>CM068377.1:61492757-61949727 GCA_034770075.1 Aralia elata
GAGCTACAAGAAGGGGACTGTTTTAGGTTCAAGCAAAAGGGTCGAATTGCTTTTATTTTGTGTGTACGTATCTCCGTGCTAAAAGTCAGGAATAGCTAGAGAAGTGGGGGGCAATGTTGGGCACAATGAATAATTGGGCCCAATGGATCCGATGATTTTTGTCCACGTGGAGAGCAATGACCCCACCTAGAAATTTATTTTGGGCAGTATGAGAAACTTTAAGGAATCTAGATGATTCATAACTATATTTAAATTCTAGCTCCTAAAGAAAGAGTCAGGATTATATTCGACTTCATTTTTTTAAGGAAATTGTAATAATATCCAAATCATAGGTAATTACCATGATTAGGAATTCCTATTTGCAGTTGGGGGGGACAGGGGCGATGAATGGCGGTGTGATCATCTATAAATACAAGGCTAAAACCCTAAATTTACAGGTAATGACCTTTGCTCACTAAAGTGCTATATCTCCATTGTTAATACCTAGAACAGTTTGTATCTTATTCTCATACCAGAGCTATCTCCCCGACGGCGAAAGCCGACAGCTCTCTTGAGGTGTGGTTTTCGTTTTTGTGCACGGATATTGGCGCGTATTTTGGTGATTGAAAACGCGCGGTGAAATCTTGACGTTAACACTTAATAAAACCAATTTCCCAATCTTCCTGCATCATTTTCTATTTAAACCACCAATTGAAACTGACATAGGATTTTAATTTCAAAACTAGCATGCCGTCAGATGTTTAATTTAGCCCCACCCCAGGCGGAGGCTTTTTTCCCAAAACAGCTTTTCTTTATCTTTATGCACAACTAACCTTTTGGACAAATAGCCCACCCGAGACGGAGGCTTTTCCCAAACAGCTTTATCTTTATGCAACAACTAACCTTTTATGGACAAAGAGAGCCTTTTGAGGGAAGGCTAATGGTTTAAGATTTATAAATCAAGGTATTAATTAGCAAATTCAGATTCAAACCAAGATGTACTGAGGGTAGTTTTTTGTTCTATGGATTCTTTGTTTCTGTTTTTCCAATATAAATTGTCCAGATGACTGACAACAAATTACGATTACCCAACTTACAAGAAGGCCACGATGGGGACTTTGAAGATGATGCAATTATTGGTTTTATTCCAATTCCATAATAGGTAAGGAAAAAGATACAACCATTTTATAGTGTCGGTGAGAAAAGGATAACTTAGACCAAAACATTTTTTGGCTTTTGGACCAATCTCTTAGGTCATGTTTGGTTTGTAAGGATTATATAATCCCGGAATGTATAATCTCATGGATTGTAATAAATCCCAAGACTATTAATGCCTAGAGTTATTTATAATATCCCCCGGCGTATTATAATACCTGATTTTGAAACATGATATCTAAATAATCCTCTTATATTAAGTTCATTTTATTAATCTCTGGACTAATAGTTCCAAGTCTATAATTAAAAAAAAAAACAAGGCATTTTGGAATTAATAGTCTTTATCGTCTAAATATAATCTTTGCAAACAAACATAGTTTTCTCTTAGGAGCATGTAAATTAGATTCCAAAGAGTAACTACATCCAGCACAGTTAGTAACATCACACATTTGCCTTTTCGATCTTTCCATGCATTAGTTAACAATTTATTTTTAGAAGTATAGGTAAGGAAATTTACACCTTGCTAGGGTTAGGGTTTCGTATTGGCTGGAGAGGAGAGAAATCCACGAAGAGTACGGAACTGATTGATTGATTGAAGAGGGAGCAAAGAACAAGGGTGGGCAATTTACTACATCCAATGACACGTGGCAGAACTCTAGAATCCGAAAACCGGGTTAGGGATAGCAGGGATTCCAAGAGCCTATCTATGAGTTCTTCGAGTTGTGAGAGAGTTTTCAGGTGTGATGAGCTTCCAAGAGTCTTAGATGTAATGTCTTCATAAGCCATCCCCTTTTCTTAGAATAGGGAGGGGCTATTTTATAGAGTTTTTCCTGGAAATAGGTCACATGCCAGGGACACATGTTTTTAAGGGAAATTTCCAAAATAACCCTTTAATTATATTTTAAAGGAGAAATTCCAGAAATGCCCTTATAATCATCAAAGTAATGTCCAAATCGTCCTGTTCTTCTAGCCACTCAATCCAAGTCCCTCAATCAATTCCCAAAATAGGTCGCATTCCACGAGTCTTCCTTGTCTGCCTTGGAACACGGGGAGACTTCCCCGGTGTCTAGACGCCATTTTAATGTAGGTTTTTTGTAAACCCTAATTTGTACCATTTAATTAGGTCAACATGAACCCCTAATTTTGCATATGGGCCCTAACAAGAAGCAAGCCAAAGAAAGGATTTTGAATTTTTTTTTGGGGAATATTAACAATGCACAAACGCCATTTCCAGCTATCACACCCATTCATATTTTAACTATTCTTACTTCTTCTTCAAAAAATTGTACGCACTAGCGGTAAGAATTGCCATCTGGAGGTAGCCCTCACCCAAATGTTAATGTCCTCTCCCCTCAAAAGTGATTAGGTAGCGCGAACTTCCCCTAATAGCATCTTTGATGGTTTCAGGAATGTGGGTTATAATTTTCTGAAAATCCCGACAAAGCCTTGGGAACTGTAATGATATCGCTAACTTTCCAGTTAATATTCCTCACCTTCAATATTCTCGCTCAAGTAATTCAAAGAATGGTTGCTCCCCAGCCACCAGTTAATCAAACCAAAGGGATATTTGATCTCCCTTCCCCAACTTTTCCATTTAAAACCATCTTTCTATTTTCTTGTAAACTTTTGGAAGATACCCTTTCCAAGTAGGAATAATGCATCACTTCTCAGCCTTTCTATTAAGACAATCAGATGTTCACTTCCGTATTTCTCCCTCCACATTTCTAGCACCATAGACTCTCATTCCCCACTCATGGACTTTACAGCCACTCTTAACAAGCATCGCTGGTGTGTAGCGTCCCTTGTAAATCTCTAATTTCCCAGCCCACCCCAATTTTTTTTTGTTTAATTACCTTTTCCCCATTTAAACCAGATGGACTCCCCCTTTTATCACTTTTTAATTTTGGACGCAAAAGAAATTTCCCTATTCATTTTGTCAATAGAATTACACACACTTGAAGGAAGCCATGCAGTTTGCATGGTGTAAACGGGGTAAATAAGATGTCACAGATTGAATAAGAGTGGCCCTCCTTGCCACGTTGAAGAATTTTGCTTTTCCAACCGGAAATACGTTTTTGCACTTTTTCAATTATGTGATTATTGTTAAGATCACTCAAAAGAAATTTAGCACTCAAAGATGAAAAGATTAATTTTTATTGATAACAAACTGCAGGCATATATATAGCCTTTTACAATGACATAAAATTGAAATAACAACCCACAACCCACGTTTACAACATCCTAGAACGTGGTAACAAACTAAGAGGAATTCATCAAAGCACTAACCACACTAACCACTAGTCCTGAAGAATAGGACTTATTAACAAACTGAAATAACTAAAGGATTCGGAACTAACATTCCCTCCCTTAAACTGTATGCAGAATGCATTCAGTTTATATTAGGAACTTCACACATACACGCCCAGCAAACTACGAAAGCTTCAAAAATACCTCCAACCTGAGTGGCTTTGTCATAATGTCAGCTATCTGGTCTTGAGTATTACAATGTCTTAAATCTACCACACCATCTCTTACCAGTTCAACGAAGAAAATGAAACCTGATGTCAATGTGCTTGCTTCTTCCGTGAAGAACAGGATTCTTGGAAAGTTTTATAGTTGAACTGTTTATCACACAAAATTGTAGTACATTCCTCCTGCACGTAACCAAGCTCTGTTAAAACTCTTCTTAACCAAACACATTGACAAACACATGAGGCAGCTGCAATGTATTTCGGCTTCAGTGGTAAGATAAGCTAACCACAGGCTGTTTTTTGGATGACCACGACACCGCTCCAGAATTAAACATGAATACACACCCCGTTGTACTCTTCCGATCATCTCGATCTCCAGCAAAATCACTATCTGAATAAGCTGTGAGTTTCTTACAGTCTCTTTTCTTGTAGAAAATTCCCAGATTAGTCGTTCCTTTCAAATATCTTAGCAACCTCTTTGCTGCCGACCAATGTTGCTCTGTAGGACACGACATGAACCTGCTGATAAGACTTACACCATACATCAAATCAGGTCTGGTTGCAGTTAAGTACATGAGACTGCCAACCACCTGCTTGAACAAACTTGCATCAACCTTAGCTCCCTTCTCATCCTTTGACAGTCTGCAACCTGGAACTATGGGGTTCTTCACCAAATTGCTTCTGTCCATGCCAAATCTTTCTAAAACTTCATGAGCATATTTCCTTTGACACACATAAATCCCATTCAGAATGTTGTAGTACTTCAATCCCCAGAAAATATCTCATTTTTCCCAAGTCAGACATGTCAAATTCTAACATCATTGACTTCTTAAAACTCTTCACACATGCTCTTGTCATTCCCAGTAAAAATTAAATCGTCAACATAAAGACTGACAATTAAGAGCTTACCTCCTTCCTTCGACTTTGTGAATAGGGTGTGTTTCATAATGGCATTTTTCGAAGCCCTCTTTGGCAAAATAAGCCTTCAATTTTACTGTACCAAGCTCGTGGGGCTTGTTTAAGGCCATACAACGCCTATTCAACTTATAAACCTTGTGTTCCTCGCCCTTTTGCTCATATCCCTGAGGCTGTTGGACCTACAATACCTCATTAATATCACCATGCAAAAATGCGCTTTTTACATCAAGCTGAAAAATATTCCAACCTTCTTGAGCTGCTAGAGCAATTACCAAACGTATGGTATCTAGTCTTGCAACTGGAGCATAAACTTCTGTGTAATCAATCCCATATTGTTGTGCATATCCCTTTGCCACAATTCTAGCCTTGTACTTGTCTATCTCACCATTTTCATTTAGTTTTGTTTTAAAAACCCATTTAACTCCAATAGTCTTCACTCCTTCAGGTAGAATAGTCAGGTCCCATGTTTTATTACGTTCAATGGCCTCAATCTCTGCATTCATGGCATCTCTCCATTTCTTGCTCTTCACAGCTTCCTCGAAAGTATGGGATCAACTTCTGTGAGAACCGCCATGGCACTCAAATCTTCTTCTTCTGACAAACCTTCTCCGGTTTCATAATCTTGCATCCAACGTGGAACTCGTCTTGCCCTCCCTTGAACTGAACCCGGGGAGTTCTCATCATGTGACTCACTGGAAGGTGAGCCAGTGCTACTTGAACCAACTCCATTTGTGTTATTTGAACCTGCTTCGTCATTTTCGTTAGCCTCTGCTCCAAATTCCTCTTCATTCTCGGTTGCATCTCTCTCTTCTTCACTATCACCCCACTCTAACACATCTGAAACCATTTCTTCACTGCTCATGTTCCAATTCCATCCCTCATTCTCCTCAAAAACAACATTCCTACTAACAATTATTTTCTTAGAAACCGGATCAAACAATCTATAAGCTTTCGATTCATCACTTACTCCTAATAAAACACATCGAACGCTTTTGTCATCTAACTTGATTCTTTTCTGGTCTGGTACGTGCACATGAGCCAAGCACCCAAAAACCCTGAAATATTCTACTGTAGGCTTTGTACCACTCCATGCTTCCTCTGGAGTTCTGTTTTGCATGGCTAAAGTAGGGCACCTGTTGAGGACATGCACACACCATCTCACAGCTTCTGGCCAGAAAACCTTTGGAACCTGCTTCTCAGTGAGCATACAACGTACCAAATTCATCACAGTCCTATTCTTCCTCTCAGCAACTCCATTTTTGACTGAGGAGTATAGGTTGTGGTTAATTGCCTGGTTATGCCATTTGCCTTGCAAAACTCCCCAAACTCATTTGAGGTAAACTCACCACCTCTATCAGTCCTTAGACATTTAAGGTAAACACCTATTTCCTTTTCAATATAAGCCTTATAACTTCTAAACATGGTAAAAGCCTCTGATTTTTCATGCAAGAAGTAAATCCAAGTCTTACGACTAAAATCATCGATAAAACTCAAGAAATACCTCTTGTTGCTGTTTGATGCAGGCGTTATAGGACCACATATATCGGCATGCACCAGCTCCAACTTCTGTGACGCCCTCCAAAGACTTCTTTTTGGAATGGATTCCCTGTGCTGTTTTCTGTTTTCCAACCAAGCACGTTGTGCATAACTTTGCAGGTGTTTTAAGTGAAGGCAAACCACTGACCATCTTTTTATATTGAAGGGTTCTCAACCCTTTGAAGCCCAAGTGTCCGAATCTGCAGTGCCACAAATAACTCTCATCTTCTGTCACGGCTTGAAAATAGGTAGTAGCTTTAGGCATCATTGCTGCAAGTACAACAAACATCCTGTTTGCGCTCATCTCGGACTGAATAATTAGACCCTTACTAGGATGAAAAACTTTGCACTTCCCCTGTTGAATCAGAATTGCCACACCTTTTTCTTGAAGTTGCCCCATGCTTAACAAGTTATTTTTCAACTCAGGAATGTAGTAAACCTCAGAGATTACCTGAGTGAAACCATTCACTTGCATTCGAAAATGTTTCCTTTCCCCATAACTGCCATCCTTGAGTTGTTGCCTAGTTTCACAGTTTGCCTGAATTGAACATCCAAATCCGAAAACCATTCTTTATTCCCACTCATATGATTACTACATCCTGAATCGAGGAACCAGACCGCTTCTCTTCTGAGCATGATTAAGCTCTACATAGGACATTAATAGCAGCTCTTCTCCTTCGTCTAGCTCAGCATAGTTGGCTCCATTCTCTTCACTAGGACACTCATACTGGAAGTGTCCTAATCTGTGACACTTAAAGCACTCGATAGTAGTCTTGTTGAAAGGTTGTTTGCCACGACCTCTTCCTCTTCCTCTGAACACCCCTCGACCTCTTCCTTTGCTACTGTTGTCTTCATGAGTCACCTTGAGAACCTGCTCCTCTCCACGATGGCCATTCATTCTTTGTTCATGGACTAGCAAACTGCTCTGCAACTCGTCAATGATCATTGTGTTTAAATCATTGGATTCTTCAATTGAGCAAACCACATAATCAAATTTTGAGGTCATGGACCTCAAAACTTTCTCATTGATAATGGTTTGTCTCATTGTCTCACCATGAGCCTTCATTTTGTTGGCTATAGTGAGAGTACGAGCAAAGAAGTTATCAACAGTCTCACCATCCTTCATGTGGAGAATCTCAAAGTCCCTCCGAAGTGCCTGCAACTATGCCCTCTTCACCTTAGTAGAGCCTTGATATTTCTGTTTCATTGAGTCCCAAATACCCTTTGATGTGTCTTTGTCAAGTATAGTCTCCAAGATATTTCGGTCTATAGCTTGGAAAAGGTAGTTCTTTGCCTTTAAATCCTTCAGCTTCTGCCCCTCGATCACTTTGTGTTGTGCTTCTGCTTGGTCCTCGACCCCTTGTGTCACCACTCCTGAAATCCCATTCTTTATGAGATCCCAATATTCCTTGGAACGAAGAAAGTTCTCCATCAACATCGCCCAATGATCGTAGTGTCCGTCAAATTTGGGAATGGTCGGCTGCACAAAAACACTACTATTGCTTTCCGCCATTGTGCTTGACTCCCTTACTCTGAAAGAAAACTGCAGTTTCTTTCCACACACACTCACAATCAGGCCCCTGTGATGGAGCTCTGATACCAAATGTTAAGATCACTCAAAAGAAATTTAGCACTCAAAGATGAAAAGATTAATTTTATTGATAACAAACTGCAGGCATATATATAGCCTTTTACAATGACATAAAATTGAAATAACAACCCACAACCCACGTTTACAACATCCTAGAACGTGGTAACAAACTAAGAGGAATTCATCAAAGCACTAACCATACTAACCACTAGTCTTGAAGAATAGGACTTATTAACAAACTGAAATAACTAAAGATTCGGAACTAACATTGATTATATGTGTGTCTATTGATTCTAGAATGAATGAGAGGAACTCCCAAATATTTCCCCTAAGTCCTCCGTATTACGAATGTCCTTAATTTCTCTAACACTGCTAGGAGGGATGGAAGGAGCCAAAAAATATTTTGATTTGCTCAGGCTAAGCACTTGGCTAGACATATCTTGAAAAATAGTTAGAATATTCATAATTTGTCTAACTTGAGAAGGCGAAGCTTTAGAAAACAAAATCAAATCATCCGCAAAGAAAAGATGGGAGAAACTAGGACCTTTTTTTTCCTGGTTTTATGGGCTTCCGAGTTTTACTGTTAACAGCTTGGTTTATCACGAGAGATAAACATGTTGAGAAAACTCTTCCAACTAGAACTGTCTTTGATAAATTAAACAACAATTCACGTCAAACAAGTATGTAACTCCACCAAAAAAATAACAATCTCATAAAATAATAGTACGGAAAAAAAAAACCACAAGCAGACACCAAATCTTAAGTGAAAAATCCTTTAAAACTATAAGAGGTAAAAATCACGGGCCGAGTTCTGAAAAATTCCACTATAATCAACTGTGAGTATAAATACTCCTTCCAAGTTTTATAACTAAAAACTTGAAATATCGTGAAATTGAGAGAATACAATAATACCTTAATTTAAACTCAAATTATCTCACCACTCAGAACCTCCGAATTAATAAAGTCTTCAAGCAATTAATTACTCGGAAGAAGACGATGATACCCGTGAATAAACCTTCATGCAAGCTCCCAACTTTCTTCTCCATTCTGGATAATAACCTTCCTATATTATTGCTCTGCCGAAACTCACCCACAATTGTTATGTGTGCTTCTTTCTATTTTTCCTGCAACTTTTTTTTCTCATGCCATACAAATCATATTTATATCCCATATAATATCACTTCACTTCCATGTTGGATTCGGGAATCCCAAAAACAACATATTGGCAGTAAACTGCCTAAAATAGAATTAGTCCCACACGATTTTATTCCAATCACCAATTCCGTGTTCATATATACTCCTTGATTCCTACAGTAAGTCGGTTTCAGAATTACCAAGCCAAGTAAGACGATTTTCATACCCATCCTAATAACCATAGGATCACAAGCCTTTTTGATTGGACCACACAACCTGATCCTTTTCCAATTAGACTTTTACCTATAAGCCTCATAGGTTTGGACCAATATTCCCAACAATTTCCCCCTCCATACTCATGAGCGGAGAGTATTTCCAGTGACCCGTTACTTGGAGTTCATCTCGACCAACTCTTTACAAAATTTCAGTTTATCGTGAGTCACAACCTTCGTTAACATGTCTGAGGGGTTCTCGTCGGTATGAACTTTCTTGATCACTTTCATCAATTCTTTTTCCATCACTTCTCGAAGCTAATATAACGAACATTAATGTGCTTGATACGATTATGATACGTGGCGTTCTTGGTCAAGTCAATTGCACTCTGACTATCACAATAAATCACATACTCATCCTGTGTCAAATCCAATTCTTAGAGAAACTTTTTCAACCATAACATCTCTTTGCCTGCTTCCGTAGCAGCGATGTATTCCGACTCAGTTGTAGACAAAGCAACACACTTCTGCAACTTAGACTGCCATGATACAACTTCCCCTGCAAAAGTAAGCAAATATCCCAAAGTAGACTTCTTCTCTTCAAAACCTGTCATGTTCTGTATCTGTTAAAACCCTTCAAGACTGGTCGAACCACTAAAAGCCAAACCCAAACTGGAAGTAGCTTTCAAGTTTCTAAGAATCCACTTAATTGTTTTCCAATGTTCTCTACCAGGATTTGACAAGTACCTGCTCACAAGATCAATTGCATGAACAATATCCATCCATGTACAAACCATTGCATATATAAGACTCCCTATAGTAGAGGAGTATGAAACTGCTGCCATATCATCTCTCCCTTCCTTAATAGAAGGACACATGCGCTTTGACAACTTAATATGATTGGCCAGTGGTGTGCTAACTGGCTTAGCATCACAAATGTTGAACATTGCAAGTACCCATTCAACATACTTCTCTTATGATAACCAAAAGCTCTTGACTTTCCTGTCACGAACAATATTCATGTCCAAAATCTACTTAGCCGGGCCTAAGTCCTTCATATCAAAGGACTTGAACAACTCACCCTTGAGCCTGCGAATCATGTTAGCATCTTGCCTAACTATCAACATATCATCTACATATAGCAACAAAATAACAAAGTTATCATCCGGAAACTTTTTAACATACACACAATGATCTGCAATTGTTCTACTGTAACCTTAATCCATCATGAATGAATCAAATTTCATGTACCACTTCCTTGGGGCTTATTTTAGGCCGTACAAACTTTTCTTTAATGTGCAAACCAAGTGCTCTTTCCCTTTAACTTCAAATCTTTCTGGTTACTCCATATAGATTTCCTCTTTCAAATCACCATGAAGGAATGTAGTTTTCACATCTAGCTGCTCAACCTCAAGATCCATACTAGCTACTAACCCCAACACCACTTAAATAAAAATCATCTTCACAACTGGAGAAAAAATCTCATCGAAGTCAATACCTTGCTTTTGAGCAAAACCCTTAATGACCAACCGAGCCTTGTACTTCACAAGTTTTTCACCATCCTTTTTTAGCTTGAACACCATTTATTCTTCAATGTTTTCCTGCCCTTCAGAAGTGTAGTTAACTCATAAGTGTGATTCTTGTGCAAAGAATCTATCTTATCCCACATAGCTCTCAGCCAATTGCTCTTATCCTTATGAGTCTTGACTTTATGAAAATTCTCTGGCTCCCCCTCCTCAGCAACTAAAAGATATTCAGATGAAGGATGCCTAACTAATGACACACATTCTCTCGTGGATCTTCTTAGTTGAGGTTCTTTAATATCAAGATGAGGGGGCTACTCCCACTGCTCAACACTCTCTATATCTGACTTATCACCATCATGTAAATCCGTATCAGTCAAATCTTCATTCTGACCTCCTTCTCCAACTGTGGCATTCTGTAATGGAAAAAGAACTCCGCTGAGGTTTGGAATTCTATTATCTCTGGGCTGTGTAACATTATCAAAATCCTCATAATTCTGGTGCTCATGAAACACCACATCTCTGCTTTTGAATAATTTTCTCTGAACTGAATCCCATAACATGTACCTAAACTCTACATCTCCATAGCCAACAAACACACATGGAGTAGATTTGTCATCAAGCTATAATCTTTGTTCCTTGGGGATATGTGCAAAAGACTTGTACCCAAATACCCTCAAATAAGAATATGACACATCCCTACTACTCCAAATCTTCTCTGAAATCTGAAAATCCAACGGTGCTAATAGAGATCTGTTAATCAGGTAACAAGCAGTACAAACAGCTTCACTCCAGAATGACTTAGGCAACTTAGTCATTCTCAACAAGCATCAGACTCGCTTAATAATAGTGCAGTTCATTCTTTCAACCACACCATTATTCTACGGGGTGCCAGGAACTGTCTGCTCATGTCGAATACCGTGTTTATCACAATATGTCAAAACTCCTTTGATGTGTATTCCCCTCCGTTGTCGCTGCGAAGGCACTTAAATAATTTTCTAGTCTCCCTTTCAACCATATCATGAAAACTCTGAAAATGGTAGAATACCTGGTTTTTGTTTTTAACAAAACCACCCACACCTTACGTGAAACATCATCAATAAAAGTAACAAAATATCTATTGCCACCCAAGGACTCAACCTCAATGGGACCACATACATCAGAATATACTCTCTCAAGTAACTTGGATTTTCTTTTAGAGGAGCTACTAAAAGAAACTCTATTCTACTTACCAAACAAACAATAATCACAAGGGTTTAGTACAATACCTTTAGCAAAAGGAATGAGGGACCTCTTTGCTAAGATTTGCAACCCTTTCTCACTCATGTGCTGAGCCTTTTATGCCACAGATTTAGTGAAGATTCATTTTCAATTGCATTCAACTCGCTAGAACACACCTTCACATGAGTTTTGTATAATGAGCAACAAGTAGTACCTCTAGTAACTACCATCGAACCCCCTTGGTAAGCTTCCACTTTCTATTGCCGAAGTGATTCTTATAGTCTTCCCTGTCCAAGGCCATACCAAAAATCAAGTTGAGGTGCAAATCCAGGACATGTCTAACATCCCTCAAAGTAATAGTACAACCATTTGTTTGTATGCAAATATCATCAATTCCAATAATCTTGAACTGTTCAGTGTTACCCATCCTCACAAACCCAAATTCTCCAGCTTTGTACGTCGTGAAGAATTTTCTCTTGAGAGTAGCATGATACGAAACACCTGTATCAATAACCCAATTTATTTTTTAATCAACAACATGTAAGCATTCTTCTTCCCCGAATAAAAGACGCACAACATCCTCGGTAACTGTAGCTGCAGTATTCTTCTCCTCAACCTTCCCTTGCTCTCCAGTTTTCTGCTTGTCTAGCCAGATCTTGCAATTTCTTTTAAAGTAACCCTCCTTGTTACAATTGTAACACCTGTATGTAATGCCTTCTCTGGTTTTTAACTTGCTCCTATAATTTTTGAAATTTTTGTTTTTACTGTGATTCATGTTTCCCTTGTGAGATCCCCTGAAATTACTTCTACCCCTGTTCTCTGCCATAAGTGCTTGTGTCTCAAAATTCAAACCCTGCTCTTTTTGCCTTGTTTTCTCATTGTGTATGCTATCCTTGATCATCTATATGATTATCTTTCCTTTCGTAGCTGAATTGCTTAGTGACATAACCAAAATTTCCCTTAGACAACGGATTGAGAAGTAACAACGCCTGAATCTCGTCCTCAAGATTCAATTTCATGGTAGACAATTGGTTCACCAAATCCTGGAACTCACTCATATGCTTGGATACATTGCTACCATCTTTGTACTTCAGGTTCACGATCTTTCAAATCACAAAGGTCTTATTCTGTGCATTTTTCTTCTTGCACATGGACTCTAATGTGGTCCGAAGTGTATAAGCATCTGTTTCCTGCGAAATATGGTGGAACACACTCTGATCGATCCACTGTCGGATATGACCGATCGTCTTCCTGTTCATTTTTTTTCCAATCAGCCTCAGACTTGTCTGCAGATTTTTTACCCTTAAACTCCAATGGGTTATATAAATCCTTACAGTAAAGGATGTCCTCCATTCTAGGCTTTCAGATCGAAAAATTAGATGAGGTCAATTTAATCATGGCGCCGCTTGATTCCTCCATTTAATTTATCAAAAAATAACTGCGCAAAGGCCCTTGTTTTAATACCACTTTGTTAAGAAAACTCCTCAAACTGGAACTGTCTTTGATAAATTAAATAAGAATCCACGCCAAATAAGTAATGCAATTCCACCAAATAAATAATAATCTAAAAAAATAATAGTACGAAAAAAAACCAAACACAAGATACCAAATCTTATGTGAAAAACTCTCTAAAACTAAAAGGTAAAAATCATGGGCCAAGCTCCAAAAAATTCTACTATAATCAACCGTGAGTACAAATAGTCCTTCCAAGTTTTATAACTAAAAACTTGAAATATCGCAAAATTAAGAGAATACAATAATACATTAATTTGAGAAAACTCGAATTACCTCATCACCTAGAACCTCCGAATTAATTAAAGTCCTTAATCAATTAATTACTCAGAATAAGATGATGATACCCGTGAATAAACCTTCATGCAAGCTCCCAACTTTTTTTTTCGTTCCGCAAAATAACCTTTGTGTATTATTGCTCTGTTGAAATTCACCCATAATTGTTATGTGTGCTTTTTATTTTTCCTGTAACTTTTTTCTTATGCCATAAAAGTCATATTTATATCCCATATAATATCACTTCACTTCCATGTTGGATTCAAAAATCCCAAAAACAACATATTGGCTTCCAGCCTAAAATAGAATTAGGCCCACATGGTTTTATTCCAATCACCAATTCCGTGTTCATATATACTCCTTGATTCCTACAGTAAGTCGGTTTCGGAATTACTAAGCCAAACAAGATGGTTTTCATACCCATCCTAATAACCATAGGATTATTCCACCGCTACAAGCCTTTTTGATTGGACCACTGATAGACTCCACGACACGCTTGTGTAAGGTGGTCGTCGCTCAGATCGTTTCTAGCAAGTTATAAAGGTGGAACACTCACGACACCTCAATCCAACGTTTATATTGAGACGAGAACCTTGGTACAATCGCTTACGTTAGGAAATCTGCGTTGAGTGGACACCAACGACACTTTGACCCAATGCTTATATGTAAGCAAGAACCAAAAATATAATCAACAATTGATGTGGTAAAAGACGTTACACACAACTATGAATTGTTATATAATAAGTCAAAATTGAATCTCAAAGAAAAGCTAAGAATAGCTTCCTAATTACATTAGAATTGTAAAATATAGTTAAATCCCTAAAATCTCGTGCAAAAATCTGCGTCCAAAATCGTCAAAAACGCGTCTGGAAGCTGAAATCAGAAGTTGGAGCGCCGCGACGCTGGACTTTTTGTTCTGTCCGCGCTACTTTGTTGATTTGAGCTAATTGCTTGCAACAACATAACGAACTTAGAATCATCCTCCTTAGCACAAGTCGTCGATCCATTCTCAGCCTAAACTTCTTGAATCAAACCAATAAGTCCTTTGAAGCGTTTAGCTCGAGCCCTCGTCACGGGACCAATTGGAACTTACACCGGATCTGCTCCATAGCTTCCATCTTTGTCCACGCTAGGCATGCCCTCATCATTCCTCTCCTCTTGAAAAGGATTTGTCCTCAAATCATCACTTACATCAAACGGACTTAAATTAGTAACATTAAATGTGGCATTAACATTATACTCACCAGGCAAATCTAGTTTGTAGGCATTGTCATTGATACATTCATGGACTTGAAAAGGACCATCTCCCCTTAGAAGCAATTTTGATTTTCTTTTAGCTGAAAATCTTTTTTTCTGCATATGTAACCACACCCAATCTTCCGGCTCAAAGATCACTTGACGACGTCTTTTGTTGGCATGCTTGATGTACTGCTCTGTCCTCCTTTCAATGTTGAGTCTAGCTTTCTCATGTATCTGCTTAACAAAATCAGTCTTTTTCTTTCCATCCATGTTAGTATATTCAAAAATAGGTAATGGAGATAAATCCAATGGTGTTAAAGGATTAAAACCATACACAATCTCAAATAGAGAAAAGTTAGTAGCAGAATGAATTGAATGATTATAAGCAAACTCAACGTGTGATAAACACTCTTCCCAAAATTTGATATTCTTTTTAATAATAGCCCTTAATAAAGCAAATAAAGTTCTATTTACTACCTCGGTTTGACCATCAGTTTGTGGATGACAAGTAGTTAAAAATAACAATTTAGTACCAAACTTACACCACAACGTCTTTTAAAAGTAACTTGAGAACTTAGTATCTCTATCAGACACGATTGTTTTAGGCATACCATGTAGACGAATAATTTCCCTAAAGAATATATCAGCTGCATGGGAAGCATCATCGGTTTTGTGACATGGAATAAAATGTGTCATCTTTAAAAATCTATCCACGACCACATAAATCGAATCATAACCATACTTAGATCTAGGCAAACCCAAAACAAAATCCATAGAAATATCAATCCAAGACTCACTAGGTATAGGCAATGATGTATACTATCCATAGGGTTGAACACAAGACTTAGATTGACGACAAGTAACACATCTTTCACATATGCGTTCTACATCCCGTTTCATGTGTGGCCAATAAAAATGTTGCTATAAAACTGCAAAAGTTTTATCAATACCAAAATGACCCATTAAACCACCCCATGTGATTCCTTAACTAACAACTCACGTAAAGAACACGCAGGTATGCACAATTTATTTTCACGAAATAAAAACCCATCATGCTTGAAATACTTACATACTGCATTCTTTTCAGAAGATTTAAATTCATCATGAAAATCATGGTCAGCAACATATAATTCTTTAATTCATTCAAAACCAAATAATTTTATATCAAGAGTAGATAACAACACATACCTCCGAGAAAGAGTATCTGCAATGACATTTTCTTTATCTTGCTTGTATCGAATGACATATGAGATTGTCTCGATAAACTCCATCCATCGTGCATGTCTCTTGTTCAACTTATGTTGACCTTTCAACTACTTCAATAACTCATTATCGGTATGAATCACGAACTCCTTAGGCTATAGGTATTGCTGCCATGTTTCTAACGCTCGAACCAATGCGTACAATTCTTTGTCATAAGTAGGATAGTTTAAAGCTGCCCCACTCAACTTCTCGCTGAAGTACGCCACTGGTTTTCCTTCTTGCATCAACACATCTCCAATTACTAAACCTGAAGCATCACATTCAATTTTAGAAGTTTTAGAAAAGTTAGGCAAAAGAAGTAAAGGAGCATTAGTCAATTTATCCTTAATCAATTGAAACGCCTTCTCTTGTTTATCTTCCCACTTGAAACCTACGCTTTTCTTGATTACTTCGGTAAGTGGTGCTGTGATTTCGCTGAAATTTCTCACGAAGCGTTAGTAAAAACTCGCGAGTCCATGAAAACTATGAACTTGGACTAACATTTGTCGGACTCGACCACTCTCAGATTGCATGTAATCTTTTCTTCATCCACCTGTATTCCCTGGGAACTAACAACAAAACCAAGGAAAACAACTCTATCCGTATAAAATGTGCATTTATCCATCTTAGCAAACAACTTTTCTTTCCTAAGTACATCTAAAACAGATTTTAAATGTAACACATATTTACCCAAGTTTTTGCTATAAACTAAGATATCATCAAAATAAACCACAATAAATTTACCGATGAATGGACATAAAACATAATTCATTAATCTCATAAAAGTAGTAGGTGCATTAGTTAAACTGAAAGGTAACACTAACCACTCATATAAACTATATTTTGTTTTAAAAGCAGTTTTCCACTCATCTCCTTCTTTCATTCTAATTTGATGATATCCACTTTTTAAATTAATTTTAGAAAACACTAAATAACCATGCAATTCATCTAACATGTCATCTAAGCGAGGAATAGGATGTCGATATTTTACCGTAATATTATTTACCACTTGACAATTGATGCACATACGCCATTTTTCATCCTTCTTAGGTACCAAAATCACCAGAACTGGACACAGACTCATGCTTTCTCTCACGAACCCCTTCTCCATTAGCTCACCAACCTGCTTTTACAACTCATTTGTTTCCTTAGAATTGCTCCGATAAGCTAGACGGTTAGGAATGGTAGCACCGGGTACAAAGTCAATTTGATGTTCAGTTCCCCGAATAGGTGGTAAACCTTGTGGTAGCTCCTCGGGAAACATATCTACATAATCCTGCAATAAAGACATAATAACACTAGGCAACGAAGAGTTAAGTTGCTAGTATTTAAAAACGCCTCCTTATACCGAAGTATAATCATCGGCTATATAGAAATTAATGCTTGCCTCACATCACTCTTTTTTGCATAAATGTTTGCTTTTCTCTCTTATTCTTTCTTTTTTCCCTCCTTTTCTTTTTCTCTCTTATTTTTCCCCTCATTTGTTTTCTTTTCTTTACTCTCTTTCTTTTGTATAAGATCTTTTTGTAAATGTAGTTGATCCTCATGCACTTACTTCGGCGTTATAGGACATAGAGTAACTTTCCGTTGATTGTGAACAAATGAATACTCGTTTATAAAGCCATCATGCTTCACGCGCTTATCAAACTGCCATGACCTCCCAAGTAACAAATGACCTACCTACATTGGAACCACATCGAACAATACTTCATCAACATATCGACCAATAGTAAATGACACCAATACCTGCTTAGTTACTTTTACATCACCACTATCGTTGAGCCATTGCAATCGGTAAGGTTGAGGATGTCTAGTTGTTAGCAGCCCTAACTTCTCCACCATAGTAGTACTTGCCACATTGGTGCAACTCCTACCATCAATTACCACACAACAAATCTTCTCAGACAAACACATGATAAAAGAAACTGTCCAATGCTTACAAATCGGTAAGAAATTATCATTTATTTTATTTAAATTATCGTATATTTTTTTTACTTTAAGTTGGTAAAGATTATGGTAGTGATCTTAATAATGAAAATCATTCATGTAGATCAACCGATGGCGAAGAACATTCTAGTGATATAAGTCCTAATAATAAAAATTATTCATCTACTGGTAATTTAATTCCACATTTCTTTTCTTTTTGGGTATAAAACTCTATATTTCTAGTACTTGACTTATATATATATATATATATATATATATATATTGACAGATATATCATTTTGAGTGTAATTTATGAAATTATTGGAGGTGCTAATACTGCTGCAAGTTTGGACATTAAAGCTGCTATGTTATTTAAAAAAATTATGTTTTGAGGACATCTTTGAATGAATGCTAGTTAAACTTATTGTATTATTTTTATTTTTGAAGACATGTTGTGATGAATGCTAATCCTTTATAGTTTGTTGTTGTATTAAATAGGAAGATTTCTTCTTTTTTTAGCGAATTTAAAATTAGTAAAATGTTATTTTTAATAAAAATTTAATTAATATTGTTAACATAAAAATAAAATAAATTATAATAATATATAAAATTTAAAAATTAAACTGGGTATGTTATAGATTGATTACAGTATATATATATATATATATATATATATATATGGGTAATGATCCATAACATTTATTTGCTATGGATTAAAATATGGCAAATAGCATCTTAACCTTTCATTGTAAAAATAGATGGCTATGATTGGAAATGAAATTTCGCCTTCCGCTAGAATTTCTAGCGAACAAGAGAAAAATAAATTTTGGCCGAATATGCCCCCAGTCAAGCCACAGACAACACAGTCATAAATCACCTCTTCCGCTAGCATACCTAGCGGACACCGTTCTCACTTTTACTGCGTTGTAAAACAATTGGGGCAAAACTACAGCCTTAAGTGATTAATCTCAGCGGCGATCGACGATTCATAGCAGCGGTAGCGGCAATAGGCGATTCCTAGCAGCGGCGACAAACGATTCCTAGCAGCGGCGATCCCTCTAACTTCTCGGCGATTCTTGGAGACTTGGATTTTGTAATTTGATACTTACTGGTGACTTAGATAGGTGTATTTGGTATGTGGCTTAATTTTGGTATGTACTTAGAGACTTGGATTTTGTATTTGGTATTTACAGGTGAGTTGGATATGGATTTTATATTTGGTACTTACAGGTGACTTGGATATGTGCTGCCATATTTTTGGTCACAGGTGACTTGGATTAGTGCATTTGGTTAATCTTGAACAGATATGGAACTGTTGAAGAAATGGAGCTGTCCATAGGCAACTACAATTGCAGTTTATGCAGGTGAGTTTAAATATTTTTATGTTTGTTCTGGTGTTTCAAGTATTCTGTGTTGAGCTTGAGAAATGTATACAATTTGTAGGAAGAAAAGTGGGTAGCAACCTACCGGTGTACTTTTGGATAGGGCGAAGGCAACCGGTTATTCCTCTGTTTCAGAATTTCTTCAAGTCACAGGTGCTGAAAATGTTGGTTATGTCAAGACTGGAAAAGACATGAGCACTTCACTAAAAAAGTAGACTGCTTCAGAAAGGGTGCTTGGAGTTTTTACTATAATGGATAGAAAGTAATTACAGTTCTGAAACATTTGGTTGACTCGAATTAGAAATTATGATTAACATGGAATTAATTAGGACAAAACTGTCCCACGTAATGCTAACATTGTCAGTCATTAACATTACATGGTCAGTCATATGAGCATAATGTACTTCACATGAGCCTTCCTAAAGTCATAGTCACATGAGCCTTCCTAATGTACTGTCTTCCTAATGTACTGTACTGTTTGGTTGTTATTTTAAGTCTTCCGCTAGTCATTCTAGTGAACTTTTTAAATTAAAACATGGGCCCCGAGCCTGCTGGCAAATTGGAGTTGGAAGGCCCCAAGCCTGTTGGGGAATTGTATTGTATTAAGACATCCTCTAGCGGACCATTTAAATCAGCCCATTATTTCATGTTGCTCGGGCATTATCGTCCAAATATTATTTTTATATTGTCCGCTAGAATTTCTAGCGGACGTTGGGTGTCCTTTCTCAATCGCGGCCCTCTATTTTTGTAATGAAAGGTTAGGATGCTATTTGCCATTTTTTATTTCATAGCAAATAGATGCTATGGATCATTTCCCTATATATATATATATATATATATATTAAAAATAATGTATAGATTGATTCATTAGATACATTATTTTTTGTTCGGCAAATTTACACTAAATGATATGGTAAGTGCAATATTTTATTGCACTGTCATTGTACATTACACTAAATGATATGACAAGTGCAATAAATTATTGTACACTATTCTCAAATATTGTGTTGTACAATATTTTATTGCATTGTCATATTATTTGGAGTGATTGTAAATGTTTAGAAGTGGGTATAGAGGTTAACGAGAAAAAAATGGATATAAAGAGAGATGAATTGAAGTGTGGTGGGTAATAATTAATAATGGTTTGTTAGGTGGTTTTTTTTTTAATATGGTTTGGTGAGTTCTTTTAATTGACACGAGACACAAAGAATAAGATAACTGGAGTGGTGAGAGAAAGAGATATTTGGCTATATATTAAATGAAAAATATTTTGCGTATCACAGAATTGCATCAAAATTATACTAAATGATGTGGCAAGTGCAATAAATTATTGTACACTGTCCTCAAATGTTGTGTTGTATAATATTTTATTATACTGTCATATTATTTGGTGTATTTTTAGTGTAATTCTTTAATGTACATAATATTATTCATATCAAATTTATAAATTGACAAATAGAGATTGAAGTGTGCAAGTACAAATTGAGTACTTTTTATTTGGATGGTACGTTACTTTTTGTTTGACAAGTGTGTATATTAATTAGGGTGGTAAAAGAAGTGTTTGGTGTTGTTTGGCAAGTGTGGATATTAATTGGGGTGGTGAGAGAAGAAATGTTTGATGGATTGTTTATTTGCAGGATAAAATTTACTTTTTGTTGGGTTACTTTTTCAACAACACATGACTACAAATTGTTTTTTTAATACACACACACACACACTCGAGCATCAATAACTAAATATAACCAATTCTTTTATGCTATAAATCATAATAAATAAAACAGGACAAAACAGTTCCTAAAAAAAAAAGTCCGTAGCTTTGTACTTCATGCATACGACTGTGTACGCACAAAAAACAACCTATAAAATAGGACGGCTAATTATTTTTTGGGTAGGAATTGCTGAGCTCGCGAGGATCCATTATAAGTTACTTTAACCTCAATGACTTTAAATTATTATTATTTTTTATTTGTCTTTAAAATTCGGCGCGTTTCGTTGTCGTTAGACTATTTATTTTTTTCTTGCTTGAAATAAATGATATGTGCAAAGGAGTAGTACCTGAACTATGAACATTGATCTTGGTGGAATTTTCATGTAGTGGCCTAACTTGAAGTCATTGAGAAAGGAGACTGCCTGAGTCATGCTAATGTGTCCATAAGTCTTGAGGCAAACATTTGCTATTGGCCTTCCTGGATAGATGATGCCCATTATATACTCTGATGATATTTAGTCCTGGTGCCTACATCCGAAGAAAAAACAATAATAAGATTATCACACGAACAATATTAAAAATATTACAAAACTTCAATAGTAAGTTGCAACTTCTATTATTTTGAGACAAAAGTAAGATACAACTTCTTATTCTGGGACAAAAGTAGGCTGCAACTTCTTTTTTTTTTTTGTTCGAATAACAATATTAAAATATCCCAAAACGAGCATCTCAATTCGATAGCTATTTGGAAATTGACAACTTTTCTTAAAATGCGGTTTTAAAAGGGGACAAAACTAGGTTGCACCGTTATTTATTTATTTATATATTTTGCACTTTAGGAATAGTATTAAAAGATCCCAAATGAGTCTCAATTCAATAGTCAATTCGGTTGACACCATTTATTAAAATGCATTGGATTTTAAAAGCCGACTCTTATTTTGGGATGAAAGAACGTTGCAACTCTCTTTTTTACTTGAGAAATAATCTTAAAATATTCCAAAACGAGAGTCTCATTTCAATAGCGAATTAAGAAATCGACAACTTTGTTAAAATGTATCAATTTTTAAAATGAGACTCTCATTTTAGAGCAAAAGTAGATTGCAACTTTTTTTCCACTCGAGCAACAATATTAAAAGATCCAAAACGAGAATCTCACTTTAATATTCAATTGGTTTTTGACAACTTTTCCTAAAATGACTCGTTTTTTAAAAAGGCGACTCCCATTTTGGTACAAAAGTAGGTTGCAACTCCCCCTGAACTTCTAATGGGATGAAACTGAATATTTTACCATATTCGTGGTGGCGGTTATGATGCTGATTGGAAGAGTAAAGATTAAGGCAAGGCCGGCAGCAAAGAGCAGCCCCCACCATGGCAGTTGGACCTCATCCTTCATGAAGATGCAGAGTATAAGAGAAAGAGCAAGTGCCCCTACCGGCATAGTGTGAAACCACCAGTTCGGAATGTCCTTGTATTTCCTCATTAGTTTTGTGTGTATATCAATCTTTTCTGTATGGGAAGCTCTGTATTGGTTGATTATCTCCCTGTTTAGACAGATCAATCACTTATTACATTATTCTTTTCATTTAAGTTAATTTTAAATAAGTAATTACATTACACTTGATAATAACATGAGACATTAGATAAGATAAATTATGAGACAGAAAATTTGAACCCGTACTATATACTCCCTTGATCAGGGCATGAGTGGGGATTCTTCTTTCTCTTTTGAGTTGTTCTACCAGATTGGTCGTTTTAAGTTCTATTTAACTTGTTGACTTTATCTTTACAGACTAAAAAAAAAATTCAGCTTCTTTCCAATGACAAAATTTCCTAAATTTTAATATGAAAGAAAATGACAAAACAATGCAAAAGCAAGGGATAACACTTGTAATCATTAGGTAAAAAAATAAAAACATAAATTTAGGAAACTGATATTTTCACCATTTTTTGATATTTTCATATGAAAAGTGTCGCTATAGATGTATAGCGACAGGAAAAATCGTCGCTATAGGATCAGCAACAACATGTGTGAGGGTAGAGACAACAGCAGCAAAGCCACAACCATAAGTGAGAACAAATAGTGTGCTGAGGTTTATAGGCCCTTGCTCTTTAACCGCACCCAAGTCTATCTAAATCTTGTCATTCACAATAGCACTCACATTATAAACCTGTCCTTGTGAGGTAAATAAATGTGACGAAAAAAATGGAAATGTTTGGGCTTTGTACAAATCCAAGCCCCAATAAGCTACCGGAGTTAACACGAACATGATGATCACATAGCCCACGAAAACATTGGCGATTGTGGAGAATGGGGAAATAAGGCTATGTTTGTTTGCAAGGATTACACTTGAGATAAAACTATTAATCCCAAGTGTCTTGTTTGTTTTTAAATTTGGACTTGAGACTATTAGTCCAAAGATTATAAAATGGCTTAATATGGGGGACTATTTAATCCCATGTCTAACTAGGTATTATAATCCCTATCATTTGGGACTACAAATTTCTAAACAAAATTAACCTCAACTTTTTTCTAAAATGACCATAATATTCTATTCTATCTATTTACTTTCTTAATAAATGTTTCATAATATCCCAAGTAAAAAATCTTGGCTGCCCTTTTCCCTCCTAAACTGTTGCCCATATTGCTAGTTCTTTCTTTGTTTACACGCTAGGTTTTTTTTTTTTTGGAGTATGATATGAACACAAATAATAAAGCTATATTGTTGTTTCTTTCTTTGTTTACACGCTAGTTTTTTTTCTTTTTCTCTTTTTTTTTGAGTGTGATATGAACACAAATAATAAAGTTATATTGTTGTTTCTTTCTTTGTTTACACGCTAGTTTTTTTTTTTTGTGTTTTTAGTATGATATGAACACAAATAATAAAGCTATATTGTTGTTTCTTTGTTTACACGCTAGTTTTTTTTTTTTTTTTGAGTATGATATGAACACAAATAATAAAGCTGATCTTTTGGTAAACAAGTTTTTTTTTATGTATAAACAAGGTTAAAATATAGTTTAAAATATGTTATTATTGGTAAGGGTATAATAGTCCAAATGATACTTTTTTTATCCATCCTTTAATTAATCCTGGAAAAAAATAAACATAACATGAGATTATTTTAAGTTATCCCATGAATAATTCCATAAAAAACAAACATGTAACTAGGACTATTTAATCCTAAGATTAATAGTCTTGAGATTATAATCCCATAAATTATAATCCTAGGATTATAATCCTTGCAAACAAACATAGCCTAAGTGTGCTGTCAAGGAATGAGGCCACAACAGACCAATCAAGGGTGAAGGATGTGATGCCTAGCCCAAGCATGCCCGATTCGATTTGTTGGGCTGTTATGGACTTGTGGAAGGCCCAACAAAGTAAAGAGAGGCTTGATAAGGTTTGGAAGAGGTAGCCGGGGAAGACAAACCAAGAGAAGCTGCATATAAGTGCTATTAAGAAGAATTTGCTTCGCGACATTCGCTTCTTGTCTTTTTCATGGAATGCCCTAAACAATATAGAGAAAATGTTAGTATGTATAAGTTATATTTTGATCCAAAACCGTTCAAATGAGCAATTTATAAAATCAAGTTACGTCATATATGTGTGTGTATATATATATATATATATATATATATATATATATATATATATATATATATATATATATATATATATATGTTGGAGTATGATTTTTGATGTAGGTGGAGTCCTCACCCATGAATATTTCCTGAATTTGGGCAACCTTGTTTTAAGGATTGTCTCCCACCATGCCTTGAATCAAGGATTTTTGTCTCCCACTTTTGGCTTAAATCGAGGGTTCTTGTCCCAGGCTCGCACTATAAAAGGAGAGTAACTCCTTAATATTCAGACACACCTCCACACATTCACAACACCAATATATACACTCTATCCGAGAGCTCAAAGAGAAACATCAGAAAGCAGAAGAGCAAATAGAGAGGCATAAGGGTATGGAGAGAAAATAAATATGAACCTTATTTATCAGTTGAGAGCTTGTATTCTACATATTATTTTTTTAGTGGATTTCTGAGATCTTTTCCCGTGGTTTTTTCCCAATTGGGTTTCCACGTAAAATCCTCGTGTTATTATTTTATTTCCATGTGTCATTATTTTATTCCACACACACTAAAATAAATATATATCCTCTACCGTTAAACATCATCTTAGCTCGTTATTTGGTGATTAGGGGAGCAGTCAGAATTTGGCGTTAACATTAGCGCTAAAAGGAGGGCTGATAGTGCTAGTTAATTTTCAATCACCTAGTATTTATTAATCAGAAATTATGGTGTCAAGTAAAGGAAGAACGGTGTCGGTGCACGACGAATCTACGGTTGATCTTTCCCAACCCAGAGGCTCGGTCAAAGATAGATTGGGACTGTCAAAAAGTATCTCGGATCGGTTGGGTCCCCAAAATCATTCGGTGGGTCCGACCAACACGCAGGCGACAATTGTCCAGAGAAAACTGTTTTGAAACACTTAGGTGACACCGACCTATGATAGCCGTACTGAAGATCATAATTCTAGACTGGGTCGGGGTCATGACGAAAGAGAAACAATCCTGTCTAAAAGGAAGCAACATCGTAAAGATACCGTAGAAGCTATACGCCGTCAACAGGTAGAGTTAGACAAGCAGCTGGGCGTCGCTATTAGACGACGAAGAAATTTCCTCCAGCCGTCTTCGGCGGTGGGAACATTCGCCAGAGGACCGATCCAGGACCTATTGTTCGGACGGTTCTCGACATGAACGAAGCAGGCTCAAGAGTCGCTCTCGGGAATGGAGTATCAGGCACCGAAATCGATCCCATGATAAAAGCAGATGTCGAAGCCGCTCGCAGGAGGCAAGCAGTGAAAGCAGGGGAAGGTCCGAACGAAGAAGGCGGAGGGTCTCTCCGGATCTTGACGGGGGTAGGCATAACTCGCCCCTACGAGGTGATATTCCCGCGGCACTTACCTGGAGGATAGGGGACAGGCATAGTTCATCCTCACAAAGAGAAATTCCCGTGGCGTCTACCCGGAGGGAGCGGGATAGGCCTGAGTCATCCCCTCAAACAAGAGATCCCGAGGCTTTAACTCGGAGGGTTACGGAGCTGGAGAGGGCGCTTGCAACAGTTAACCAGGGGAAAGAGGCATTGATAAGTTCGACATCGCCATTCTCCCTAGAAATTGATCGGGTTCGAGCCGACCCCAACAAAAAGGTCCCACATATGGAGAACTTTGACGGAACGAGAGACCCGTTTGATCACAGCCAGGTGGATGACCGGCTGATGAGTTACTATGATTACTCCAATGCTGCCCAATGTCAGATGTTCATTACGACTTTGAGGAAGGAGGCTCGACAGTGGATGACGTCTCTGACCCCGAATTCTATTTCGTCATGGAAGGATCTTTGTGATAGATTTCACGGCAGGTTCAGGAGCAATAAAAGGAGGGGAAAAATAACAGCCTCTTTGATGCAGATTCGACAGTATTCTAATGAGACGTTGGGCCCATATGTGAAACAGTTCAGAGAGGCGGTCAGGGCTGTAATAGACTTGAATGGGCCTCAGGCCCTCAGATACTTTACTATGGGGCTAGATGTGGTGAAATCGAAGAAGGTTGTAAAGGATATGATGTTCGATGCCCCGAAAGATTTGGCCTAAGCTTATGACAGGGCAGAGAAATTTATCATAATTGAGTAGTCTGAAGCACAACGCTATGGAGAAGCCGAGAGATCGGGATCATAACGGTTATCCCAAGGAAGATAACAATAATAGAACAGATAATCAGCAGAAAAGGAATTTTAATGGGGGTTCGGGAGGAGGACGCCCGCCTTTCCCGAACATAAAGGTTAACAAGGTGTTCACCAGCCTCAATACGGATCGGGCCATAATTTTGGAACACATAAGGAACAAGCCATATTTTGAACCGTGCCCGAATGAAACTCATCGGGATTGGGGAAATCAAAATAAATATTACAATTACCATCAAGCTGATGGACACTCCACTAAAGACTACAGGAATTCGAAAGCATTGATTGAAAAGAATGTACAGAACGGGGAGTTAGTTTAGTACATTGCAGGGAGAGAGGCTTTGGAAAGGACGACGAATAACGGCGATGCTCAGCGACCTCCGAAGCCTCAACCCGAACCGATCCCGATGGTTCGAGGTGTCGTAGATGTGATAACGGGCGGATCGGTTGGGAAGGTGCTCGGAAAGAAAAGACGGTGTATGCTAGATTCGGTTATAACAGTATCCGAACAACCTGTTAGGAAGGAGCGACCTTATCCAGGCACTATGATTTCATTTACCGATGAGGATTACCCATCGGAGTCGATTGAGCCGCATGAGGGAGCTCTGGCTATTACTGCCCAAGTCGGATCCATGGATATGAGGCGAATCATGATCGACAACGGCTCTTCAGTCGATATACTATATGCTCACGCTTATCAAAGGCTAGACTTAGGAGGAAGAAAAATGGAGGTCGGGCAGGAGCCTCCGCTGTACGGGTTCGGCAATGATCCGGTTCGGATAGCAGGGACCATTGAGTTGTCAGTCATCTTTGGGACGGCTCCTCAACAGGTGGAGGTCAATGTCAGGTTCTTTGTTGTGCATGTAGATTCGACTTACAACGCTATTCTGGGAAGACCGACATTAATGGCATTGCAGGCGGTGACCTCCATCCCACACTTTAAGATAAAGTTCCCTACGCCGAATGGGGTTGGCGAAGTTAGGGGTGATCTGGACATAGCTTAGAGATGCTACAGAAATTCATTGATATCTTTGGCTATTGGCCGATGTAAGCAGAAGCAGACTGTGGCGATTGAGGTTGAACTGTTTACCGAAGGGAGTACATAACCTCTCGCCTTGCCGACTGAAGAGACCGAAGACATTGAGCTGATCTCGAGGAAGAAGGAAAAGATTATAAAGATTGGATCGAGGTTATAAGAGCCATTCAGGACAGGGTTGATCGACCTGCTTCGGGTGTATGCGGATATCTTTGCCTGGCAGCCCAGTGACATGCCTGGGATTGATGAGAAAGTTGTCGTGCACAAGCTGAACGTAGACCCCACCAAAAAGCTATTTCGACAGAAGAGGAGGATCTTCGCCCTGGAACGACAAAAAAATATTGATGATGAGGTGGCTAAGTTGTTAGCGGTCGATTTTATTTATGAGATCGACTACGCCGAGTGGTTGGCAAATGTGGTACTAGTTTGGAAGCAAAATGAGAAGTGGAGGATCTACATCGACTACACCGATTTGAACAAGGTATGTCTGAAGGATTTCTACCCACTCTCACATATTGACCACCTGATTGATGTCACATCGGGGTATGCCTTATTGAGCTTTATGAACGCCTTTTCGGGGTATAACCAGATTTCGATGCATAAGAAAGATATCCCGAAAATGGCTTTCATAACATATCGGGCGATCTATGCTTACAAGAAGATGACCTTCGGACTACTGAATGCCAGAGCAACTTACCAGAGGATGATGAACTACGTGTTCCGGAAGCAGCTGGGCCGAAGTATGGAATTGTATGTGGATGATATGATCGTTAAGAGCCTATCTGTTTGAGAGCATCTGGATAACTTGGAGGATTGTTTTCATACTGTCAGACAGTACAACATCAGGCTGAACCCGACGAAGTGCACATTTAGCCTCGGTTCGGGTAAATTCCTCGGTTATTTGGTGAGCAAAAGGGGGATTGAAGCAAATCTGGAGAAGATCAGGGCCATACTGGACATGAAATCCCCTCAGACGTTCAAGGATGTACAACGGTTAACAGGTTGGATAGCAGCGTTAAGGAGATTTATGTCCAAGTCGGCGGAGAGATGTTTGCCGTTCTTCGACACATTGAAAGGGCCAAAGAATGAGAAGACCTTCTAGTGGACTTCAGAGTGTGAGGACGCCTTTCAGGGGATAAAAAAATATATATCTTCGACGCCTCTACTGATGAAGCTGATCCCTTTAGAACCCCTATATTTATATTTGGCAGCTAGTTCATTGGCGGTTGGTGCAGCTCTGGTTCGGGAAACGGGAGGAAAATAATTCTCCGTTTATTATGTCAATCACGCGTTTTGGGATGCAGAGAATCGGTACCCGAACTTGGAGAAATTTGTATATGCGTTGGTTATAGCTAGTCGGAAGCTTCGACACTACTTTTAGGGAAGATTAATAGTGGTATATACAGATCAGCCTCTGAAGAAAATCTTGAATAAACCTAAAATTTTGGGTCGGCTTGCAGCATGGGCTATAGAATTGACATAGTTCGTGCTAGAGTACCATCCTCGGATAGCAATAAAGTGTCAAGCTTTAGCCGACTTTGTGGTTGAGTGTTCATTTTTCGAACCTGATTCAGGTGATCAACCGAAGGTGGTGGGTTCGGTCTCGGATGTTCAACCGGTTTAGACTTCTTGGCCGCTATATGTGGATGAGTCTTCAACTTTGGATACCAGTGGTGTATGGATAATTTTGACGAGTCCAGAAGGGTTTAAGGTGCAGCAGACCATTCACTTCAGGTTCAAAGCAATAAACAACGAGGTTGAATATGAAGTAGTTTTGGCTGGGCTACGGTTGGCGAAGAGCTTGGAGGTGTAAAGGCTAATCATCTTCAACGACTCTCAGTTGGTAGTTAAACAAATATTGGGGGAATATAAGGCTCGGGAGCAAGAATGATCAAGTATTTAGCCGAAGTCAAGGATCAGTTACATTACTTCAGTTCGCTTACTTTTCAAGGAGTAGATCGGTCGAACAACACTATAGCCGATGCTTTGGCCAGGTTAGCCACGACAGAAGCAAGCTCTTTCAATGGATCAGTATACTTGGAGGTGTTAGATGCCCCGAGTGTTTAGAGGTCAGAAGTGATGGTAGTTGAACGTTCGGATTGTTGGATGACGCCTTATATAAGCTATCTTGCCGATGACGAGTTACCTTCGGATCGGATATTAGCGAAAAAGATAAAGTATAGGAGTTCAAACTTCGTACTTATCGATGGGGATCTGTATCGACGAGCATTTTTTTCGCCCTTACTGAAGTGTTTGGTTTCGTCGAATCAGAGTACGTACTTCGGGAGGTTCATGAAGGGATCTACGGGGATCACATGGGAGCTAAAGCATTGGCATATAAGGTGCTTCGGCAGGGTTACTACTGGCCGATAATTTTTCAAGAAGCTAAGGAATACGTTCAGAAGTGTCCTAAATGCCAACTCAATAGTTCTATCCCTCATCAGCCGCCCGAAGAGTTGTTCTCGGTCTTGTCTCCGATCCCATTTGTAGTGTGGGAAATTGATATCTTGGGACCGTTGCCAAAAGTAAAAGGGCAGGTCAGCTTTGTGGTAGTGGCTATCGATTATATAACTAAGCCAAACCACTTCGGATAATCCCGGAGCAGGAATGTTTGAAATTTCTTAAGGAGTTTGTTGTTTTCCAGTTTGGCATTCCGCTGGTTTTGATATCTGACAATGGACGGAAATCCGTAGGCTCAAAGTTTGAAGAGTTCCTGAAAGATTTAGGTATTTAGCATCGGAGGACTTCAGTTGCTCATCCACAGTCCAATGGTCAGGTAGAAGTCACTAATCGGACTCTAGTTAATGGAATCAAAAGGAGATTGGACGAAGCTAAAGGAAGGTGGCCCAAGGAGTTGCTTAGTGTTCTATGGGCTTATCGGACCAGTCCTCATACAACGACAGACGATTCGCCGTTTAGATTAGCCTACGGGACTGATGCTCTTATTCCAGTTGGGATTGGGTCACCTTTGCTTTGGGTCAGTCAGTATACGGAGCTATATAATGATGAAGGCCTTCGCCTGAATTTAGATTTGTTAGAAGAGGTTCGGGAGTTGGCCTTGGTAAGGGTAGCAGTCTACCAAAGGAGAATGGCCAGACATTATAATAAAGGGGTAAAACTAAGGAGATTTGAAGTTGGAGACCTAGTTCTTCGAGAGGTAGAGGCGTCGGCGCCCTAAAACCTTGGGAAACTTATGCCTAATTGGGAAGGACCTTATAAAGTTATTGGAGTGTCGAAACCAGGTACTTACCGACTTCGAACAATGGATGGATCGAAGATAAAAAATACTTGGCATGCTAGAAGGCTTCAGAAGTACTACCAATAAGATCGATGGTCGAGAATGTCGGGAGGATCATGCCTATCAAGAAAAGGAGACAGAACTTAACAAAACAATTCATATAACAGAGGAAACTAGGCGAGCAAAACAAACGCCTATAACAATGTCACCTTGTCTACTCTCTTATTTTAAGTTCCTTACAATAAGAGAGTGGGGGGTAATGTTGGAGTATGATTTCTAATGTAGGTGGGGTCCTCACCCATGAATACTTCCTGAAATTGGGCAACCTTGTTTTAAGGATTATCTCCCACCATGCCTTGAATCAAGGATTTTTGTCTCCCACTTTTAGCTTAAATCGAGGGTTCTTGTCCCAGGCTTGCACTATAAAAGGAGAGTAACTCCTTAATGTTCAGACACACCTCCACACATTCACAACACCAATATATACACTCCATCCGAGAGCTCAGAGAGAAACATTAGAAAGCAGAAGAGCAAATAGAGAGGTATAAGGGTATGGAGAGAAAATAAATATGAACCTTATTTATCAGTTGAGAGTTTGTATTCTACATATTATTTTCATAGTGAATTTCTGAGATCTCTCGCTGTGGTTTTTTTCCAATTGGGTTTCCACGTAAAATCTTCGTGTTATTATTTTATTTCCACGTGTCATTATTTTATTCCACATACACTAAAACAAATGCATATCATCCACCGTTAAACGTCATATTAGCTCGTTATTTGGTGATTAGGCGAGCAGTCAGAATTTGGCGTTAACAATATATATATATATATATATATATATATATATATATATATATAGGTAAATGATCCGTTACCTCCCGGCACATGAAAAAAGGAGCATGCTAAGCGGATGGGTCCATTTCGTGTTAAAAAGAAGGTTAGTGCTAATGTTTATGAGTTAGATCTTCCCAGTAATATAGGTATTGGTCATGTATTTAATGTGGCCGATCTTACTCCATATCATGGACCTTCTACTCTGTCGACCCCATCTCCTACTTCTTCATCTACTAACTCTGTTGAACCTATACTTGTTCTTCCTTTACCTATTCCACCCGCACCTCCTCTTTTTTCTTTTCTTTTTTTCACAATCTACAGCAGATGGTATCGAGAATGTATTGGTTGAGAGGTTTGTGTCGACTCGACGCGGAGGTTATAGCCAATTTTTGGTTAAGTGGCGAGGCAAGCCTGTCAGTGATTACGCGTGGATTGGTAAGGACGAGTTTCATCGCATTGATCCTGCATTGTTGGAGCGTTACAAAGATTTCATTTCGACAGAGCAGGATTTTTCCCAGCTGGGGAGAAATGATGGGAATCGATGATTTAGTTTCTTTGTTTATTATCGATGATTTAGTTACTTTGTTTAATTCATTATTATGAACTTGTTTTAATTAGTTGAGGTATTTTTGTCTTTAGTTAGTTTCTTGATCTCTAAGTCCAAGTTAGGGTTTAGGGTTGTTTTGTTTAAATACTGATTATTATTTACTTTCCTTATATCGTGAAAATATTTACTTAGAATTAATAGATGTCGAGTTGAGACTCTAAACCTTAAAATTTAAGCGCAAAACTTAAATTCTAGTTCTATATATCTATCAATTAATAATAAAATTCGTTTTACAAAGGTTGTTCTACATCAAGGGCTGAGTGGAGTGACAATGATAAGATGGCTGGACTAGACAAACATCTTATTCATGGCACTGGATGATAATCCATTTGAAAATATTGTGAGGAAGTTTGGAAAACTCTCATGATGCATTCAAAGAAAAAAAAATATTTGCTACGGATCGTTCCTTGTGATATATGTAAAGTAATCACCTAAAGGAGCAATTTTTTTGCAACATTTAGTTTAAAAAAAATAACTTTGTCTGCTAGTCTCAAGTAAACCCGCATTCGTATATAGGTACATATCACATTTCCATATAGCCCGCGAATCTTCAGAACTAGAGCTTGTGGAATATTAGTCTTACAAACTGCCTCCATAACTAACTAGAATCATTGTCAAAGTCCTAAGAGTTTATTCCGAATCTCCATATAGCATTTGAGAATCCAAATATGTCCATTATAAAATGAGTAGAAAGGCAAACTAAATGATAGATTTTCTCATAGCAATAAAACAGACAGGCGAATTTCATTTGACAACTCAGAGAGAGGACATGTAATGCAAATGTAGAATGATGTTCAAATAGCTATAAATAAATGATGTTCAAATTTAAAGTATTTGGGCTTTTGAATTGCAATGATGAATCGAGAGATAAATTTACATTAATCAAGTTGAGTCATGGAAACATTAGCATCATTAGTAGCAAGGCTCAACTTGGACATTGCTTAAAATTGAAAAATATAATTAAACACATTATTTTTATAAATTATTTTATTAGTTCAATAAAATAAACAAAAACAATAATTATTACCACACTCAAGTTTATCGGCAAAGTCGTTATCTTCCTCCACGTTAATACGATTCTTCATTTTAATCCAATCTTGAGCACATATGAGAGCTTTCACCATATTAGGAGACAATGAACTCCTAAATACATCAAGAATGCGTCCCCCCATGCTAAATGCGGACTCCGAAGCTTTTTGTACTTATCCGTAAGTCTATTTGTATTTTGGGATTCCATTGCATTAGAACCTTGGGAAGACATGTTACTTAAACTTGATTTTCCACTTTCTTGAGTTGAATACTTTTTTTTTTGTACTCATTAAACAAATCTTCCATTGCTCTCTTCACACCATCGACAATCTCCATCCCCGTGGCCTTATTACTTGCTTGATATTCTAAATCCCTATCTTCATTATCAATAACAAAATGAAGATCTACTTCTATACCCTCCAACAGATCTTCAACTTCAATTCCACCATCTCCATACATTTGTTCTAAACTAAATTGAACAAAACTCAACTTATACCGAGGATCAAGCACAACGGGAATATACAACAATATATTCATCTTTGTAACATTCCCCCAATACTTATCGTATTTTCTTTTCATTGCCTTGGCCATTTTTTGCAATTATCTATCAATTCTTCCTTCCCACTCACTCAAAATAATATAAGTTTCACTTATTTCAAGAAATGCATTATTTGATGTGACATAAGATGAGCCCAAAATACGCACAGTAAGATTATAAAAATGTTCTAAAAATCTCACAAATAATTTAGTCCTATTCCAATCCGAGTTCGTCGGAATATTTTTCCCCCATCTCTTTTTCAAAGCCACGATCTTCAAATCCAAATCGATTAAAAGCTTCTTTATACTTTAAGGCCGAACTTAACATCAAGTAAGTAGAGTTCCATCTAGTTGGGCAATCTAGACTTAAGCCTTTCTTGTCTTCAAGACCACAATACTCAATACAGTCCTTAAATGACTTAACCCTAGCCGGGGATTGTTTTGCATACTTCACTGCACGCCTAATTGTCTCAACAAATTTCTCAATCAACTTCAACCCATCATTCACAATAAAATTAATAATGTGAGCTATACATCTCATGTGAATGAACTTACCACCTAAGACATTGGTTTTCCAATATGTACATCTATCTCTCAAGTAAGCCACCGCATTATCATTTGAGCTAGCATTATCTACAGTGAGTGTCATAACTTTAAAAAGTCCCCACTCTTTTAGACAAGACTCAACCATTTCTCCAATGTCCTTCCCCTTATGACTTGTGATGGTTCGAAAATTCAAGATTTTCTTATGCAATTTCTAATTTTCATCAACAAAATGCGCAGTAACACACATATAATTCAAGTGTTGATTAGAAGTCTAAGAATCAGTTGTGAGGCAAACACGTTCATAATTTTTTCTAAGAATTGTTTTCAACTTAATCTTCTTATTATCATACAAACGAATACAATCTCTAGCAAATGTAAAACGTGATAACAACTGAAACCTAGGACATACAACTTGCATAAGTTTTTTAAAACCCTCCTTCTTAACATGTTTGAAAGGAAGCTCATCTATAATAAGATGGTAAAATACGGCTGCCCTAACAGCTTCTTGATCAAACCTCCAAGTAGTGAGTGTACCCTCACCTGCCCCTCCCTCCCCCTCTTTAATCCCTATAAGTTGGGGTTGAGCTTTATCCATGTTGTTAGGATTTTTTTTACAAGTTCTAAAGTGATTTCTTAAAGAAGTAGTGAATCAACAGTTAATTCTTTTCCACAATAAGTACACTTACCTTTGATGACATTACTATCCTTATCTTTAACTGGAATGAAGTGCCCCTCAGTCCACACCTTAGATCTAGGTGTTATCCTTTTTCTTTGCATCTTTACACTTTCTGACTGTCCCGTAGTCTCTGTACTTGTCGAGGTTTCCTTTGACCCGAACTCTATATTGGTGGGAACACTGCCACCTGACTCTTTCCCATGTCCAATTGCATCAAGGTCATCAAGGTTAGGCTCGTCTATATCATCCAACATTTGCAAATCATTTAAAATACTTCTTGACATCATCTGAAAATTTCAAACAAATCAAATTAGATTAACAAATAAAGTTTGAAAAGGATAAGTTAACTATATTTGGAGTTCAACAATATAAGTACTGGAATAGTGGATATGGAATAATAAAATGTTTAGCAGGATCCCTGAAGTAAGTTACATATATGTATTCTCAAAGAAGTAACACTAAGTCACTAATCTTATTTAATAACTAATAACTGTTTCATGGTGCAAACAATATAATCTTAGCAATTGTACCAATAAAAAGACTAAACCCAAGCCTACACAAAACCAAAGAACAAGAAAACATTTTTTACACAATTCAGTTTCTGTATCCATACATTCTCTTATTACCAGAAAGTGGAGTGAGGACTATGTGTCACCCGTTTAAACTTTGTATGGATTAATAAACTTCAAGCTTATTAATTAAACTCTGTATATATGTGTTGCATCATGTATGTACTGTCATTCTTATGCACTGTCATTCATGCATCGGGTGTCTACTTCTTTATCATGTTCATTTCATTTAACATTTCATAAACATGATAAAGAGGGGCAGCTGTAGACACCCAAATTTTGCACTTCGTATACTAACTCTGACAGGAGGGCAAAATCGTCAATTAACCCAGCCTACGATAACGAAAGGTGGACATAAGTACGAACACTCAAAGCCACCACAACGACTTGCGATCAAAGCCGACACGACGACGAGCGGATATCAGGAGTCGACTAATGGCCACTACGCTTACCTGTTCGCCGGTGAGCTAGTGGGGGTCGGGGGCAGCGCCCTGGAAACCAAACTCCAAATACAAATCCTGGGTCATGTCGCAGCCATTCGAAACGAGTATTTCTAAATGACATGGCACGTTTCCCAGCGGTTCCCGGACTGCAAAATACAAGCCTTTCAGCGAAAACCAACAGTATAACACGAGAATCGAGGTGTGGTATGAAAATTAAGAAATTCAGCCCAGCCAGTCGCAGATCAATCTGCGGCTAGTGATGGGACGTCTGATGACACGGAACTCGAGCACGGCACGGGGAAAACCGAGGATCAGCGCGGGGGAACCGAGGCCAACCGCAGATCAATCTGCGGCCAGCCGCGGATCAATCTGCGGCTGCCTCTAGCAGCCTTTATCAGTGCAGTTCTTCATTTGTATATAGGGGATACAGGGGGTTGAAAGAAAAAAAAGAAGAGGAAAAGGCAGGAGCGAGCAGCAGCAAGAAAAGAGAGAAAAGAGAGAAAAAAAGTGAGGATTTAGACCCCTCTTTGTAAGATTGTATCACCTACATTCTCTACTATGATTAATATACGAGTTTACACACATCGTGGTGTCTCATTTTGCAAGGTGAAGAGCCCTTTTTATAGCATTTTTGTATATCATTTTGTTAAAACTTTTTGTCATTTGAGTTACATTAAATGTAGTTTTCTTGTGTATTATGGAGGATCCATGGATTAAGGATTATTAGTGAGGGTTTTAATGGAACAAAATTCTTCCTAATGGCCCCATTTGGCGATTTTTTAGCTCGTTATGGTAATGTATTATGCGTAGTGTATTTAAATTGCTATTGTAGAATATTGTGGTGTGTTAGGCAACCCGGTGTTGTTCATTTGTGTATTATCCATTTTGTGGGTGTGTAGAAATTTCGGATGTGAGCCTAGGAGCGCGACCCCGTGGTCCAAATCCGATGATGGACATTTTTGGGTGTATGTATTATGGGCGATGTATCCTTTATTGTAAATTGTAATTGTCGGGCCTTAAAACGGTATCAAGTTGAAAATCGGGTATAAGGCCCCGTAATAGTGAAATATGTGGTTGTGGGCGTTCGGGGTTATTTTGATAGCTCACATGCCCATGAATAGCCCCAACGCATTTTAATGCTTGATTTGATTTACGACACAAAAATTGATTTCAAAGCTAAATGATGAAGATTTCCATAAAATCAATCAAATTAGGTTATTAGCCCCACGAGGCTTAAAATTGGAAGGGCGGGTGAATGTCGATTTCTATTCAAACGAGAGGGTTAAAGAAAAAATCGTTTTCAAACATCACAAAAAATGGTTTTATAAAAATAAATGACGTTTTATTAAACCGTTGTGCATAGGGTTAAAGAGATCCTAGAAGTTGCCCGTCATTTTATTTACGAAGGCAACATATAGGTCTTGATTCCTATTTTGACGAATGTTTAAAAACTCTTGCTTTGCCAAAACGACACCTAATGAAAATCTCACAGCTTTGGACAATTAAAATCAAACCTTTCTCATAATAATAATAAAGCTTTCTCGTATAGGCCGAAAGACATTCTAAAGCGTTCTCAAATTAAAACACGACTCTTCGTAGAAAACCCAAATGGTTTCTTCATGCAAACTCACCACAACATTCATATAAGCACACACGCGCGCACACACACATTTTAAGAATTAAAGGATAGGAAAAGCATCAAGGTTGCGGTAACCGTGTTTCACGGAAGTCGGGGGGTGCCTAACACCTTCCCCTCGCTTAAGCAAAGCCCCCGAACTTTATGAATCTCGGTTTGCAGACCAATTAATTCGGAGTCACACATGAGCCAGCGATTTACGAAAACGAAGCTCGGATGAGTTGGTACATCCATTTCAAATATACCAACTGGTGACTCTGGTCAATTGGCTCATCATAAAAAATGATCTTTCAAAACCCCGTCGACATTTGTGCCGACCTTTTACAAAAAATCATCTAATAAAAAGGCTAAAATTGGAAAGGGTAATAATTAGCATTAGAAGCGATTTTCCCGGCGTCGATAGCTGGCGACTCTGTTGGGGAGATTAGAGGGCTTAAGCCGCGTTCAAATCTTGATGCTGTCCTATCCTTTAAAAATTTATGAATGTGTATGTACGTGCGATATTTTGACCTGTTTCACTTGTTGTTGTGTGAATGTGTGTTTTTGTCCAATGAATGAATGATTGAATGAAATTGCTTTACTTTAAAGTAATCATTTGCATACGGTGATGACGATGAATGTGAATGTATGTTGAGAGTGTACCTCCTCCTGAGGCAAACCTGTCGGTTGCTTATTACTGGACTCGAAGGGGCTGCTCCCCGGAGATGGCTCAGGAAATGCACCACCCAGATCCGCTCCAATCGAAAGGATTCAGACGAGTAGATTGCGAAGATTTGGGGACCTTCATGCCGAAAAGCCGCGAGAGTAACCTTAGGGTAGGTTAGCCTCAGATTAACCCAACGCAGGGAAAGTCTCTTCATGCCCTTTTACGTTTACGCGTATAAATGTCATAGTCCCATTCAATATTTTTATATATACCTCCCCTTTTTGTCAAAGGAAAGTACTGACCTCTATGTTGTGCAGGGAATAGCTGGGAAATCATAATAAATCGTGTCTTGCATTTATTATTGCAATGAGGGACTGCTAACATTTTGTTTTGCAGGAAAAGATTAAAAAACCCAAAAACATAAAAATTACAGCTTTAGCATGCATCCACATCTTTCATTTCCCAAGACTAAACTTCAAACCGTTTTCCCCTGTAGGATTGCTCCTCAAACGCGTTTTTGATCTAAGAAGGCCCATGATTCTACATCTGAAATGGCTGATCTTCCACCTCCTAATCCTGGTTCCATATCTTGGGAGGAATTCGATGATTTTAAAAAACAGATGTTGGAAATGGCCACGATACTGAAAGAGCAGTTGCTACTGAGGCAAGATCCACCATACAAGGATCCGCCTAAGGATGATCAACCCCAGCCTAAGGGCGAGCCAGTCATCCCCAAAGCCATTCCTACACCTAACAGGACAGTAATCACTATTCTAGAGGGGGGAGATACTGATGATCTTCGAAAGAAAATGAAGCAGATGGAGGAGACTATCCAGTCTCTGAAAGGCATAGGTTCCCTGGGCAGGGTAAATTATTCAGATCTGTGTGTCTTTCCAGGAACCAGGTATTCGGAGAAGTTCAAGATCCCCAAATTTGAGAAATATAATGGGAAGGGAGACCCTTATACACACCTGAAGATATACATTGGGGAACTTGGGTCTTATGCAGAGGACGAAGGACTGAGGATGCAGTTATTCCAAAAAAGCCTAACGGGAGAAGCAAGAACTTGGTATGCCCGCCTTGACAATGCTCGGATCCACAACTGGGAGGAGTTGGCCCATACTTTCTTGACACAATACAGCTTCCAGGCACAGATGGCCCCTGACAGATATCAGAGGACAAAGGTCAAGAAGCAACTAAAAGAATCTTTTAGGGACTATGCACAGCGATGGAGGGGTATGGCTGCACAAGTGAATCACCCAATGAGCGAGGCAGAGATGGTAATGACCTTTGTGGACATTCAGGAGGCGCCCTATTATGAGCGAGTGATAGCGGGGATTGGAAGGCCTTTTGCCGAAATGATAAAGCATGGAGAAATGGTTGACATGGGGTTAAAGTCTGGCAAGATCCGGGACTTCACAGCACTAGAAACAGCTGCGGAGCAAATCCAGAGTGGAAATTATGGCAATGCTTCCCGCAGGACCCAAAAGAGAAAGGAGGAGGATGTTTCCCTCATCCTGCAGGGATCATCTAGGAAGGTGGAGAATAGCCCTGCGGTACAAGTACAGAAAATTGTGCCACCCCGACAACCTAATTTCGATAATCAAAGGATGGACGGACGAAGAAGATTTGAGACCACCAGAGATCGGGTATTCACCCCGCTTGGGGATCCTCTTGAACAGATTTTGGCAGTATTAATAGCACAGAGAAAGATAGTCGATTTGGCACCCTCAATTGACCCGAAAGAGAGAAGATTTGACCCGAGTAAGAGGTGTGCGTACCATTCGGGTTCCCCTGGTCATGATACTCAGGGATGCTGGGCGCTGAAGCACAAGATTCAGAACATGATCGATAGCGGAGAGATCGTGGTGGAACAGCCAGAGTCACCAAATGTTAAAATCAATCCCCTGCCTAAGCATGATGGGGAAGGGGTCAATGTGGTGGAAGCCAGCGAAGCCGGAGGACCACCAAGGCTGAATTTTATAAAGAGAATCGATGAGATGATTTGCATGACAAGTAGTCAGGAGAATATACGAGGGACACCGATTAGGTTGGCGGGTCTAAGCAGGGGTATCACAGAGGCGCCTATCAGGTTAGCGGCTCCGAAGATTCTCACCATTGCGATAAGACCACAAATCCCCATTAGCAGTCTGAAAACAGTACCGTGGAATTACGGGGGAGTATCAGAGGAGGCGGCCAGTTGCGCTTCTGTAACATCAAGGGGGAATCCTTTATATCTTCCAAGACGAGTCCTTGAGAGCAAAGGGAAGAAGAACGAAAAGATATCCGAGGAGAAAGTTGTGGAATTCTTAAGGAAGATGAATCATTCAGAAGCGAGGGGGGTCAAGGTATTGAGCGAGGAATCAACTCTGACATCGATCATGGATTTGGTATTATCATCCGACGATCACTGCAGAATTCTGGCCAAAGTCCTGGAGGAGGCACACATTCCCAAGGTGATTAGCAAAGAAGGTTTCGGCCATCTAGTGGACCATCTGTTAGAAAACAATGTAAATATCGTTCACAGATGATGATATCCCCAAAGAGGGAAGGGGGCATCGGAAACCGCTGCATATTGCGGTATTCTCATCAGGATATGTTATGAATGGGGTGCTAATTGATGGGGGATCAACATTGAATAGCTGTCCATTCAGTACATTGGAAAAAATGAACGTCAATCCCAAGCGCTTGTGGGCCAGTTATGTGGTGGTACGAGCCTTTGACGGATCCCGGAAGGATACAATGGGGGAGATAGAATTGCCTGTGGAGATAGGCCCTTGTACTTTCGATATTTCATTCCAAGTCCTGGATATCGCGACAAGTTATAACATGTTATTGGGAAGGCCGTGGATACACATGGCCGGGGCAGTTCCCTCTACGCTACACCAGCAAATTAAGTTTATCATCGACGGGAATCTGGTGACGGTCTCTGCGGAGCATAATGGCCCTTCTCCTTACAGGAATGGCCTGCCAGTGATTAATTTGGACGAATCAGTGGTACCCGCCAGTTTTCAGGCGCTGGAAATCAATACTCCCCACTATAGATGTCTGGGGGCTCCAGCCGTAATACCTAAGGTCTCTCCTGAACTTACCTTTGTTGCTAGAGAAATGATGAAGATGAAGTTCCGACCTGGGCAAGAGTTGGGAAAGAACAGTCAAGGAATTATTGAGCCTATTCAACTGCCCAATCAGATAGGCAAGGCGGGGTTGGGATATTATGGAGGCGCCGCACAAAAACACTCTCAAGGGGGGGACCCCAACTCGACTGGCCGAAAGTCTGATGCCGAAAGTCAACAATGAACAAGGTACTGGCAAGCCTGTATCTAAGACAGGAGGTGAAAAAGTGACCCCCCACGAATGATGAGTCGGCCAAAAAGGAGAGTTTCCTGCAGGAGGTCATACAACATTTTGAAACCAAGTGTTATGTCCCTGGACAGTCAGTAAGCAGTGGAAAAGGGAAGGATGTTGCCATGCCGTCAGGAGCCCAACAGAGTGTGCCTGTCATCAATTGGGCGGGGCTGACTATTACTGAAGAGGTTAGGAAGAAGGACCAATGCGATGTGGCTATAGTCATCGAGGAAGTTTCTGATGCGAAGCCTCCTTTCATCTGTCGCATTCCGGCCGATCTGACCACCGACAACTGGACGATGGAGCCAGTAATATCCAAACGAGGGTAAAATATGGCGTCAGGATGGTAGACCCCAGATGGCGGGGGATGAATGGATACCAGTTTTTGTCCCTTATTTTGAATTTTTGCATGGTTATGTTATTTTGTCATGTTATTTTAAAGATGATCATTGTGGGAAAATGACTTATATATGACAAATATTTTTGTTTCATGTCAGGTGTACCAATTTGAGTATTTCTTGCCTAACAAACGATGTTTCAAATTTGAAAGATGACTATAATTTTGATATTGAGCTGGATTCCGATTTAATGGGCATTGAGCAGGATGAGACAGATAATGACGATACGCCTGACGAGATCAAAGGATGGGTCGAAGACAAACCCAAACCCAATATAGACCAAACCATCACCATAAATATCAGAACCCCTGACAAACCCAAAGAGCTCAAGATAGGGACAGACCTGACCCCTAGCCAGAAAACAGAAATAACCAAGTTGCTAAGCCAGTATGAGGATGTTTTTGCCTGGTCTCATGAGGACATGATCGGATTATCCACCGACATTGTGGTACACCGGTTGCTCATCAAGGAAGGTTTCAGGCCTGTCAAGCAGAAACTAAGAAAGCTAAAACCGGAATGGAGCTTGAAGGTGAAGGAGGAAATCATCAAACAGTTCAAGGCTGGCATCATTATGGTGTCCACTTACCCGGAATGACTGTCCAATATAGTCCCAGTGGCTAAGCCTGGAGGGAAGGTGAGGGTATGTGTCGACTACAGAGATCTGAACAAGGCCAGTCTCAAGGATAACTTCTCAGTGCCTTTTATACACATCTTGGTGGATAACACAGCCCAATATGATATGTACTCTTTTGTTGATTGCCTTGCGGAGTATCATCAGATAATGGTGGCGGAGGAAGACCAAGAAAATACTGCTTTCATCACCCCTTGGGGCACCTTCTGCTACAGACATTGGCCTTCAGTCTCACAAACACAGGGGCTACTTATCAGAGGGCCATGATGGCCTTGTTCCACGATATGATGCACAAGGAGATAGAGGTCTACGTGGATGACATTATCGTGAAATCGAGGGTAGGATCTGATCATGGAACCCATCTCAAAAAGCTATTCGACCGGCTCAGAAAATATAATTTGAAGCTCAATCCGACGAAGTGTGCTTTCGGAGTGCAGTCGGGCAAGCTCTTGGGATTCCTGGTTAGTAATCGGGGCATTGAGTTGGATCTGGCGAAGATTAAGGCCATTGTGGATATGCCGGCACCTCGCACGGAGAAGGAGATAAGAGGATTTCTGGGAAGAATAAACTTCATCAGCCGCTTCATATCCCACTTGACAACTACATGCGAACCGATTTTTAAACTGTTAAGGAAAGATGTTTCCCAAGAGTGGAATAAGCAATGCCAGAAAGCCTTTTAGACCATTACGAAGCAGCTGACAGAGGCACCGGTGCTGGTACCCCTGAAGGATGGGATCCCTCTGTTTATGTATATATCGGTCAATGCCATTGCGATGGGATGTATGCTGGGACAGAAGAATGAATCAGGCAAAGAGCAGGCCATCTATTACCTCAGCAAGAGATTTAGCCGATGTGAACAGAATTACACCCCCATCGAAAAGACCTGTTGTGGTTTGGCATGGGCTGCAGTGAGATTGCAACACTATCTCCATGGGTACACTACGTACCTGATATCGAGAATGGATCCCCTGAAGTATATCTTTGAAAGGCCCATGCTGAACTATCGATTGTCAAGGTGGCAGTTAATCTTACAGCAGTTCGACATCGTATACGTAACTCAGAAGCCATGAAAGGGCAGGGAATTGCAGATCAGTTGTCAGAAATGCCAGCAGGGGGGATGGAGCCTTTAGAAACTCCTTTGCCGGGCGAAGATGTATTCTGGGTCTTACACACGAGATGTGATGACGAGGGGCAGTTCTGGAAGTTGTATTTTGATGGTGCCATGAATGCTGAAGGGGCAGGAGCCAGAGCAGTCCTGGTCTCTATCACCAGAGAGCAATACCCCGTGGCCACTAAATTGCAGTTCAGTAATTCGAATAACACAGCTGAGTATGAGGGGTGTATATTGGAACTCCGTTTTGCCCGCGATATGGGAGTGAAGAGACTAGCGCTGTTCGGGGATTCAGAGCTGGTAATCAGATAGGCGATCGGGGTGTATAGCACCAAGGAGCTCCGGTTACTTCCATACCACCGATGTGTTATCCAATTGATGCGAGAGTTTGAAGATATCGCTTTCCGACATATCCCCCGAGGACGGAATGATTTTGCCAATGCATTAGCAACTCTGGCTTCCTTAATCCATATAATCAAAAGCAGGGACGTCCCACAGATTGAAATAACGGTACAGAATGTCCCGGCATACGAGGAGCAGTGGCAGTATTATCGGAGGAGGTGTTTCTGCCAAAGCAGCCTTGGTATCACAACATAAGGGAGTATCTGAGGGATAGATCCATTCCCGACCAAGCAAGCCGAGCTGAGAGGTTGAGAATCCAAAAGATGGCAATGAAGTTTTATCTGAGCGGGGATTCATTGTACAAGAGGGATGCCGGTTTGGGATTGTTGTGATGTGTAAATGAAACGCAGGCCCAAAAGATTATGGACGAAATATATGGTGGAGTGTGTGGGCCACACATGAGTGGACCGATGCTGGCCAGAAAGATCTTGAGAACGGGGCATTATTGGTTAACATTGAAAGCCGACTGCGATGATCATGTCAAACGATGTTACCAATGCCAGGCACACGACAATGTAATCCATGCGCCTCCCAATGAACTGCATTGTATGACCTCCCCTTGGCCATTCTCAATGTGGGGTATGGATGTAATCGGACCAGTAGAGCCCAAAGCAAGCAACGGACACCGATTTATCTTCGTCATGATCGATTACTTCACTAAGTGGGTAGAAGCAGCTTCTTTCCCCAAAGTAACTCAGGAGATCATCGTCCGTTTCATCAGGAATAATGTCATTTGTCGATACGGGCAACCTGAAGTCTTAGTCTCCGACAATGCCAAGAATTTGAACAATGCCCTCATGAAGGAATTATGTGACCAGTTTAAGATCAAACACCTCAATTCTGTCATATACCATCCTAAGATGAATGGGGTAGTGGAGGCTGCAAATAAGAATATTAAGAAGATCATGGCGAAAATGTCTGCCAATCATCGGGGATGGCCGGATCTGCTACCTCTCACACTACTGGCGTACAGAACGTCAGTGCGTACTTCTACAGGGGCAACCCCGTACGCTTTGGTATACGGAATGGAGGTTGTTCTTCCAGTTGAGGTTGCGATGGCGTCCCTCAGAATCTTGATTGATGCTCAGATAAACGAGGAGGATTGGATGCAAAGTCGGTACGACCAATTGGCCTTAATTGATGAAAGGAGGGTGGCTGCTGTTTTGCACGGTCAGTTATATCAGCAAAGAATCTCTCGATCGTACGACAAAAAGGTAAGACCTCGGAAGTTCAAGGAAAATGACCTAGTGCCAAATCGGTCAATCAGAAAATGAAAGTGGAACTAGATGGTCTGATGTGATCACCAATAACAGAACTGTCCTCCGCAACCCGGTAAAAGTCAAGAACTAACGGCGCATGGGACTAGCTGTGACCCTGGCACAAGGACCATCCAAAGACAAGCCGGTAAAGCGTGCATACTCCTCGAGAGTAGGGGTCAACTCCACTGTCCCTAATCTGAACACCTGACGGGCAGGGGCCCAATAGCTCAGAATACCCTCCGCAAAGCCCGCCGGCACCTGAAAGGATAGTAAGGACCAGAAATGTCCCAGAAGACCATCTGCAATAACCCTGTCGCCCGGCGACAACCTGTCCAACCAGCGAAAAAGTCTGCCAACCAACCCTGTAGGAGGACCGAGATCCAAACGTACCACGGCGTCTGGTGACGACATCTGTGAAAAATAGTGTCAAAAAGACTGTGCAGGGGTCATTCTCTATCCATGAATAAAAAGCGTGCATCATACAGTTAATAATAGAGCAATTGATCAATTTTAAAATCCATTTGACTTGTTATGTGAAAATAAAATATGATATTTCGACCAATCGGGTGCGGAACACGACGAATCGATTATCGGGCCAGGCCCCAGCAGGAACGAAGTGATTTACGAATCAATCAACCAGAGACGAGACCCGGTGCCGACGAAACGATTAACCGAAAACGAGACCCGGTGCAGACGAGTCGACCAGTCGGAGACGAGAACCGATACAGACGAATCAATCAACTGGAGATGAGACCCGGTGCCGACGAGATGATTAACCGGAAACGAGACCCGGTGCAGACGAGTTGACCAGTCGGAGACGAGAACCGATACAGACGAATCAATCAACCAGAGACGAGACCCGGTGCCGACGAGACGATCAACCAGAAACGAGACCCGGTGCAGACGAGTCGACCAGTCGGAGACGAGAACCGATACAGATGAATCAATCAACCGGAGACGAGACCCGGTGCCGACGAGACGATCAACCAGAAACGAGACCCGGTGCAGACGAGTCGACGAATCAGAGACGAGAATCGATACAGACGAATCAATCAACCGGAGACGAGATCCGGTGCCGACGAGACGATCAATCGAAAACGAGACCCGGTGCACACGGGTCGACCAGTCAGAAACGAGAACCAATACAGACGAATCAATCAATCGGAGATGAGACCCGGTGTCGACGAGACGATCAATCGGAAACGAGACCTGGTGCAGACGAGTCGACCAATCGGAAACGAGAACCGATACAGACGAATCAATCAACCGGAGACGAGACCCGGTGCCGACGAGACGATTAACCAGAAATGAGACCCGGTGCAGACGAGCCGACCAATCGGGGACGAGAACTGATACAGACAAATCGATCAACCAGAAACGAGACCCGGTGCCGACGAGACGATCAACCGAAAATGAGACCCGGTGCCGACGAGACGATCAACCGAAAACGAGACCCGGTGCCGACGAGACGATCAACCGGAAACGAGACCCGGTGCAGACGAGTCGACCAATCGGAAACGAGAGCCGATACAGACGAGTCGACTAATCGGATACGAGAACCGATACAGACGAGTCGACCAATCGGAGACGAGAACCGATACAGGCGAGTCGACCAGTCAAAGACAATGACCTATACAGACGAGACGACCCGTCGGAGACCAGACCCTACATCTACGAGACGATCAATCGGATACCAGACCCAACAGTTATGAGACGACAACGATTCCAATACGACAACAATTACAAGACGGAGCACGACATCTGCGATAACGATTATAGCAACGACCTGTCAGAGACAGAACCCGACAAGAACGATGCGATCAACGATTGAGTCCTGTTGAGATCGATACTTACAGTAAATTTACGATTGCATGATGCATTGACACCTTTACGAATGTTTTGGCATGCCTTACATCTTGTGTTGCATCATAAGCTATATGTGTTGCATCATGTATGTACTGTCATTCTTATGCACTGTCATTCATGCATCGGGTGTCTACTTCTTTATCATGTTCATTTCATTTAACATTTCATAAACATGATAAAGAGGGGTAGCTGTAGACACCCAAATTTTGCACTTCGTATACTAACCCTGACAGGAGGGCAAAATCGTCAATTAACCCAGCCTACGAGAACGAAAGGTGGACATAAGTACGAACACTCAAAGCCACCACAACGACTTGCGATCAAAGCCGACACGACGACGAGCGGATATCAGGAGTCTACTAATAGCCACTACGCTTACCTGCTCGCCGGTGAGCTAGTGGGGGTCGGGGGACAGCGCCCTGGAAACCAAATTCCAAATACAAATCCTGGGTCATGTCGCATCCATTCGAAACGAGTATTCCTGAATGACATGGCACGTTTTCCAGCGGTTCCCGGACTGCAAAATATAAGCCTTTCAGCGAAAACCAACAGTACGACACGAGAATCGAGGTGTGGTACAAAAATTGAGAAATTCAGCCCAGCCAGCCGCAGATCAATCTGCGGCCAGTGATGGGACGTCTGATGACACAGAACTCGAGCACGACGCGGGGAAAACCGAGGATCGGCGCGGGGGAACCGAGGCCAGCCGCAGATCAATCTGCAGCCAGCCGCGGATCAATCTGCGGCTATCTCTGGCAGCCTTTATCAGCGCAGTTCTTCATTTGTATACCGGGGATATAGGGGGTTGAAAGAAAAAAAAGTGGAAAAGGCAGGAGCGAGCAGCAGCAAGAAAAGAGAGAAAAGAGAGCAAAAAGTGAGGATTTAGACCCCTCTTTGTAAGATTGTATCACCTACATTCTCTACTCTAATTAATATACGAGTTTACACGCATCGTGGTGTCATTTTGCAAGGTGAAGAGCCCTTTTTATAGCATTTTTGTATATCATTTTGTTAAAACTTTTTGTCATTCGGGTTACATTAAATGTAGTTTTCTTGTGTATTATGGAGGATCCATGGATTAAGGATTATTAGTGAGGGTTTCAATGGAACAAAATTCTTCCTAATGGATTAAGGATTCATTTGTGTATTATCCATTTTGTGGGTGTGTAAAAATTTCGGATGTGAGCCTAGGAGCGCGACCCCGTGGTCCAAATCTGATGATGGACATTTTTGGGTGTATGTATTATGGGCGATGTATCCTTTATTGTAAATTGTAATTGTCGGGCCTTAAAACGCTATCAAGTTGAAAATCGGGTTTAAGTCCCCGTAATAGTGAAATATGTGGTTGTGGGCGTTCGGGGTTATTTTGATGGCTCACATGCCCATGAATAGCCCCAACGCATTTTAATGCTTGATTTGATTTACGACACAAAAATTGATTTCAAAGCTAAATGATGAAGATTTCCATAAAATCAATCAAATTAGGTTATTAGCACCACGAGGCTTAAAATCGGAAGGGGGGTTGAATGTCGATTTCTATTCAAACGAGAGGGTTAAAGAAAAAATCGTTTTCAAACATCACAAAAAATGGTTTTATAAAAATAAATGACATTTTATTAAACTGTTGTGCATAGGGTTAAAGAGATCCTAGAAGTTGCCCGTCACTTTATTTACGAAGGCAACATATAGGTCTTGATTCCTATTTTGACGAAGGTTTAAAAACTCTTGCTTTGCCAAAACGACACTTAATGAAAATCTCACAGCTTTGGACAATTAAAATCAAACCTTTCTCATAATAATAATAAAGCTTTCTCGTATAGGCCGAAAGACATTCTAAAGCGTTCTCAAATTAAAACACGACTCTTCGTAGAAAACCCAAATGGTTTCTTCATGCAAACTCACCACAACATTCATATAAGCACACACGCGCGCACACACACATTTTAAGAATTAAAGGATAGGAAAAGCATCAAGGTTGCGGTAACCGTGTTTCACGAAAGTCGGGGGGTGCCTAACACCTTCCCCTCGCTTAAGCAAAGCCCCCGAACTCTATGAATCTCGGTTTGCAGACCAATTAATTCGGAGTCACACATGAGCCAGCGATTTACGAAAACGAAGCTCGGATGAGTTGGTACATCCATTTCAAATATACCAACTGGCGACTCTGGTCAATTGGCTCATCATAAAAAACGATCTTTCAAAACCCCGTCGACATTTGTGCCGACCTTTTCCAAAAAATCATCTAATAAAAAGGCTAAAATTGGAAAGGGTAATAATTAGCATTAGAAGTGATTTTCCCGGCGTCGACACCCATTTTAATTTTGGGTAGAATTATTTACCAAATTTGGTACAAAAGTGAGAGTATTCGGGTATATTTATCTATATATTCGAATTAACTGGAGAGGCAATTAAGCCTCAACCAATTAGGAGAGAGCATTAATTAAATTAGCCAATCAGATGAGGGGGTTAGACCGTCACAGTACGCCAAACATGGGATTGTTAAGTTCACAAAATATCCTCCTCAAATTCATTTTCAAGAGCTCGAGCGAAGCATTTTTCAGCATATCAATACATTCCTTCCGAAGGCACCTTATCCTCCCATCAGCTCATTTTCCTTCTCATTCAAACCATTAGCATACTTCCCATTTGCAAGCAAGGATAGAGAATACAGAGAGAGAGATAACTATAGAGAGAGAAAGAAGAAAATTTGAAGAAGAAGGAAGCTCACGGGAAGAAGAAGGGAAGAAGAAGAAGATGCACGGGAGCTAGAGGAAGGAGAAGAAGAATCCTAGTAGCTTCCATAGCACCCTTAGAAGTAAGAGTAAGAGGTAAAATCATCTTTCCCCCATTGTTCAAGTTTTTGAGTTTTTGAAGCTTTCTTGATGGGTTTTGAGTTTCTGGAGATTTTTGGTTGTTATTGTTAGTTGTGGTTGCTTAATATTGTTACCAATACTCCTTTTAAGCTATTAATACCATTAAAGTGGAACAAAAATGAAGAGAAATCCGAACTTTGGCTTAAAGGATGAACTTTGGACATTTTTGGACTTTTGGACCTTCGGACTGTTAGAGGACTGTAAAGCCTTGATGGCATGACTATTTTGATTGTTTGTTGTTATATTATTGTACTTTCATGAGTTGTGAAGATAACCTAGTTGGAATGAACCAAAAAGATACTAAAACAAAGTCACAGTTATGATTTGAGTAAAATGCATCATGACTGCAAAAAACAGAGTATGCAGTTTATGTTTTGGCTTAAGATTTGCTTGTGTTAGCGTCTATGGGTCATCCTACATTTTTGATATATTGTAGCCCCGTGTCTTACGAATCCATAGAGTCCGTAACGGACCAAATTGATCGAGTATAGAGGGAGATCCCCGACTAAGTAATCGTAGTGGCAATCAATGTATTTTTGATGATGTAGTGACTGTATTGAACCTAGTCCTTACGTGACTAATATTTATGACGATTTTAATGAATTGTAGGGTATTATTTTTGAAGGATGATTAACGTCAAGATTTTAATGCACGTGCAAGGCAAGTTCCTTACTCAACCCTTATTTAATTGTGCGAGTTTTCCCTAACTCATTTATCTATCGAGCAAGTCTCCTATCTTATTCAAGTTATTATTGTGAAAGCTTACTTACCCTACTCAATATTATATTCGAGCAAATATTATTTATTGAGTAAGCTTATTGAGTTTCTTGACTCCATTCAAGTTACTTATCAGTTTAGCAATTAGTGTGCTAGTATTCATACTTTTATTCAAGTATTGTAATGAAAGCCCATTTCATGCAATGTTATATATTGTGTGATTTCAAAGATTATGAATTGTTATTCATTCAAGATATTATTGATGACATTATCCATGTTGTTGAACCTTAAAGTTCTTTATCCCATAAACTGTTTGAAAGCTATGTCAAAGCTAATTGTTCCAGCTAGACACTTATTGATTTGTTTATTGAAGTGAGGTTAAGTCCTCCAACTATTATTGTTGTTAAGTAAAACTGTCCGATCAAATTGTTTTGGTCCGGACTCTCATGTAAAGCTGAGAAGAACAACCCTTATAGCAGGGGAAATTGTATAAACGTCGGGGAATCGACACGCACATAAATAGAAAATGTAAGGCTTATGCATAACGCCAGGTACCTTAGGCTGATCACCTATTGTACCAGTTTTGTGGATTATCGAATGAATTTCCAGTAATTCTAGATAGAGTTCGGTGCCTTGGTGCTCACTCAGTATTGACTAGTCCCTTTCTTTGGGAAACTTTGAAATCCTTGGATACTTCAGAAATCCTTAGGTTCATAGCAACCACTATAACGGTGGTAAAAGAAATTGTTTATTTCCTTGAGTTAGCTAAATTTTTACTCCTGTGAGCTAAAGTCATTCACGTGATTATTCACTGCTATTATATTTGTAGGGCAAATTTGTTGCTCACCCTTTGTTTTTTAAAACATTTCAGTTAGTCCGGCACGTGGCGAGAGCTCAGGAAAAGATAAGGGAAAGGGGAAAGCTACTGATTAGTTGTATTTTGTTGTTCTAGAATTACCGTTTGTATTAAGACTTATTAATTGACGTTGTGTATTAAGACATATTTACCCTTATGTATTATGTTATGTTTTGCAGTAGTCTTGGTTTCGAGACTTGGGTCAGGATTACTTATGTCACATACATTATCCACATAAGTCATAACATATTTATTATCATTGATAAAAAATTAACATGCTCATTGAATCACATATTGTACATACATACATTCAAGTATAATCAATACTTATATTTAGTATTCAAATTTCTTTAAGAAAATAAATTCTTATTATCCATATACACATACATTCCTTTTAAATACAATTATAACCATAATTGTATTAATCATTAAAATCCATAATCATAGATCAAATTAGGGTTTTGATCATCCCTTTATATATGTCGCATTTACCATACTTAGTCAATTTAAAATAAATTGACTAATCTTGCAAATTCCTATCATAAGGAAATAATCATAGTAATAATAATATTATTAATAATCATTTCTTAAAATATACATTTATCCTTTAAATAATATAGTAATCATATTTTTGTAAATAATCATAATTCTTTAAAATAAAAAAATTAACTTATTAACAGAATATAATTTATAATTATTAACTATTTCTTTAATAAGAAATTTACTTGAAACCATATATAAAATAAATATATATGTACATATTACATAATCACATTTATTTCCTTGCACACATTCCCATGCTTGGTTTAATATATAATAAAAATAATTTTATTATAAAAAAAATTCATACGCAAAATTTCTTATTTTAATATATCAAAAATCTTGGGTTATTACAACCCGGATTTGGGGGCGTCACAGGTTGGTATCAAAGCCTTACGTCATAAACCTTTGGAGAGAGGCCTTTAGGTTATAACCTTAGGACGTGTATAGAGAATAAGAGTAGACAAAACTCCTATAGAGTTTTACGTGATGAAGACTTGTCTTAGAGAGTGTAGTGTTATGAAATTCATTCTAGACAATGAACTTATATTTTGTTGAAGGATACTAATAGAAGTTTGCTTGTTTGTGGTTGTGCTTGTAGGATGTCAAACACAGGAAAACCTAATAGAGTCGTAGAAGAGGAGCCACGTGATATCCATGTGGTGTCCGAGACACTCCTGGTGGTTGAGCCTACTCTAGCTACTGTCCTTGCTGAGGAGGAACCCGAGTTGGAGTCTGACCCGGAGGAGGACCCAGAAGAGGAATTGGAGGAGGAGGTGCCCCCTATTGGCACTACATTTTTGATGGAGATGTTGGAAGAACGTACCGACTGCATTCTTGATCAAGCAAATAGGATCCATGAGTTGGAGAGTGAAGCCCGAGAGCAACGGGCCAGGATTCAGGGACTAGAAGGTGAGGTCCAGGAGGGTAAGAACCGGATCCAGGAATTAGAGACGGATGTGAAGGGCAGCTAGGGGCCTCCACACAATTGGAAGTCATGCTGCATCTCCTCTTGGCGAGGAATGCAGAATTGGCGGGAAAGCTAGAGCAGTCAGAGCATCGGGGAGTTAATTTGCAAATGGATAATGAGATCCTGAAGAACCAGTTAGGTAGGGAGGTGGCAAACCGTGTCCGAATCAAGGAACAACGGGATGATGCCGTAGAACGAGTTGACGACCTAGAGGGTGAAGTGAGGAAGGGTAAGAGAAAGATGAACCGAATGGGATATGCTTTCCACTTGGCAATGGGCAGGTGGATATATGGTGTATACCACTACCCAGCTGAAGAGGGATAGACTCGTCACACCCTGAGTCGAGACTTGATGATCCATATGGGTCATAGGGAGTATGGCAGCGCTGTGGAGTGCGGTATGCTCAGATAGGTTGCTTAACTTATGTGCCTAGCTGTATGTAATCTTGTTTATATTAATCCCAATATTTTGCTACATATGTAGGATAGTATTGTAAGACAGTAACTTTTGTGCATATCTAAGGGGAGTATGTCAGTGTACCCCTCACCATTTTGTTGTATCAAGAAACGTTTGATGACATTAAGTTTTCTTACGTTAAGTAGAGAATGCCACCCAGACGTAACATACCAGCCCCACCACCAACACCCCAGGGATCAGTTAATAATGAAGGAGTCCCGGTGGACCCCATACAGCGGTTAGCGGATATACTGGACAAAATGACCTAAGGGAGAAATACGGGACCCGTGGATCCCCATCCCCTGGCAGCACCTATAACAAATTTCAAAGACTTCAAGAGCGTTGGACCCCCAGAGTTCAAGGGAACGACTGATCTGATTGAGGCCCAGTCTTGGGTGAAGGAAATAGAGAAGGCTTTCACCATCGCCAGAAAACGGCATTCGCCACCTATATGATGAAAGGAGAAGCAAATTATCAGTGGGAGGCTAACCAACAACAAGCAGGCGAAGGAGTGATACCGTGGGACAAGTTCAAGGAATTATTTTTTGAGAATTATTTTCCAAAGAACATAGAAAGACAAATGGTGGTGAAATTCTTAGAGCTGAAGTAGGGAGACATGTCGGTGGCTCAGTACGCCGCCAAATTCAATTAACTTGCGCGTTTTGCACCGCTTCAAGTAAGTACTGAAGAGCTGAAGACGCAAAGGTTCGAACAAAAGCTGAAACTGTGGTTGTATAACAAGGTAGCCGTTCTCCAGATTGAGACTTTTAGTGCCCTGCTGAAAAAAGCCCTGAATCAACATAAAAAGAATACGAAGAGTGGAGGAGACTACCGTGGTGGTGGCAGTAGTGGTGGAAGTAATTCGGGAAAGAGAAAATGGGACGGTGGTAACAATAACAATAATAGTACCAACACTAATCAGGCAGGGAATTGTCAGGGAGGATTTAAGAAGAAGATTGAAGCGTGTTCGAAATATGGGAAAAATCACAAGGGTGAGTGCTGGAAGGGACGTAATATCTGCTACAACTGCAACCAGGAAGGGCATATAACACCGCATTGCCCAAACCCAAAGAAGAACCGTGGATGCTATTCTTGTGGATCAATGGAGCATCAGTTCAGAGACTGCCCGAAGAAAGGAAGCAATGGTGGAAGCGGCAACCGAAGAGGAGGTAGCAAACTGATGATTGGAGGTCCGACTCCGCCGAACTGCACCCCTGCCCGAACATTCAACATGACCGTCCGGGATGCAGTGATTGCTAAGGACGTGGTGTCAGGTATTATCCCAATCAATAATATAAATGCTTGCGTATTATTTGATTCGGGTGCGACCTGTTCTTTTGTGTCAGAAGATTTTGCTAAACGGTTAAATTTACCCCAAGAGCGGTTAGAAAAGCTTGTGAACATAGAAATTGCTAATGAAGAGGTAATCCCCGTAGAGTGCATATACCGTAAATGTTGTGCTGAAATTAGGGGTCATAACCTAAATGTAGATTTGATTCCGATTAAATTAGAAGAGTTCGACGTGATATTGGGAATGGACTGGTTGTACAATCATGCGGCGATTATTGACTGTCAGAAGAAAAGTGTGAGCCTTCGGACCCTAAACCGGTCGAGGGTAGTGTTTAATGGCAGCACATCGTTGAGAAGTTCTTATCGTCTTACGACGATGCAGGCTCGGAAGTTGTTAAAGAAAGGATGTGTAGGTTATTTAGCCTATATTCTATATACAAAGAAAGAAGGTGTGGATATTAAAAATATACCGGTAGTGAGAGAGTTTCCAGATGTGTTTCCAGATGTGTTTCCAAGCGATTTACCCGGTCTTCCGCCAGACAGGGAAATTGAATTTGCAATAGACTTGGTGCCGGGGACTGCACCAATTTTGAAGGCTCCGTATCGTATAGCGCCGGTAGAGATGAAGGAATTACTGATACAACTTCAAGAACTGCTGGACAATGGGTATATCCAACCAAGTGTGTCTCCATGGGGAGCACCAGTTTTGTTTGTCAAGAAGAAGGACGGATCGATGAGACTCTGCATCGACTACCGGGAGTTGAACAAATCAACGATCAAGAATAAGTACCCATTGCCAAGAATTGACGACCTGTTCGATCAACTAAAGGGAGCCAAACACTTCTCGAAGATAGATTTGAGGACCGGATATCATCAGCTAAAAGTAAGGAAGGAAGATGTACCTAAAACTGCGTTTCGGATAAGATATGGTCACTACGAGTTTTTCGTGATGTCTTTCGCTTTGACTAACGCGCCGGCAACATTCATGACTTGATGAACCGGATTCTGAAGCCGTACTTAGATAAGTTTGTAGTAGTTTTCATCGATGACATTTTGATTTACTCAAAAACCGAAAAAGAGCATGCCGATCATCTAAACGAAGTACTGGAGACACTGAGAAGGGAAAAGTTATACGCGAAATTTTCTAAGTGCGAATTCTGGATGGCAAAGGTGCAATTTTTAGGGCATATGATCAACAAAGACGGTATCTCAGTGGACCCTGCGAAGGTGGAGGCAGTTAGTAACTGGGAACAACCGAAGACGCCGACAGAAGTACAAAGTTTCTTAGGGTTAGCCGGGTACTATCGGAGGTTTGTCCAAGATTTTTCTAAGATAGCAACCCCGTTGACTAATCTAACGAGGAAGACAATGAAGTTTGTGTGGTCTGAAAAGTGTGAAGACAGTTTTCAGGAGTTGAAGAAGAGGTAAAGCGAGGCGCTTGTATTGTCATTTTCCAGATGACACGGGAGGTTTTTGTTAGGTTTGTATATAACGCAAGCATGCAATCAAAATTACACAAATAGAGCGGAAGCGTGATAAAACGGATTTTAAAATTTTAATACAAACCATCACCATGATCTATCCTTGTGTTCAATTATCAATTAAATGAAAGAGAAAGAGAATAAGAATTATACCCTCGTAGATCAAAGCTTCCTCGGGTACAAGTTCAACTCCAATTCCTTCGCGTTCTCCTTGAATTCCACGGATGAGATTCCTTCCTTTGATCAACGTTAGCCACCCAAGTGTTTGGCCTCTAGAGGTGATCCACCAAGAAAGAATAGGTATTCAAGAAGTTGGGTATTGGCAAAACCATAGTTTCTATCTCTATAGAAATTGCAAGTACTCTCCACAATCTAATGCAAGAGTGTGTAACCCTAATCTATGATAAGACTCCTCTTATTTATAGATGTAGGAAAACTCTTCCCTAAATAATTTAGGATTAAGGTTTCTATTCTAATTAAATTCCTTTAATTAAATTAAACTCCTAATCCAATTAAGAATTCATGAGAAAGTACTTCTATTAATTAATTCCCAATCCATATTAGGAATTAAATAATAGTAATAGTAATAATAATAATAAGACTAATCTTATTAATTTATATTTAATATTTCCAAAATATTAAATAATAAATATTAAGCTATTTAATTTATTCTATCTCCATAGATTAAATTAAATACCCTTAACTTATTATTACAATTATGCCATTCACTTCTTAAATAAATATTTTTCTTTTGCGGTGTGACCCTTTAGGTTCTCCATATTAAACCGGTTGTGAATAAATCAATTAGAACAATTCTAATCTTATTTAAATAAATAAATTAAACTATTTAATTTATTTAAATAAATAATATTTATTTTACAATAAGGGTAAGCCCCCTTAGCGATCAACGACTTTTCAGATAATATAGATTTCAACATCAATCACAAAAGAACCTTTGAGTAAATAGTTACCGTACAATTCAATCCTTCTACCATACAATGTCCCAATTAAATATAAGACATGGAATTACTGTCAAGTCTTATTTTATTTAATTATATGCATTTCGATTCTCAAATGCACAACTCTAAATAATGCAAATTAGAAACTCCTTTCTAATTTCATTCTGCCTTGGCCAAGGACTACTGAGTTGTCATTTATCGAATCACATAGGACATTCACATCTTTTACTAGACGTGGTAGATTCTTTATTGATCATTCACCTATCTCCATATACAACTAATTATACCCAATCATACCCTTTGATATACCCCAAAGGTCTTAAGGGACATGTCAAAGTATAACTCATCATACACAAGATACTATGATGATCTCAAGTCCAAGGATCACTTGTACTACTATCACTAGAGGAATTCCTATTGACAGGCGAGTAAAACTCCATTAGGTATTCCTTAGCGAGTCACGTTCAGTGAACTTATTCTCTAATAAGCACCTACATACTTGCTTTAGTGTCTCCACACAAATGATTATGAGATCAATCATCCTCTTCCTAAGAGCAAGCAACGTATGTACTAATCTATCCGGATTCACTAATCCCCAATTTAGTAATCCAATGATTAGAAACAATTTTAGTTTGTGAGCTATCTAGAATTTAGATCTCATTAGCATGATCACCATCATGATTCTAAAAGCATTGCTCAAAACTATGGGTTTATCACATTTAATATAACAGTACTATGTAGATAATATAAAATGTCTTTTAAGAAAATTAATTCTTTTATTAATTAATAAATGAATAAGATTACAAAGTATATGCTACATCATATCAAATATGATTGGCTTGTGTGCATACTACTTTTAATCTCCCACTTGCACTAAAGCCAATCGCCTTGGTATCTAATACCCATCTTCTCTAAGTGACGATCAAACTGTTGTTGAGTTAAAGCTTTAGTAAAGGATCTGCAATGTTGTCTTGAGAGTCAACACGCTCTAGGGTAACATCTCCTCTTTCAATGATCTCTCTAATCAAATGAAACCGCCGCAACACGTGTTTGGATTTCTGATGAGACCTGGGTTCCTTAGCCTGCGCAACAGCTCCATTGTTGTCACAGAATAAAGGTACGGCTCCTCTAATGCTAGGAAGCACTCCAAGTTCAGTTATGAACTTTTTCATCCAAATAGCTTCCTTTGCAGCTTCACTTGCAGCTATGTACTCTGCCTCTGTCACTGAATCAGCAACTGTTTGCTGCTTGGAACTCTTCCAACTCACCGCGCCATAGTTTAAGGTAAACACATACCCTGAAACGGATTTACTGTCATCTTGGTCCGTTTGAAAACTTGAGTCTATATAGCCCTCTAGTTTTAATTCAGACCTACCATAGACAAGAAATACATCCTTAGTTCTTCTCAAGTACTTTAGGATGTTTTTCACTGCCTTCCAGTGCTCTTCTCCTGGATTCGACTGATATCTACTCGTTAAACAAAGTGCATGAGCGACATCTGGTCTAGTACATATCATATCGTACATGATAGATCCTATTGCGGAAGCATAATGAATCTTACTCATACGGTCTCTCTCCTCAAGTGTCTTTGGGGCCTGTTTCTTGGAGAGATGTATTCCATGGCTCATCGGCATGAGACCTCTCTTGGAATCTTCCATGCTAAACTTCTTTAGCATCGAGTCAATGTACTTTCCTTGGGTCAAGCCCAGCATCCTTTTAGATCTATCTCTATAGATCTTTATCCCCAAAATATAGGATGCCTCACCCAAGTCCTTCATGGAGAAGTGTTTAGATAACCAAATTTTGATCGACTATAGCATAGGAACATCATTCCCTATCAGTAATATATCATCAACATATAATACACGGAATGAAATAGCGCTCCCACTAACCTTCTTGTACACACAAAGTTCATCCTCATTTTTGATAAAATCAAACCTTTTGATTATCACATCAAAACGGATGTTCCATCTTCGAGAAGCTTGCTTCAATCCATAAATGGATCGTTGTAGCTTACAGACTTGGTTTGTCCCAACCGTTGAAACAAAACCCTCTGGCTGTATCATATATACATTTTCCTCAAGCTCTCCATTGAGGAAGGACATTTTCATGTCCATTTGCCAGATCTCGTAATCATAATAAGCTGCAATTACAAGCAAAATCCGAATGGACTTAAGCATAGCTATTGGTGAGAAGGTTTCATCATAGTCAACTCCTTGTCTTTGTTTGAAACCTTTTGCAACTAGTCGGGCCTTATAGGTCTCTACCTTGCCATCTGCTCCAGTCTTTCTCTTAAAGACCCATTTACACCCAATAGGCTTAATGCCCTCAGGTGGTGAAACCAAAGTCCATACTTAGTTTTCATACATAGAGTCCATCTCGGATTTCATGGCTTCTAGCCATTTCTCTGAGTCTTCACTACTCATAGCCTCTTCGTAAGTCAATGGATCATCATCATCTATGACGCATACCTCATCATCATCCTCTATGATGAATCTATACCTATCAGGTATCTTCGGTACTCTTCTAGATTTACGAATAGGTAGTGGTACAGTAGGTTCTTCTACTTGGTCAGGTACCTGACTTTGATCCGTGGTATTTTGTGGTTCTTGAACTTCTTCAAGATATATCTTACTCCCACTGACCCCTTCAAGGATAAACTCCTTTTCCAAGAAGGCAGCGTGTTTCGCAACAAACACCTTTTGATCAGTAGGATGATAGAAATAATACCCTGATGTTTCTTTAGGGTATCCCACGAATCTACATTTGTCGGATCTAGTCTTCAGCTTATCATGCTCAAACCTTATGATATAAGCTAGACAACCCCAAGTCTTAACATGCTTAAGATTTGGTTTCCTCCCTGTCCATATCTCATATGGGGTCTTTGGGACGGATTTGATAGGTACCTTGTTAAGCAGGTATGCAGCCAATTCTAGGGCATAACCCCAGAAGGATAGTAAAACTCATCATGAAACGAACCATGTCCAACAATGTTCGATTTCTCCTTTCAGATACACCATTTAACTGTGGCGTCACTGGTGGAGTCCATTGTGAGATTATACCATTTTCTTTGAGACAATTGAGAAACTCATTGGTTAAGTATTCCCCTCCTTGATCCGATCAAAGAATCTTAATACTCTTACCAGTTTGCTTCTCTACTTCACTTCTGAATTCTTTGAACTTTTCAAACGATTCAGATTTGTATTTCATTAAATACACATATCCAAATCTAGAATGATCATCAGTGAAAGTAATAAAATAAGAATACCCTCCTCATGCATTCGTTGTCATAGGTCCACATACGTCTGTGTGTACCAACGCTAACAACTCTATAACTCTTTCTCCTTTTCCAGTAAAAGGAGATTTAGTCATTTTACCCATGAGACAAGATTCACAAGTTGGATATGATTCGTAATCAGATATCTCTAAAAGCCCATCTTTATGAAACTTGGATAATCTTGTTTCATTGATATGACCGAGTCTACACTGCCACATAAAGGTATAATTAACATCATCTCTTTTTCTTTTCTTAGTTTGTTCAATTTGAAGTATATTTTCATGCAAGTCAAGTATGTAAAGTCCATTCAGTAGGTTCCCAACACCATATAAAATATTTTTATTATAAATAGAATAACTATTGTTCTTTATTATAATATCAAAACCATCCATATCCAATACAGAAATTGAAATAATGTTTCTAATGAGTGTCGGAACATAATAACAATTATTTAAACTAATGAACTTGCCCGAAGGCAGTGCTAAACAATAAGTCCCTACAACTAATGCAGCAACCTTTGCTCCATTTCCCACTCGTAGGACGACTTCATCCTTGTTCAGCTTTCTACTTCTGCTTAGTCCCTGCATATTATTACATATGTGAGAACTACAGCCGGTATCCAATACCCAAGTAGAATTTTGACTTTCAGAAAAATTAATTTCAATCATGAACAAACCTAGATCGGAAGTCAAAGCTTCTCCAAACTTCTTTTGGTCTGCAAGATACTCCTTGCAGTTTCTCTTCCAGTGTCCCGATTTATTGCAATGGTAGCAAATTCCTTTGCTATCTGGATCAGGTTTCTTTTTATCCTTTCTCTTCGCCTTGCCCTTAGCCTTCTTGTTTTTCTTCTTTTCAGAAGATACCTTGGGCCTCTTCCTTTTCTTGGAAGAATCATCCACTAGTAAGACTTGGTTCTTGTTGGATGAGAAGTGATCTTCTGTAGTTTTTAACATGTTAAGTAACTCAGGCAAGCTGACATCCAACTTATTCATGTGAAAATTCACAACAAATTGTGAGAAGGTGTTCGTGAGTGACTGCAAGATCAAATTTTGACTTAACTCCCCATCCATCACGAACCCAAGCTGTCCAAGTTATTCAATCAAATTGATCATCTTGAGGACATGAATCTCAATGGTAGTGCCCTCGGTCATACGAGATCGGAAGAGCTCCTTAGATATCTGATATCTAGCAGTCCTACTTTGCTCACCATACAACTCTTTGAGGTGCAACAAAATATTAGGAGCATCCATAGTTTCATGTTGACACTGAAACTCGTTACTCATAGATGCGAGCATGATGCATTGAGCCAAGATTGCATCATCTTGCCACTTTCAAAAGTAGCAATCTCTTCCTCAGAGGCTGTTTCTGCAACATTTGCAGGGACTGGCGAATTTAAGACATAAAAAATCTTTTCAGCAGTGAGAACAATTCTCAGATTACTTAACCAGTCCATGTAATTCGGCCCGGTCAGTTTGTTAGCATCAAGTATGCTACGCAGTGATAGTGAGTTTGACATTTTTAAATTCTGCATGTGAAATAGACAACATTTTAGCATACATTCATTTAATTAATTACCAAAATAAATTAGGTCTTTATTTTAAATTGGTATCTCTCACTTTTTCATCAAACTATATTACCCTCATTATATAGTTCGGCAATTCTAGTTAAAAATTTGCTAGTGAGACTAAGAATCTTATTTCAAATGTATATAGTCTTGTGGTGACACAACAAACGATATATAAATAAATAGGTAGGCAACTATTGTCAATTACATCACTATGTAACTCCTTGTATTTTGCCTCTTAGATTATTTTGATCAAGTGGTGACACATCCGAATCAAAATTATCCAAGTTAAGTCCATCCTAGCACTTCTATATATGTGAAGACAAAAAATACCATCCTTGTGGTGACACAACAAAACAGTAATGTTCAATTCCTTAATAAGCATCAAATGTGATAAGGCAACATCTTAAATATTTCATACTTGCCTTGTGGTGACACAACAAACTCATATTAAACATTTAATACTCTATTGGTTTACCATGCTAGAAGGCGATGTTCGATATTCCAAATATCTTTGAACACTTAGGACTTAATATGATTTCTTTGAGGGGTTTATTATTATTAGTCTCATCTTGTTTAGCGCGCATGCACATATATATATAAAATACGCATCATATTATTTTACATGCGAAGCATGTTGGATAATATATAATATATATATATATAGTAAGCATGCACATATAGAATACTATATTCTACCCGGATTGATTATGGACTTTTGTTCTAGCTTGGTTCACTAAAGCCACCAAGTGAACCAAAAGGTTAAACCTATGGTGCAAGAATAAATTTAAATATAACTATTACATTTAAACCCGGGCTCCAATACAAACGGGTCTTCAAGCGCTCCTTGCTCCTTTGTCTCCAATTCTTCAAAATTAATTCTAACTGGTTCTATTACAAAAACTATTTACAATAAATAGAAACCTTGATCAACAGTCAAGGGGAAGTACATAGGAGGGAGATAGAATTTACATTAAGAAAAATTAGAGAAGACGAGGTACGCAGACCCCATTTATAAAAACCCATACATTCAAGCATCCACTAAAATAAATCCAATCACACATTGGTCAATAGTCCATAATCAATCCCTATTTATTATCATACATATCTCTATATGTATCAATAAATAACATTCATCCCATGAATAAAAAACCATTCCATATATGCATTGATATCAATTAATGGGCAAACGTTTTGCTAATATTTAGTTTTGAAACAAAATAAACTCTTTTATTTTAATCAAAAGCCAAATCCAAATTAAACTCCTTTAATTTTAGCAATCTAAAATCCTATTCTAGATAAAATAAACATCTTTATTTTAAACTTTTATCAATTAAATAAACCATTTAGGTTAATTGAGAAAAACAAAAAAAATTCAAAGTCTGTACACTGGTGCGGCCGCGCTCCAAATTGAACTAGGAGCGGCGCGGCCGCGCTTCACCCCCAGAAACGTTTTTCTGGGTTAGGGCGAGGCCGCGCTCCAGAATGAACTGGAAGCGGCGCGGCCGCGCCGCGACGCAGATTCAGAAAATTTTTCAACCCAAAAATCCGATCATATCGCATATCAATTCATACATGGAATCATCAAAATCAATAATTAACACAAGGATTAAGCTCTGATACCACTGTTAAGTTTGTATATAACGCAAGCATGCAATCAAAATTACACAAATAGAGTAGAAGCGTGATAAAACGGATTTTAAAATTTTAATACAAACCATCACCATGATCTATCCTTGTGTTCAATTATCAATTAAACGAAAGAGAAAGAGAATAAGAATTATACCCTCGTAGATCAAAGCTTCCTCGGGTATAAGTTCAACTCCAATTCCTTCGCGTTCTCCTTGAATTCCACGGATGAGATTCCTTCCTTTGATCAACGTTAGCCACCCAAATGTTTGGCCTCTAGAGGTGATCCACCAAGGAAGAATAGGTATTCAAGAAGTTGGGTATTGGCAAAACCCTAGTTTCTATTTCTATAGAAATTGCAAGTACTCTCCACAATCTAATGCAAGAGTGTGTAACCTTAATCTATGATAAGACTCCTCTTATTTATAGATGTAGGAATAACCCTTCCCTAAACTATTTAGGATTAGGGTTTCTATTATAATTAAACTTCTTTAATTAATTATGCTCCTAATCCAATTAGGAATTCATGGGAGAGTACTTCTATTAATTAATTCACAATCCCTATTAGGAATTAAATAATAGTAATAGTAATAATAATAATAAGACTTCTCTTATTAATTTATATTTAATATTTCTAAAATATTAAATAATAAATATTAAGCTATTTAATTTATTCTATCTCCATAGATTAAATTAAATACCCTTAATTTATTATTACAATTATGCCATTTACTTCTTAAATAAATATTTTTCTTTTGCGGTGTGACCCTTTAGGTTCTCCATATTAAACCGGTTGTGAATAAATCAATTAGAACAATTCTAATCTTATTTAAATAAATAAATTAAACTATTTAATTTATTTAAATAAATAATATTTATTCTACAATAAGGGTAAGCCCCCTTAGCGATCAACGACTTTTCAGATAATATAGATTTTAACATTAATCACAAAAGAACCTTTCAGTGAATAGTTATCGTACAATTCAATCCTTCTACCATACAATGTCCCAATTAAATATAAGACATGGAATTACTGTCAAGTCTTATTTTATTTAATTATATGTATTTCGATTCTCAAATGCACATGTGACGCCCCCAAATTCGGGTCTCCAAATACCCGGATCCGGTCATCACGATCCAATACAAACATTCACCTATAACAACATATGGTAGCTAAAATGCGGAATATAATAAACATACGTTGTCCATTACAAAGGTGTTACTAGTCCCAGAATACAAAAACCTTAAACACTTACACAAATCCATACCCTAAATAAACATTACAGTAAGTAACTAAACGTAAATTTAAAATCTGCTACATGAAGTCTATTACTTCATCTTTTCCTTTCCTTTATTCTTCCCTGACGTCTCGGGTTTAGCTGCAATAAAGTCATGATATAGCAAGAATGAGCAACGAGTTTGCTCAGCAAGTTTAAAGTACAACAATAAGGATATATCATGATGAAGGGAATATAGAAAGAGATTTCAACAATAGAATTATCAGAAGAAAGACAATAAATGCTTTTAGAACAATTGATAGTCAAATAGACTTTGAACAATAACTTTCAAAGGAGTCAATAGCTAGTTGACCCTCTGGTTACTGGCTACAGAATGAGTACTTGAGGGGATTAGCCTGGCGTACGCTATGTGTATGCATAACATTTAACTCTGCTATTTGTACCTTATTTACGGTACATGGGGTACTCCCTTATAACAAAGGGGTGTTCATACAGTCTAAGAATCCTTACCCTCGATTGGTTCGGATAGCTTTTATAAATTTTCACATACTTGTCTGACCGAACAAAGGTTCAGACTTAATTATGAATAGTCCCTACATCTCGGAACTTTAATAAATATACGAATTCAAATGCACGAATGTGAATGTCAACACTTAAATAGAGGTGGAATAATTTTAAAAGTAATTAGACCACTTAAAGCATGCTTGGAGATAAGATTCAAGCTTAAGGAATAACTTGCAACAATATATATATACCTGTTTGCACGAATTAAAATAGTGCATAAGGTTTAGAATTTGCTCAATGTAAAAGTTGAGTAAGGAAGAACTTGCATTCAATATACTGAAAGAATGAAGTTAGGGAACTTGCCTGTTTGCTCAGCTACAGATAAACTTAGCTTTAATTAATTGATCTTGGATAACCTATCAGTTGGTAGAGTTGGTTTATCCATTAGCATTGTGTAACTATACTCATTTAGGTTATTTATTTAGCAGATAAACAATTCACCGAATACCTTTAATTACTAATTAATCATTAACTAAAAGAAATTAAGTTAATGACCTTTAGTTATTATTTCGACAACTAATCATGCTTATTCAACTTAGCAATGTTTAGTAACCCAAGTTATTATTTACTGCACTAAATAATTAAGGCACCACTGACTAACAGTGGCAACAACTAAATAGGTTGCTTAGCTATTATTCACTTTCGAAATTATTTCCCTTATTTAACATTAACTAGAAAATTAATGTATAACTCTACCCATACTTAATTATTATTATTGCTAATAAAATAATAATTAAGTTCCTATTATCTTTATTTATTATTTACTGAGAGCTAGTAAATAATCAACTTCACTCATATTAAATCATTAACAATCAAATATTTAATACCTTTATTTATTACTCCATAGTATTTCACTTTATTCATACTTGCTTATTATTTGATATTAATAATTAAATATTTATTTCCTTTATTTATTATTCATTTGGTAAATAATAAATAATTATCTTATTAACTTTATTCATATTTAATTATTATCTAATAATAATTAAATATTTATTTCCTTTATTTATTATTCATTTGATAAATAATAAATAATTATCTTATTAACTTTATTCATATTTAATTATTAGTCACTAATTAAATATTTTATTGACTTTATTCATTATTATTTAATATGAATTAGATAATAATTAACTATTTATTTACTTTATTTATTAATTATTGCTAAATAATAAATAATTATCTTATTATTAAATATTTTACCACCTTTATTTAAAATAAAATAATTACTTTGATAACTTATTCATACTTAATTATCATTTAATATTAATTAAATAACAATCAAATATTTATTATTTATTATCTTTATTCATTATTATATAATGAATAATTAATTCATAAATTTTATTCATACTTAATTACTGTTTAAAAAAATGCTTAAATATTTACTAACTTTACAAAACTGGAATCATGTGTTCGAAATTAACAGTATACTTGATTCCCTGCAATTTCAGTCCAGCTATCCAAAATTTATTTCCCAATACAGTAGACAACAAGTTCCATAAGAAAACTAAGGTTTGATTTGCTATAAATCATGTTGCCAGCCTATTTGCACTGTAAACTCAAATTACCAGAACTTGAAGTTCCTTAGAACACAGAATGGGTAACCCAAGCAATACAGTACAAGCAATTACCAAACCATCAGTCCCATACAGAGAAATAATTAACCCAACAAAGTATTTCCAAATTCAGAGGAACAATAACTCAATACAGAGAACTAACTACTTTCGATACAGAGAAGCAATTAACTTAATACTGAGAGTGTTTCAATGTGATACTATACACACAGTCGTCACTACCAATTTACTGCAAATAATTTATTTCAACAAAGTATCCAGAAACAATTTTCCCATACAGAGGAACAATTTATTCCATACAGTACCAAGGATCCCAAAATGCCCAAGCACGGACAGGGGAAAGAAAAGAAAATCAACCTAAAGTGTCAACACCAAGTATTATACACCCAACACAATGTATTCCTATACAACCCAACACAAACTGGAAAATAAAACCATCACAGTCGCGATATATACCTTGGTGTAGACCGGTTTGCCGTCTTCCTCCTCCTACCGAAATAATCAGTGTAATGTTGGGGCATTTACAGACCAATTGCCTAACGAATTTTCTTTTTTTTTTTCTTTCTGTGTGGCTCGCTCCCAGTTTGTACCCACAAAACTGAAATTGGGTTTAGGGTTTAGAGCTCTAATTTATAGACGAAATCGGTTACTCAATAAAAAACGAGTGGGTTGTATTACCCAAAATCGGTTCCTTAACACCCATCGGTAGGAGGGGTGAGCCGTCGACTGAGGGTACAAATCACCCATCAAACCTTGTGACTTGCCGGCAGTACCTTGAGCCACGCGTTGCTCCGGTCACGTCGCCGGTCGCTTAACCCCTTGGTCCGTTCGCTGAACTATCGGTCGCCCATGGCCTCCCTTGCTTCGCTTGCCTCGAATCTCGAACCACCCACTGGTCGATTCACGCTATCGCCGTCGCCTCCCTCTTGTCTCTCGTCTCTGATCGATTGGAGATTTGGGTTTGAATGATTGAGGGCTAGGGCTTAACTTTCCCGTCGTTGCTTGGCTGTCGATTTGAGCGTTTGGTTTAGGTTGGCTAGGTCTCAACTGGTCTAATGGTTTAGGGTTCAGATAATACCCAAATCGTTTTCACCGGTCAAGGATAATACCCCCACCATCGGTTCGACCCGACTGCAACGACCCAACCCGACTGGGCTACCCGGCTGGTAGGAAAGGAAATGGGCTCAACTTATCATAGAGTTTGGCCCAACAGGAAATTAAAAATAGGAACTCAGCCCAATAGGAATTAAAAGGAAATTTGGGTTCGACTTTGAAGAAAAGAAATGGGCCAATCTAAATAAAAGATTAGTGACCCAATTTAAAATTAACCACATGGCATTTCTAATATTCTAAATTAAATAACTAAACCAATTAATTAATTATTTAAAATATTTATCTTAACCATAATTCTTTATTCGAATTATTTAATCCGATAATGATAAAATTATTTATTAACTTCCCAATTTTCTTGCAAATAAATTCTTAGGGTTAACTCACTAATTTATTTAAACTATCAGTGAGTCCCTTTAATGCACAGAAAATTATTGAACCACGTATTTATATAATTAAAATAATAATACCCACATGGATCCAATTAAATTCGAAAAAAAAATTAAAATAAAACGATCTTCATATATTAAAATAATTTAATACAATGTTTAGAAATTTCCTGGACATTACAGCACAACTGTTGACTTTGTCATATTCTAAACCTAATGTTTTGATGATGATGTGGTTCAATGTTACTAAATTGTTTATTGTGAATTTCAGGAAATTAATTCAAGAAATTGTTTGATGGATTATTCAAGGAAGATTGAAGATTATTTTGAGTCTTAAGAATTATTGTGTAAGGTCATTGCAAATACTTGATTTTTCAATTCAAGGCTCTAGAAAATTTACATGCATAATTTTATATATGCACAAGTCAGATTTATGCATCTTGATTATTTTATTTTATACATGCTCAAAATTTGCATATCCTTGATTACTTTATATCCTGATACATGTAGTAATTTGAGTATATCTCGTTTTGTTCAATCAGTTGGTTCAATATTTAATAGGCTATAGTTGTTAATTATGATAAGGTAGCATGTGGCAGTATCCTTGGGAATCTAATTGACTCGGCTGTAGCTTTGTTGGAAATCTAATTGATTTGGTTGTAGCTTGAAAAAGAGATAATCCCTGACATGATATGTTTTACAGAGTAATCATTATCTCGTTTGACTCAGTATTGCTATTTGGTCGGATATTGTGATCAGATTAAATATTTTGTTTCCGGGTTAAATGCTAACAGCTGGTTATTGATAAGGTTTGTTTGCAATGCTAAATCTTTTTAGGAACATAATCTTGATAAGGTTTGTTTTGATTACAACGATAATATTAAAATGCTTAATATTATGTAACGGATATATTTCTAAGTCTATAAATTGCATGGAGTAATCCTTGTTTAAATATATATAACTCCAACAGTGCACCGATTATAAGCAAAAGAAATATTCTTCATATTATCCTGGTGCAATTAAAAATTTGCTGTTGTGCTTCATATATTCTGATTTTGTTTAGCATATTTTCGTGAGCTATAAATTGGTAATATCCTTCTTATATTAATTGATCATTGCATACATTAGTTGAGCCTTGCATTGTTAAATTGCTTATTTGCTTTGATTATTAGACCTCTATTATTGTAATTTTAATTTTACAGACTAAGTATTGTCTAAAGGAATTTAATCCAGCTGGATTAAGATTTGTTTACATACAGATTCAAGGAAGCATAGGTGCTTAAGGAGTGCATTGGTGCACAAGGAGCAAAAGTGCTCAAGTGAATTATTGTAATTCAAAATTTGATAGAATTTGTCTTGTAACGGGAATTTTTTTTAATAAAAGAGAGTCTCCAATAGTAGTTGGTATTGGACGTGGAGTAGGCTATTATTATAGAGGGTAATAGCTGAACCACGTAAAAAATCTTGGTGTTGATTTTATTGCTTGCTTTATTTTAATTACTCAAAAGTTAGTTAATTATTTTAATAACTTGAATATTTGTATTATTCATTATTAACAAGTATTTGCATTAAATTATATTAATTTATAATATCACCAAGATATTTTCTTAAACTAAAATCCAATCCAGTTGACCGTATTCATTCAGTAAGCTGCATTCATCAATACAGTAGACTAAGTTCTTCTTTAACAAAGACTCAATCCAGTAAACCATATTCATTCAGTAAGCTGCATTCATCAATATAGTAGACTGTATTCAAAAGTTTGGTGTAAATTTTTTTTAATTGGTAATAGTCTGTATCCACACTTATTCAACCTCCCCTTTTAAGTGTGCCTTATCTGAATTTCATTTGGTATCAGAGTTTGGCTCTACTTATCTTGGTCTTAAAGGTAACTTGTAGGGAAAGATTCTAATATGGTACAATTTGGAAACAACAATCAACAAGGTCAATCAACCAATAGACCTCCACTGCTGTATGGAACAAAAAATTACAACTTCTGGAAATTCCGAATGAGGATCTACCTTAAAAGAGATCCTTGGGAATGGTGGGTCGTGGAGAACGGACCAGTTATACCAAGAAAAGATGATGGTACTCCAAAGACCTTGCTAGAAATGGACTCAACTGAAACTTTCATGGTTTCCTATGATTCAAGGGCTATGAATACATTACTTAGTGGCATGGTTCAATCAGAGATAGATAAAGTTTCTTCATGCAATATAGCTAAAGAAATTTGGGATACTCTTGTAGTAAGCCATGAAGGGACATCCAAGGTGCGAGAAGTCAAACTTAGCATGCTCATGCATGACTATGAAATGTTTAAACTTAAGAAAGACGAAACCATAAAGATGGCACAAGAAAGGTTTCTAGTGCTGCTAAATTCATTGAAGCTACTTGACAAAACTATTCTGCAAAGTGAGATCAATCGTAAGTTACTTCGGGCAATGCCCAAAAGGTTTTCTTCTAAGATTACTACTCTTCAAGATTCTTCCACTATTTCTACTATGGATACTCTAACACTTTTTGGTGAACTTGAGGAATATGAACATCAGTTAAAAAGATATGATGATGAGGATGAAACCCCTCGAAGAAAGGTTTTAGCTCTTAATGCAGGAAACAAAGAAGAGCTCGATGATGATTCGGATGAAGAAATAGCCATGATGTCAAGGAGACTCAAAGGACTACTACAAAGGAAGAACAAACGGAAGAATATTTTCAACACAAATAAAGGCAAGGGAAAGCAACCTGAGGAAACTTGTTTTGAATGTGGACATCCAGGGCACTTCAAGAAGGACTGCTTTCAACTTAAGAATAAGGGAAAACTGAACTTTAAGGATAATAAGAGAAACAAAGCTCTTGTCACTTGGAGTGATGAAGAGGAGTCCGAAGTTGAGATTGATGCCAAGGATGAAATAGCTCAAGTATGCTTCATGGGAATAGAAGGTGAATCAAATGAGGTATCTATTTATGAGTTTAATTCTTTAAAAGAAGAAAATGAGAGATTAAGAGAAAAGAATGCATGTTTAAAGGAATTAGTAAATACATTAATGTGTGAAATTGATTCTTTAATAGATGAAAAGAAAGAAATTGAGAAGGAGTCATCTTGTAAAGAAGAAAAGGTTTTGATTGCAAAAAATGATTATCTTGAAAATTACAACAAAATTCTTTTTAACAAGGTGACTCACTTGAACAATGAAGTTGAGAAATTGACTAATGAGCTAAAAATGCGAGACGTATGTATTGATGCATTTAGTGATAAATCTCTGAGTAAATCTATTCCTTCTGATGAACTTCAAAAGGAAGTAGATTCATTAAAACTATCTCTTGCTAGATTTGTCCAAGGTGAAGAAAACCTAACTGTTATGTTAGGAAAGCAAAAACCTAGTTTTGACAGACATGGGATAGGTTATAATCCCACTCGTAAAACCAGGAATGTGCAAATGCTTAAATCCAAGTCTCGTTTCAAATTGAATTATTGTTCTCCTTTCACTACATGCAAAAGTTGTGGCATTAAAGGTCACTTAGATATAAATTGTTTTAAGAAATAGAAGGTTAAAAAGGTACGGATTAAGAAGGGTGATTTATGTACAACTAACACAAATGGACCCAAAAAGATATGGGTACCAAAAAGATGAATTAATTTTTCTTGACAGGTATGCTTCAAGGCAAGAGTTCCATCTCAAAAATGGATTCTTGATAGTGGATGCTCTCGTCACATGACTGGTGATAAATCGAAGTTCGTGGAACTAAAAACCAAGAAGAAAAATGGGACTGTTACTTTTGGAGACAATCGAACCTGTGAGATTATCGGGAAAGGTAAAATTGGTAATGGTAAGGTCAATATTGATAATATTCATCTTGTTAGTGGACTTGAATTTAATCTTATATGTGTTAGTCAATTAATGGATAATGGTCATCAAGTTAGTTTTGAAAAAGAAAAGTGTACAATTTCTCATCGTACTAACAAAACTACTTTAGTTGCACAAAGGGAAGGAAATATATATACTATTGATTTTGAGCAACAGGATGAAGAATTACGTCTAGCAACTGTACAAGACGAGGCTAACCTATGGCATAAGAGGATGGGACATGTTCACATGAATTTAATCAAGAAATTATCTTCAAAGAATCTTGTCAAAGGATTGCCAAAGATAAAGTATGAAAAGAGAGGAATATGTGTTCCTTGCCAACTTGGGAAACAAGTAAGAACTTCGTTTATAGCAAAGAACATGGTATCAACTTCCTCTCCTCTACAACTACTTCATCTTGATTTATTTGGTCCTGAAAGGCATGCTAGTATTAATGGTAAATTTTATGCTTTTGTAATAGTTGTTGATTTTTCTAGATATACTTGCGTGTTGTTTTTAAGAACCAAAGATGAAGCATTTAAAGAGTTTGAGAAATTGATAAGAAGTTTAGAGACTAAGTATAGTCTCAAACTTATAAAAATTCGGAGTGATCATGGTACTGAATTTCTAAAGGACTTTACCATATTTTGTTATCAAAAAGGAATTAGCCATGAGTTTTCAGCTCCAAGAACTCCTCAGCAAAACGGAGTAGTGGAAAGAAAGAATAGAACACTTCAAGAAACAGCTAGAACACTTTTACAAGAAAGCAAACTCCCAAAGAAATTTTGGGCAGAGGCTGTTAATACCTCTTGTTATGTGTTAAATAGAGTTCTTATCCGCCCTATCATTTTGAAAACTCCTTATGAGCTTTTGAACAACAAAATTCCTAATATAAGTTATTTCAAAGTATTTGGATCCAAATGTTTTATTCTAAATACTAGTAATAACTTGGGAAAATTTGATGCTAAATCCTATGAAGGGATTTTTATTGGTTATTCACAAAATAGCAAGGCATATCGTGTATTTAATGTTAACAAGCTATGTGTTGAAGAATCAGTACATATAACATTTAATGAAACTAACAATGATCTTCCAAAAGAAAGAGAAGAGGATGCAGGTAATTTGGAGATCTCAGTGAATCCGGCAAACCGGAAAAATCTATTCAGCAAGCCAAATGAACAGATTCAACAAGCTGAATTGGAAAACACACAAGGAGTGGAACAAGGAACAACACAAGAACTTGAGGAAGATTTTCCCCAATAAGAAGAAGTATTATACGATGTCCAAATGCCAAAGACTGTAAGATATCTCAAGAATCATCCACCGGAAAACATTATCGGAGATATAAACAAAGGAATCACCACACGAAGAAGTTTACAAAATCAATGTGCATTCTCTGCGTTCTTATCACAAGTTGAGCCAAAGAATACTAAGAAAGCTGTTCTTGATGAAAGTTGGCTAATGGCAATGCAAGAGGAACTGCAACAATTTGAACGATGTCAAGTTTGGGAATTAATGCCTCCTCCTAAAGATGTTTCTGTCATTGGAACAAAATGGGTGTTCAAAAACAAGCTTGATGAGCATGTGACAATCACTCGTAACAAAGCAAGGCTAGTGGCTCAAGGATATAATCAACAAGAAGGGATCGACTACGAAGATACTTATGCCCCAGTCGCAAGACTAGAATCAATCCGAATTTTATTAGCCTTTGCATGCTACAAGAAATTTAAGCTTTATCAAATGGATGTAAAAAGCGCGTTCCTAAATGGATACATTAATGAAGAAGTCTATGTCAAACAGCCTCCTGGATTCGAACATGAGAAATACCCAAATCATGTGTTCAAACTAAAGAAAGCTCTCTATGGTCTCAAACAAGCTCCAAGAGCTTGGTACGAGAGGTTGAGTAAGTATCTTCTTTCTAGTAGTTTCACTAGAGATAAAATTGATTCCACATTATTTATTATGCATGATAAAAATGATATAATTGTTGTTCAAATATATGTGGATGACATAATATTTGGTGCTACTAATGATTTCTTTTGTGAGTGGTTTTTAAAATGTATGCACAAGGAATTTGATATGAGTCTTATGGGAGAGCTAAATTACTTTTGGGGGCTTCAAATCAAGCAAACTAAGGAAGGGATCTATATTCATCAAACCAAGTACATAAAAGAGCTCCTCAAAAGATTTGGCTTTGAAGGATCCAACCCAAAGGCTACACCGATGAGTACTTCAATAAAACTTACATCAGATGATAAAGGTATAGATGTAGAGTTAACCAAATTTTGAGGTATGATTGGGTCTTTATTATACTTGACTGCATCTAGACCTGATATAATGTACAGTGTATGCCTTTGTGCTCGATTTCAAGTTAAACCCAAAGAATCCCACTTACAAGCGGTTAAAAGAATTTTTAAATATTTAAGTGGTACTATAAATTTAGGGTTATTTTATCCAATAAGTAATTATTTTGAGCTAATGGGTTATTCAGATGCAGACTATGCAGGGTTTCAAGTTGATAGAAAAAGTACAAGTGGTGCTTGTACATTTTTGGGACAAAGTCTTGTTTCATGGCATAGTAAAAAGCAAACTCCAGTTGCTTTATCAAAAACTGAGGGTGAATATTTAGCTGCAGGGAGTTGTTGTTCTCAAATATTATGGATGAAACAAACTTTGTGTGATTTTGATATAATTTGCAATAATGTGCCTATATTTTGTGATAATTCTAGTGCTATTGATATTTCAAAAAATCATGTTTTGCACTCACGTACAAAACATATAGAGGTAAGACATCATTTTTTAAGGGATAATGTTTCAAAAGGATTAATTAAATTAGTTTTTATTCCTACAGAAAAATAATTAGCAGACATTTTTACTAAACCTTTATGTGAGGAAAGGTTTTGCATGCTTAGAAGAGAACTTGGAATGTGCATGGTATAAATATGGATAACATATTTATCATATTCAGTTAATATATTCTGCACAATATCTGTTGAAATATATCTGTTTTGATATTCCTTATCTGTTTAAATTATTTTCTGGATACATATATCTATTGATTACCAAGGATTAATTGCCGATTACTTGGGTTACGTAAAGTCACAATTTTATTTTGAAAACCGGAAAAGTAGCCGAACAGTCATTGAGTTTGAAAAGACACACGTCTTTTAATATCAGTCTCCTACTTAATTTCTATTTCTATGTTATCTTTCTATATAACTTCAGTTCTCTCTTCTTCCATAAACCAGATCAAAACCCTTAATTTTTTTTTCAAACCCTTAAAGCTATGAAAACCAGAGCTAGCAAACAATCTTCCGATAAATCAACGGATGAAGGATCCTCTTTGAAGAATATTTCTGGATTAAAGATGAAGTCCAAGCGAAAGCCAAAGAAATCGTCAAAGCATGTGTCGTCTGATGCCACCATATTATCCGACGACTCAGATTCAAGTTTCTCTTTTTTAAAAGCTTCAAAAGACGAACCGTTTCAACAAGTGAAGTTAAAACAACCAGTGCATGAAGACCATATCACTTCACAGCCAGAATCTCCTTCAAATCTGGTAAATCTGTTCTCATCTTCCTTTGATATGCCAGAAAATTTCTTTAGGGGCTACAACTTTGAAACTCGTTTTAAAAATTCAATTGCTACAAAGCAATTTGTCTATGAAAAATCTCTGGATTTGTTTTATTTCAAAAACTCTGTTTTAGAGAAACTTTTCAATTCTTGTGAAATATCTTCTATGTTGTTTCCTCCTACTATTGCATATCCTAGATTAGTTCAGCAGTTTTATACTAATCTTGAGAGCAATGGAGATTGTTACACGACATATGTTCAAGGAAAATCATTATTTTTCACTAGTATTGATTTTGGGAGTATTCTCGGTATATCTTTTGCTGGACCCTGTCTGTTTACTCTAAAAGGTGCTGCTAACATTCTTTTTCCACCTATGGAACAACTTCATATTGTCATGAATGACTTTTCTCTAACTACTTTGTTTCTTCCAAAAACTGTGAATGTGTGTCCAACTGCTTGTGTGCTACATAAAGTAGTTAGGTATAATCTGTTTCCACGACTTGGTGGTGGAGCAGATTTTACCTATCAAGGCTATGATTCTTAAGGGAAAATCATTCAATCTCTCTCAAATGATGTTGTCTCATATGCTTAGTTGCATTCGTCAATCTAAAAAATGTCTTCCTTACAGTAAGTTTTTAACAAAATTTTTCAAACATTTCAAAATATCTCTTGATGATGAAATTTCTGTTTCAAACAATGAGTTCATAGATACTGCAAATCTGACACAATCACATATCACTTTTCTTGCTGGTGAGTTTGTTCGTCTTCATCCTAGTCCTCCTCCTATCACCTCTACCCCAGAATCTTCTTCGACTTCTCTTCCAAACTCTCATGGGCCTGATATTTTGAATATTCTAAATGAGATTTTACAAAATCAAAATTCTCTGAAAGTTGATTTGGCTGATATTCGAAATCGAGTAGAGATCCTTGAAAAAGGGAAACTGCCGTTGGATGCACCAAAAATTAATAAATTGTATAATCGTGTTGAAGATGAATTCATTGATCTCCAGGCAGGTTTTGAGATACAAACATTGGTTATGGTTGAGGCCCTTCAACGGAAATTCAATAGGAACACATGCCAGTTAAGTCAAGAAATTAAGTTTGTTAGTTATCAACTTGGAGAACTTGCTGATTTTATGGCAACCAGATTTAATGATGTGGGCAGGAAGTTACATTTTCAAACAATGTATTCCACTATTCCAGAATGGCCAATGTGCAATTGGACAGCAGAGTTCAAAGATGACTTTCTTGATATGGGGATTCTTCCTTCCACCTTTATTCCCAGACCACCTCGATTTACCAAAGAACTCACACTTGCTGAACGCCTTCATCGCCTCCGGCACCGTGCTTACTTCACCTCCCGCACTGCACAAAAAGTTCACATTGAAGACATTGACTGAATTTGCTCTCTCTCTCTTTTTGCCTAATGACAAAGGGGGAGAGATTATTTCAATTTTGGTTTCTTATGATGGTTTCTTATTGGTTTCTTATGATGGGTTTAAGACTATGATACTGTGATTTCTCTGATGTTTTGGTTTTTGATAGGCATGATTGTTTTTGCCTGCTTGTTAAGACAATTGGTTAAAATTGCTTATGGTATTTGGTTTTAATCATGATGTTATGAGATGTTATTTGAATATGATATGATACTAACACATGCAGGTCATATGGATTTTTTTCCTGAAATTAGTTATGCATAAATTCAGGGGGAGCTTTAATTATTTATGTTGTCATCATCAAAAAGGGGAGAATGTTGACTTTGTCATATTCTAAACCTAATGTTTTGATGATGATGTGGTTCAATGTTACTAAATTGTTTATTGTGAATTTCAGGAAATTAATTCAAGAAATTGTTTGATGGATTATTCAAGGAAGATTGAAGATTATTTTGAGTCTTAAGAATTATTGTGTAAGGTCATTGCAAATACTTGATTTTTCAATTCAAGGCTCTAGGAAATTTACATGCATAATTTTATATATGCACAAGCCAGATTTATGCATCTTGATTATTTTATTTTATACATGCTCAAAATTTGCATATCCTTGATTACTTTATATCCTAATACATGTAGTAATTTTAGTATATCTCGTTTTGTTCAATCAGTTGGTTCAATATTTAATAGGCTATAGTTGTTAATTATGATAAGGTAGCATGTGGCAGTATCCTTGGAAATCTAATTGACTCGGCTGTAGCTTTGTTGGAAATCTAATTGATTTGGTTGTAGCTTGAAAAAGAGATAATCCCTGACATGATATGTTTTACAGAGTAATCATTATCTCGTTTGACTCAGTATTGCTATTTGGTCGGATATTGTGATCAGATTAAATATTTTGTTTCCGGGTTAAATGCTAACAGCTGGTTATTGATAAGGTTTGTTTGGAATGCTAAATCTTTTTAGGAACAGAATCTTGATAAGGTTTGTTTTGATTACAACGATAATATTAAAATTCTTAATATTATGCAACAGATATATTTCTAACTCTATAAATTGCATGGAGTAATCCTTGTTTAAATATATATAACTCAAACAGTGCACCGATTATAAGCAAAAGAAATATTCTTCATATTATCCTGGTGCAATTAAAAATTTGTTGTTGTGCTTCATATATTCTGATTTTGTTCAGCATATTTTCGTGAGCTATAAATTGGTAATATCCTTTTTATATTAATTGATCATTGCATACATTAGTTGAGCCTTGCATTGTTAAATTGCTTATTTGCTTTGATTATTAGACCTCTATTATTGTAATTTTAATTTTACAGACTAAGTATTGTCTAAAGGAATTTAATCCAGCTGGATTAAGATTACAGATTCAAGGAAGCATAGGTGCTTAAGGAGTGCATTGGTGCACAAGGAGCAAAAGTGCTCAAGTGAATTATTGTAATTCAAAATTTGATAGAATCTGTCTTGTAACGGGAATTTTTTTTAATAAAAGAGAGTCTCCAATAGTAGTTGGTATTGGACGTGGAGTAGGCTATTATTATAGAGGGTAATAGCTGAACCACGTAAAAAATCTTGGTATTGATTTTATTGCTTGCTTTATTTTAATTACTCAAAAGTTAGTTAATTATTTTAATAACTTGAATATTTGTATTATTCACTATTAACAAGTATTTGCATTAAATTATATTAATTTATAATATCACCAAGATATTTTCTTAAACTAAAATCTAATCCAGTTGACCGTATTCATTCAGTAAGCTGCATTCATCAATACAGTAGACTAAGTTCTTCTTTAACAAAGACTCAATCTAGTAAATCATATTCATTCAGTAAGCTGCATTCATCAATATAGTAGACTGTATTCAAAAGTTTGGTGTAAATTTTTTTTAATTGGTAATAGTCTGTATCCACACTAATTCAACCCCCCTTCTAAGTGTGCCTTATCTGAATTTCAACAACTCTGATAATGTAAATTAGAAACTCCTTTCTAATTTCATTCTGCCTTGGCCAAGGACTACTGAGTTGTCATTTATCGAATCACATAGGATATTCACATCTTTTACTAGACGTGGTAGATTCTTTGTTGATCATTCACCTATCTCCATGTACAACTTATTATACCCAATCATACCCTTTGATATATCCTAAAGGTCTTAAGGGACATGTCAAAGCATAACTAATCATACACAAGATACTACGATGATCTCAAGTCCAAGGATCACTTGTACTACTATCACTAGAGGAATTCCTATTGACAGGCGAGTAAAACTCCATTAGGTATTTCTTAGCGAGCCACATTCAGTGAACTTATTCTCCAATAAGTACATACATACTTGCTTTAGTGTCTCCACACAAATGATTATGAGATCAATCATCCTCTTCCTAAGAGCAAGCAACGTATGTACTAATCTATCCGGATTCACTAATCCCCTTTTTAGTAATCCAACGATTAGGAACAATTTTAGTTTGTGAGCTATCTAGAATTTAGATCCCATTAGCATGATCACCATCATGATTCTAAAAGCATTGTTCAAAACTATGGGTTTATCACATTTAATATAACAGCACTATGTAGATAATATAAAATGCCTTTTAAGAAAATCAATTCTTTTATTAATAAATGAATAAGATTACAAAGTATATGCTACATCATATCAATTAGATTGGCTTGTGTGCATACTACTTTCAGTTTTGTAGTGTATAATGATGCATCACACAAGGGTCTTGGCTGTGTGTTAATGCAACACGACAAGGTTATTGCGTATGCGTCACGGCAATTGAAGGACTAAGAGAAGCGAAACCCTGCCCATGACCTGGAACTAGCAGCTGTTGTTTTTGCATTGAAGATTTGGAGACATTACCTTTATGGGGAGAAATGTGAGATATACACGTACCATAAGAGTCTGAAATATATTTTCACACAAAAGGAGCTAAACATGCGACAGAGGAGGTGGTTGGAATTAATCAAGGATTACGACTGCGAAATTCTTTATCACCCACGGAAGGCAAATGTAGTAGCAGACGCATTAAGTAGAAAGGGGAACGAGAAATTATTTATGCTGACTACTCATGAGGAGCTACTACGGGAAATAGCGAGACTGGAGATCGAAGTAAAAAGTCCGACAGAGGCAGCAAAGAAGTTATTCGTAATTGAAGCTCGTCCGACATTTCTCGACAAAGTGAAAGAATCACAGGAAAAGGATGAAGAGTGTGAAAGAATACGGGAGAGGATCGCAGAAAATGAGGAAGAGAAATTTCGGATGGATAAGGATATCTTGAGATACGAAGAGCGAGTGTGGGTGCTAGCCGTGACTGAATTAAGAGAAGAAATTTTACATGAAGCACATAATTCAACATATTCTGTCCACCCAGGAAGTACGAAAATGTACCAGGATCTTCGTCAATATTTTTGGTGGCCCAACATGAAGCGAGATGTAGCAGGGTATGTCAGTAAGTGTCTCACCTGTCAGCAAGTCAAAGCGGAACATCAGAGACTGAGTGGGTTACTTCAACCACTGAATATACCAGAGTGGAAATGGGAGCATATCACTATGTACTTCGTGGTGGGACTTCCAGTTACACGAAAGGGTTGTGACGCCATTTGGGTTATCGTAGACCGATTGACAAAATCAGCACACTTTCTACCGATAAAAATCCGATTCAATTTAAACCAGTTCGCCAAGTTGTGCATAAAGGAAATTGTTTCGCGACATGGAGTGCCAGTGTCAATTGTCTCAGATCGAGATCCGCGCTTCACGTCAAATTTTTGGAAGAGCTTGCAAGAGAGAATGGGAATGCAGCTGCGACTAAGTACTACTTACCATCCTCAAACTGACGGACAGAGCGAGAGAACAATACAGACACTAGAAGATATGCTTAGAGCTTGTATGATGGATTTCAAAGGGAATTGGGACGACCACTTACCACTCGTGGAATTTGCTTATAACAATAGTTATCATGCAAGTATCGGTATGCCACCGTATGAAGCGCTCTACGGAAGGAAGTGCAGAACACCGTTAAGTTGGGATGAGGTCGACGAACGACGAGTACTAGGACCAGAGTTGGTGCAGCAGACAGCTGAAGTGGTCAAGGTGATCAGGGCAAGACTAGTTGCAGCCCAAGACCGACAAAAGAAGTATGCAGATCAACATCGCCAGACGAGAGACTTCGATGTCGGCAGCTACGTGTTTCTGAAAGTGTCTCCCTTGAAAGGGAAGATACGTTTTAGGAAGAAGGAAAAGGTGAGGCCAAGGTTCGTAGGACTGTTCGAAGTATTGAGAAGAGTGGGTGAAGTGGCGTATGAGGTAGCCTTACCTTCTGAACTGGAACATGTCCACAATGTGTTCCACGTCTCGGTGTTATGACCATATAAGCCCGATTACAAGCACGTGATATCCTATGAGCCCGTTCAAATAGAGAAGGATCTTACGTACGAAGAAATTCCTATTCAAATAATTGATAGGAAAGAGCAAGTATTAAAAAATAAGGTTATATCTTCTGTAAAAGTAGTTTAGCGAAACCACAATGCCGAAAAGGCTACATGGGAATTGGAATTTAAGATGAAGGAGAATTACCCTCAACTTTTTGTTTAACCTTGTACTGTGATTCTGGGGACAGAATCCTTATAAGGGGGGGGGGGAGAATGTAACGATCGGGAATTTTAGATTTCCTTGTAACCCGAGTTATGTATGAATAAAATGAATTTTTATTTTTATTTATAATTATCTGTGTTACGTGCTTAGAGTTGTGTTGCAGCCTAGAAAATGTGCATATGTTAAAATTTATGTGTTGTTGTGTCGTTGGAGTGAATAAATCGATTTTGCGAAAATTCGTAAAATCACTATTCACAGGGTACATTTCCCGAGGCACTATTCACGCCCAAATATTTTTGCGTCTCTTTCGATTTCTATTAATTTTGTTAAGGCGTGTATGCGAAGAAATAATTTTTCCAAGCGGCGGGAATTTTATTCAAGCTGCTTCGTGATTTAATCCGTATCTGAAATGTGTAATATGGGTGTTCCGAATAAATGGACAAATCCCATAATAAATATTTTTACGCATCCCAATAATTTATGAGAGTACCCATTTTAATTTTGGGTAGAATTATTTACCAAATTTGGTACAAAAGTGGGAGTATTCGGGTATATTTATCTGTGTATTCGAATTAACTGGAGAGGCAATTAAGCCTCAATCAATTAGGAGAGAGCATTAATTGAATTAGCCAATCAGATGAGGGGGTTAGACCGTCACAGTACACCAAACATGGGATTGTTAACTTCACAAAACATCCTCCTCAAATTCATTTTCAAGAGCTCGGGCGAAGCATTTTCAGCATATCAATACATTCCTTCCGAAGGCACCTTATCCTCCCATCAGCTCATTTTCCTTCTCATTCAAACCATCAGCATACTTCCCATTTGCAAGCAAGGATAGAGAATACAGAGAGAGAGAAAACTATAGAGAGAAAAAGAAGAAAATTTGAAGAAGAAGAAGAAGGAAGCTTACTGGAAGAAGAAGGGAAGAAGAAGAAGACGCACGAGAGCTAGAGGAAGGAGAAGAAGAATCCTAGTAGCTTCCATAGCATCCTTAGAAGTAAGAGTAAGAGGTAAAATCATCTTTCCTCCATTGTTCAAGTTTTTGAGTTTTTGAAGCTTTCTTGATGGGTTTTGAGTTTCTGGAGATTTTTGATTGTTATTGTTGGTTGTGGTTTCTTAATATTTTACCAATACACCTTTTAAGCTATTAATACCATTAAAGTGAACAAAAACGAAGAGAAATCCGAACCTTGGCTTAAAGGATGAACTTTAGACATTTTTGGACTTTTGGATCTTTGGACTGTTAGAGGACTGTAAAGCCTTGATGGTGTGATTATTTTGATTGTTTGTTACTATATTATTGTACTTCCATGAGTTGTGAAGATAACCTAGTTGGAATGAACCAAAAAGATGCTAAAATGAAGTCACATATATGATTTGAGTAAAATGCATCATGACTGCGAAAAACAGAGTATGCAGTTTATGTTTTGGCTTAAGATTTGTCGTGTTAGCATCTATGGGTCATCCTACATTTTTGATCTGTTTTAGCCCATGTCTTACGAATCCATAGAGTCCGTAACAGACAAAATTGACCAAGTATAGAGGGAGATATAGGAGCTGGAGCGGACGAAGGTCTTAACCTCGCGATTCTGCAACTGCAGAATCTGGGCTACTGCATGGCGCTGTTCCGCGCCTGGTCCGGGTCGGGCCGGACCTAGCGAATTTTTACCGCGAGTCCAAAACTTATATTTTTGTACAAAATGATTAGAGACGCTTATTAATTGTACCCTATTAATCGTTAAAGACTTAGTTAAATTTATAAAGCGGAAATCATTAACCGAATTACAATTCCTGTTTGGCTTCCAGGGGGCGCTGCCCCCTTACACCCCCGCCAGCTCACCGGCGAGCTGGGCAGCCGCTCGCTCACCGGTGAATGAGACCCCTGACTGGGTAGTCGTAGTGGCAATCAATGTATTTTGATGATGTAATGACTGTATTGAACCTAGTCCTTACGTGACTAATATTTATGACAATTTTAATGAACTGTAGGGTATTATTTTTGAAGGACGATTAACGTCAAGATTTTAACGCACGCGCAAGGCAAGTTCCTCACTTAACCCTTATTTAATTGTGCGAGTTTTCCTTAACTCATTTATCTATCGAGCAAGTCTCTTATCTTATTCAAGTTATTATTGTGCAAGCTTACTTACCCTACTCGATATTATATTCGAGCAAATATTATTTATTGAGTAAGCTTATTGAGTTTCTTGACTCCATTCAAGTTACTTGTCAGTTTAGTAATTAGTGTGCTAGTATTCATACTTTTATTGTATTGTAATGAAAGCCCATTTCATGCAATGTTATATATTGTATGATTCCAAAGATTATGAATTGCTATTCATTCAAGATATTATTGATGCTATTATGTTGTTAAACCTTAAAGTTCTTTATTCCATAGACTGTTTGAAAGCTATGTCAAAGCTAATTGTTCCAGCTAGACACTTATTGATTTGTTTATTGAAGTGAGGTTAAGTCCTCCAACTATTATTGTTGTTAAGTAAAACTGTCTGATCAAATTGTTTTGGTCCGGACTCCCATGTAAAGCTGAGCAGAACAACCCTCATAGCAGGGGAAATTGTATAAACGTCGGGGAACCGACACGCGTGTAAATAGAAAATGTAAGGCTTATGCATAACGCCAGGTACCTTAGGCTGATCACCTATTGTACCGGTTTTGTGGATTATCAAATGAATTTCCAATAATTCTAGATAGAGTTCGGTGCCTTGGTGCTCACTCAGTATTGACTAGTCCCTTTCTTTGGGAAACTTTGAAATCCTTGGATACTTCAGAAATCCTTTGGTTCATAGCAACCACTATAACGGTGGTAAAAGAAATTGTTTATTTCCTTGAGTTAGCTAAATTTTTACTCCTGTGAGCTAAAGTCATTCACGTGATTATTCACTGCTATTATTGTTGCGGGGCAAATTTGTTACTCACCCTTGCTTTCTTTAAAACATTTCAGTTAGTGCGGCACGTGGCGAGAGCTCAGGAAAAGATAAGGGAAAGGGGAAAGCTACTGATTAGTTGTATTTTGTTGTTCTAGAATTACCGTTTGTATTAAGACTTATTAATTGACGTTGTGGATTAAGACATATTTACCCTTATGTATTATGTTAAGTTTTGCAGTAGTCTTGGTTTCGAGACTTGGGTCAGGATTACTTATGTTATATCAATGTAAATATTCCTTTATTCCGCTATAAGTTATCGATTGTATCATGCTTGTATTAGATAGTGATGACCAAGTCCGTGGCTCAGGTGACCCGTGTGGCACCCCCAAATCCGGGTACTTGAAACTCGTACTTGGTGCATCACGATACCATTTCTTTAAGCTGTTTAATATATTACAAACTTAATATTTATATCAGAGTTTTTTATTCCCCAAGTATGGCAACCTTTAATTACATTCTTTACATGTTACATAATATATATAATCACAATACAAAAGACTAATTATTATAGATAACACCTTGAAACCTAATCCTTGAGCTTTCCTTTGCCCTTGTCTTTGCCAGAGCCTTTTGGTCGATCACACTTAGCTGAAAACATTTAAGTCAAAGCAAGAATGAGCATTCAATTGCTCAGCAAGTAATAATAATTAATAATAATGTGCTGAAAGAAGTAAATGTTTTCTTTGAGGACTACTTCTACCACGAATCAATAATGGTGAAGTCATTTAAAACCATTCTTAACAACAGATCAAATCATTTTAAGATTTTTGAAACAACTGAGCGACTTTTGAATACTGAGTGGTCAAAAGACCATGAACTGTTATTTTTCATTTTTGAAAAGGTTTGAACAGAAATTCATCTGTAAACCGTCTGGTCTTACGGACACGGAGGATGATCAGTCCCGTTGTGCCCTGTATTGATCAACACTATATAATACATCACCGCCATTGGCGCATAAAATTTTTATCACCACTTTTAGCGCATAAAATTTCCCATTAAGGGTTGTTCATACTCAGTCTGGAGTCCTAACTAAAACAATTTAGTTGAACGACTTTATCATAACCAATAACATTCGACAAATACTTTTCAAATCATATCTAGCTGGGACAAATAGCTTAGACAACCTTTAAACTAGGTATACATACTGAAATTTAATAATATGTATTGGAACTTATCAACGAATTTTGAATTCAAGGGTAATTGATAATGTACAATAGTTTATACAAGTGGGGACACTTGCATAACCAAACTTAGACTACAAATTTTCAATATGAGTCATAGCAATTCAGTAATAAGATACTTTTAACAATGAACGAATCAAAGTAAATTCGAATTTATAATAATTATAACAATTTATACAAGTGAGGACACTTGCACAAAGAATAGAACAATTTTGATTATAAATACATCACATGAGACAATATCGAGATATTGGAAACCAATAGATAGCTTGAATAAAGTTTAAGAATACTTGCATAATATATGGATCCATTGCATAAAGTAAATGCAAGGATTACGATAATTGCATAAACGAATAACAAAGATCATTATGGATATGAATAATTAACAATAATTATTCACGAGCATGCTTTGAAATTGATAACTCATGTTGAGTTAAGAACTAGCAATAAATGTAAGGAGTTTAGCAATACTCAGGAATTTGCACAATATATTTCTGTTTGCACGAAATAAAATAGTGCATAAGGTTTAGATACTTGTATAGTAAAGAAAGAGTTCAGATACTTGCACAACAAACGATTGAGTTAAGGAACTTGCACAATGTAAGAAGTTGTGTAAGTTAGAAACTTGCACAATAAAAGATTAAGTTAAGATACTTGCACAACATACGAATCCAATTCATAATGTAAATGAAAAGGATGGGATAATTGCTTAATAACAGATTGAGTAAGATGGAACTTGCTTAGCAGAATAACAGTAAGATTTGAATACTGGTATAACATGAACCATGTATAACATATACCTGTTTGCACAAAATAAAAGTAGTGCATAAGGTTCAGATACTTGCCTTGGTCGTTGACTACTGCTACGCAATTTAATATGACTTCTTTTGAAAGACCTATCATTTATAAGATCGATCTCTCAATTAACCAATCATATTATACCTTATAATATCACTTATTTATAAGTAAATTATCTAACATTCAACCACATAATCAAATATTAGATAACACATTAACACTATTTGCATTCAATTCTAAAGTTAGCAGACATCGAGTCTTTAACAGTGTTCAATATAGTATGCTGAGTGGTTTCCCACAAACAACCAACAAACTAGTTTCCGTCTCGTCTACACTGTTTTCACAGTGAGTTAGATCGGTTGCCAGTTCGTATATACCTCCGCTCCCTAAAGGAATTGTTTAGCCCAGATACTATACAACGACTATTAAAGAGTACGACTGTACCACTACTTTATGAATTAACACTAAGTCTTTTCATTATATAAGTCTTTCTTTATGATTCTGTAGGTTAAATACCCAATCCAGCAAACTAGATTCCAAATTCAGTAAACTGGATTCCAACCTGGATTACAATCCAGTAACCTGTATTCAAATTATTCAATTCAGCCAACTATTTTTGCAATCCAGCAACCTGGATTCACTAACTTTCAATACAGCAAAGTAGATTCACTAATTCAGCTAACTATTTTCTAATCCAGTAACCTGGATTCGAACTATTCTACAATACAGCAAACTAGATTCACTTTATTCAATTCAGTAAACTGAATTACACTATTCAGCAAACTGGATTCACTAATTCAGCTAACTAGATTCACTAATTCAGCTAACTGGATTCAAACTGTTTTCTATTTTATTAAATAATTCATTTAATCGATCTAAAATGCCATAAACATTATACCATCTTACAAATTACCGAAACCCATATCAAAAGTCTGTATGAACCATATTTAAGGTTCTCAAGTCATAAAATCTCATTTTCCAAATTTTCAACTTCACATAATTAATTAAATCCATTTATACATAACTTCCTCATTTACATGAAAAATAGCAAAACAATTTCAAAATAATTTCTTTTCTGAAAATAGATTATATATAGTCCCCTTATAAAAATATATTTTTTCCGAAATTTTTAAAATCCATTTACTATATTTAAATAGTCCAAAATAGTCAAATATTGCTACATTTTTCATAAATCGAAATTACATCCAAAAATCCTGATATTTTCAGGGTATGTTTCTGCTATATATATATATACTCTCAGTAATAATTTCATAATGTTTGGAGTTAATCACAAAGAGTTATTCAAGAGTACTTTTGAAAATAGTCCTTCACGATAAAATCCATAACTTTCATTATACACGGTCAAAAATCTTCAAATTTTTACAGGACTCACATAACTTCCCATATTATCATCCCAAAGTTTCCTAGAATTTTTAGAGCACAAAAAGTTGATGAAATAGCCCCTGGATCCCAACAGTCAGCAGCCTCATTCTAGTTTTTGAGAAAAAATGGACTGTTTGTACCAAAACAGTCCATACGATTTTTATACCAACTATTTTTGAGTTTTACCACTTGTATTTTGTAATTAACTTATATATCTAGCACTACTTTTTGACGGATCGTAAAAAGAGTTTACAGATCTCAAGTTATAAGCTTACAAAGTGATGAAAAGCTAGGGTTTTCTAGTTTTGTTTTAAAACAACCTAGTTTTCCTTTTTCTTTTCTTAACCAACCAAACATATCAACACATAAGTTGAGCACAACCAAACATAAAACATTATTTAACATATATCTTAAGGGTTTTAGACCTTAAGATCACAAATTTATACTATCAAAAATCAAATCAAAACAACAAGAAATAAACTAGGGTTTTGTTATACCCTTTTCTTGATTTCTTTCCTCCTTCTTCCTAAGGTAGCTATGGAACTTGAAGCTTTGAAATCTCACTCCCTTCCTTGCCATGAACCCCTCCCTCTTCTCTTTCAAGATTTCATTTTGGAGAAAAGGATGAATAAAAGAGAAAGAAATAGTTTCTAAATTTCTATTTTCTGACCTCTCTCTAACTTGGAAGAATGAAATGAATAAGAGATTTTTTTTTATTAAATCCAATACTTGCATAACCTATAGATATATAAATTATATCTATACATTTTATCATTATGAGCAAGTGAGTTTATTTTGACAACTTGGTGATAGATTGTCAAAATCAATTGTACTTTTTTGTTCATTCTTACAAGCAAACTTGGCAAATTTTGACAACTCACTCCATGTGGTACATAGGTGGCCAGCTAGCCTTCTTCTTTATTAGTCCAATTTTGCCTTTTCTTTTATTGCTTTAATGGAATAATTAAATTGGCAAAAATTTCTCCTAAGTGGGCTAACAAATGGGGCTTTGTTTTAAATCACTTTTGGGCTCATTTTAACTAGTTTATGCCACTAGTTTCTAAATATTTTTAATCCATACTTGGTTACTAATTTAATAAGTGTTGGGCTAATTTAATTAGTCCACACATTAATTATCCAAGTCCACAATTAAATAAATTAGTGGCTTGGTTAGTAAATTAATTAGGCTAGTCCACTAGAATTCCTTTCTAATTGGACTATTAAAATTAATTATACATATATCACGTAGTTCTCATTAATTAACACCCATATTAATTAATGTATAAAATTTGTTCACTAACTATATTCACTTTAATTGAATATTATTAATTGTTTAATATTAATATTCTTAGGTTAGTCCACTAATTTAAATAACTATTAGTGGGCTCTATATTAACTAACAATTAGTCACATACATTATCCACATAAGTCATAAAATATTTATTATCATTGATAAAAAATTAACATGCTCATTGAATCACATATTGTACATACATACATTCAAGTATAATCAGTACTTATATTTAGTATTCAAATTTCTTTAAGAAAATAAATTCTTATTATCCATATACACATACATTCCTTTTAAATACAATTATAACCATAATTGTATTAATCATTAAAATCCATAATCATAGATCAAATTAGGGTTTTGATCATCCCTTTATATATGTCGCATTTACCATACTTAGTCAATTTAAAATAAATTGACTAATCTTGCAAATTCCTATCATAAGGAAATAATCATAGTAATAATAATATTATTATTAATCATTTCTTAAAATATACATTTATCCTTTAAATAATATAGTAATCATATTTTTGTAAATAATCATAATTCTTTAATATAAAAAAAATTAACTTATTAACAGAATATAATTTATAATTATTAACTATTTCTTTAATAAGAAATTTACTTGAAACCATATATAAAATAAATATATATGTACATATTACATAATCACTGTAACGACCGGGAATTCTGAAATTTCCTTGTAATTCGAATTTTTGAATATTAATGAATATTTTATCTTTTGTTAATATTATATTTGTGTTACGTGTTTAAGGGTTGCGTGACAACCTGGATTATGTCGATGCATGAAATTTTACGTGTTGCAGTTTTGTTTTAGTGAATAATTGATTTCGCATAGCGTCGCTAAATCACTATTCACGGGGCACGTTTCCTGAGGCACTATTCATGCCAGATATTTTTGTGTCTTTTTCAATGTTAATAAATTTCATAAATACGTGTATGCGTACGAATAACTTTTCCAAGTGTTGGAAATTTTATTTGAGCTGATACGTGATTTTATCCGTATCCGAAATGTATTATATGGGTGTTCCGAATAAATGGACAAATCCCATAATATTTATTTTTATGCATCCCAATAATTTATGGGAGTACCCGTTTTAATTATGGGTAGAGTTATTGAGCAAATTGGGTACAAATGAGGGAGTATTCGGGCATGGGAGAGACCAAATGGGTGTATTAGTTTGTGTGTTTCTGATATGGGGAACCATCTAACTCTTTGGACCAATCAAAGGAGAGAATGGAGGGAGTGTCGGCTGATGGTGGCATTGTGCCAAGCACAATGCATGGATAATCCCTAATGCCAAACATTCCTTCTTGAGAATTATTCCAACGGAGCTCGGGTCGTGCAACCATTTCCCCCATCTCCCGAAGTCACCCACCAAGTCCTTCACCTCCTCCTCCTTGCACATCTGATCATATCCATCATCCTTTCCCTTGTTGCTGCAAGTAGAGAGAGAGTGCAAAAGAAGAAGGACTAAGCCCCATTGGTTCCCCTCTTCTCTACCTAATTCAAACTTCAACCCATTATCAAGCACAGAGAGAGAGAGAGAGAGAGCTAGTGGGGGGGGGGGGGCAAGAGGCTCAGGTGCAGCAAGGGAAGAAGAGAGAAGAGAGCTCGAGTGGAAGGAGCAGCGGGTGAAGGAAAAAGGAGAGGAGGAGAGGCTCGGGTGCAGCAAGGAAGGAAGAAAAAGAGTCTCAAGCCAAGCCTATCAAGTTCTCTGGCATCTTGCAGGGATTACAAGAGGTAAACCATCAACCTAAACCCATCCCAACTAATTTGGTTGAGAGTTTCTAAGTTTTTATGGTTTTTGGAGCTTTTAAGCTTCTGTTGATGGGTTTGAGTTAGTGCTGCGATTCTCGTTGTCATTATTTATTTTTGGATGTTTGTAAATGTTGTTAAGAAACTATGTAAGCTATTAACAACATCAAAGTGGAACAAAAATGAAAGAAATCCTTACCTTGGCTTAATGGAGCAAGAACATGGACTGTTGGACGAATTTAGAGGACCATTGTAGATATTTTCATGTTTTATAATTTTGGTTAATGCTATATGTGTATGAATCTATAGGAGTCTTATGGTTCATCTTGTAAGCTTTCCATAGCCTCTAAAATGGCCTAATTCCGAGTTGTAACGAAGAAGTTACGAAAGTTTGAAGTTTGTGTGCCAAAACAGGGCTTGTTGGCGAGCTCGACAAAGAGGAGCCCTTCGGGGGCGAGCTCATTGGCCTAGGGGCGAGCTCAGCCCTTCGGGGGAGAGCTCATTTGGCCTAAGGGCGAGCTCAACCCTTCGGGGGCGAGCTCATTTGGTCTAGGAGAGCTCGACAGAGAGGAGGCGAGCTCATTTGGTCTAGGCGAGCTCGACGGAGAGGAGGCGAGCTCATTTGGCTTAGGGCGAGCTCATCATAAAGTGGGCGAGCTCATCATAAAGGTGGGTGAGCTCATCATAAAGTGGGCGAGCTCATCATAAAGTGGGCGTGCTCATCATAAAGGAGGGCGTGCTCATTAGAAAGGAGGGCGTGCTCATCAAAGAGTGGGCGAGCTCATCAAAAAGGTGGGCGAGCTCATGGGCGAGCTCATCGGAGAGGTGGGCGAGCTCATCAAGAAGAGGGTGAGGAGAGAAAGCTCCGGAGCGAGCACACACCCTCTGGGGCGAGCACAAGCCCTCTGGGGCGAGCAGAAGCACTTTGGGGCGAGCAGAAGCACTCCGGGGCGAGCTGGTTATGCGATGCAGACCTCCTTTAGTAAAACGGACCTAACTTTCTCATATAAACTCCAAATTCGATGATTCAAGATGATCCAGAAAGCTTAGAGATAGACCTATAACTTCCATTAATTAGAATTAAAATTTACTACCTGGAGTAATTTTGATATTGACCATTTTTAGGGCTATTGTGTAAATAGAAGGGGTCGGTCAAGCGCGTGTGCAACGTGTAATGCTTCCGACCATAAAAGACATTGTTCTAAGTCCTAAAACATGAATGTTATGAATTATAATGATACTTAGCATTAAGCAATGAGTATTAGATAAATCGAATGGGCGTGCTAGACGTACGCAATTACGTGTCGCTTGGGCATTCGAATAGGCAAGGTTGGCGTGCGGACGCGCAAGCGTCATAACGCTGTAACTTGTAGGTATAATATTGTTTAATATTTTGTTTCTTATAAGAATAAAACATTATAGAGTAGTATAAACCATTATTTAGTATCCAGTATGTGACTAATTGTTATGTGAATATGTACTTAATTGTGTAGGACATTAAGGAGCGTGTGTTGTAATATTGTAGCAGCGCTTCAGGCAAGTTTCCCTAACGCTTGTCTAACCCTTGTGTTGGGCAAGTTCCCTAACTTCATTCTTTCTACATATTGAATGCAAGTTTCGTAACGCTTGTCAAACCCTTGTGTTGGGAAAGTTTTTTCCTAACCTTACTCGAATTATATTTTTTGAGCAGGTTTTATATTTTATATAGGTGTTGTATATTGTTGCAAGTTTCATAATTCAAATGAAGTTATTACTTTTGAATCATATTAGTGGATTAATTATTGTCAATTACTCCACCTCCAAGATAATCATTGGTATTCGCAGCTTATGCATTTGAATTCATTATCTGTTGTGGGATTGTGAAACGTTTAAGTTCTGCATTCATGAACTGTTCAAGTTGATAGTCTACGCCATTCGTTTCGGCTAGACATGTACATGTTATTATTTTAAAAGCTATCCAAACCAGCAGTTGGTACGGATTCTTGGACTGAGAGAGCAACCCTTATTAGGGGATTATAATGTGTCGGTTATTCGATGCAGTCAGAGTTAAATGTTATGCATATACATGGTGTACGAGAGGCTGATCCCCTCGAGTACAACTGACGGGGCCAGGTTTTAAAAGAGTTAGTCGAATGATTGACTCTTTGGCCAAAAGTTCATGGTCGGTTGGACCACTGAGCAGTAAATAATCATTATTCATTGATTCATTTGGACTTTGATTATGTCATTTCAGCTATTTCATCAATGTTCATAAATTGTTGATCTATGCAGCTATTATTCTTATTCATTCATGATATATCTTCATTCTTGCTTTTAAACTTGCTGAGCAAAGTAGTTGCTCACCCTTGCTATATCATGAACCTATTGCAGTTAAGCCGGGGAGTTCCAAAGCGGACAAAGGCAAAGGGAAGCTTAAGGAATAGTGATATATACTATCCCGTTGCGTAATCGTGGAATAGTTTTGTATTATTAATGTATTCTGCGATGTATTTATTAAGGTTGTAGACCTTGGGACCGTAGTAAACCTTTGTAATGAACAACATATGTTTATTTATTTCCGCATTAGTTAAGTTATGTTGTTTAGAGGTGTATGGATGTATTTTATCGTGAACACCAAATTCGAGGTATTGGTATCTGAATTTGGGGGTGTCACAGGTTGGTATCAAAGCTTTAGGTTATAAACTTTAGGATTTGTGAAACCTAGGTTATAACCTTAGTGTTAAACTCGTATTGAGTACGCTAGGTGATGGATCAAGGAGATTCATTTGATGGTCATGTCTGGAAGTGGATTGTGGAAATCCATCGAGCCGAGTTGTGCATGATAAAATATCATTTCATTTTATCAATAAATATATTTTATTGTAGCACTGACATCTTGTTGTCTATGATGTCTTTGTTGTGGTTATAGGATGCCTGAGTTTAGCCAGTCGAGTTGGGGCAGTGAGCTCCTACTTAGTTGAGTACCCTCTTACATCACCTCTTGGCGAGAGATGTTGAGTGGAGTAGTAGACTAGAGCAGTCGGAGCAATGGGAAGTGAGCCTATAGGTAGAGGTGGAGGCTCGGCGAACCCAGTTAGAGAAGGATGAATAGGATGAGCTATGCATTTAGCATGGCGAGTAGTAGGTGGATGGATGGTGTGCACCATCATCCAGTTGAGGAGGGACATACTCATCTCACCTTGAGTTGAGGGTTGGTGACCCAGTTGGGGCAGGTAAAGTATGTTAGCGCTGTGGGGCGCAGTAGGCTTGGTTAGACTGTTTTGTTGTGTGCCTAGCAGTATGTGAATTGTATTTGTAAACCCCAACCTTAGTATATGTTCGGGGTGGTTGTTAGTAGTAAATCCCCACCATTTTGTGGTGTGAAGGGATGGATGATGTCATTCATAGCGGTATGCTATAGAGTAATCATGTGTGACGTTTTAACCGTTAGCACATGAGTATAAACGTTTGTGTTACATGTGTTGCTTTATTGTCGCTCTAGAATAGATGCGTACAAGGTGTGATGGGATTATAATGTTAAGTGTTTTCTATTAAACAGACAATGCCGCCGAGAAGACAACCCCGATACACAAGGGTGGAAGAGTCGGTGAATAACGAGGAGGGTCAGGCAGACCCTATGAGGACTTTTGTGAACTTGTTAGCCGAAGCAATGCAGGGCAGACAAGCCGCTGCAGTTGATCAGCCAGGAAGTCACATGGCGAATTTTAAGGACTTCAAATTAGTAGGACCACCGGAGTTTCGTGGGACTACGGATCCGATTGAAACCCAGACATGGCTAGAAGAAATGGAGAAAGTTTTTGAGGTCGCAAGGGTGGCCGAAGAACAGATGACGTCATTTGCCACTTTCATGATGAAAGGTGAGGCAAATTACTGGTGGAAGGCGAACAAAGGTCGAGCCGGGGAAGGCACGATTGCATGGGCTCGTTTCAAGGAGCTGTTTTTCGAAAACTACTTTCCAGCGAGCATGCAGGTAAGCATGGAGATAAAGTTCCTGGAACTAAAGCAAGGAAGCATGTCAGTTGCGGAATATGCCGCAAAATTTAACGAGTTAGCTAGGTTTGCTCCACATCAGGTGGACACCGAAGCTAGGCGGGCAAAGAGATTTGAACAAGGACTGAAACCTTGGGTGTACAGTAAGGTTGCGATTTTGCAGATCAACACATTTTCTACGTTACTTGAGAAAGAAATCATTGCTGAGGGAGGAAGCGAAGCTTTGGCCAGGCACAACCAAGATCAGAAAAAGAAGAAGAGCCATGATGGTCATAAGGAAGGTAGCAGCGGGGGAAGTAACCCAAATAAGAGAAAATGGAACGACAGTCAGATGACAGGAAGCAAATCCGGAGGGGATACAAAGAAAGGTAATAAATGCGAGAAATGTGGAAGGAATCACTTTGGAGAATGCATGAAAGGAAAAGGGGTTTGTTTCAACTGTGGTCAACCAGGGCATTTTGCCCCACAATGCCCAAAGGCGAAGGCAGGAAGTTGTTTTTCTTGTGGCGCTTCAGATCATCAGAAGAAGGATTGCCCAAAGAGGAAGAGTGATGCAGGCAGTGCTAACCAAGGGAACAACAGTAAGCTGACTATTGGAGGACCAACACAGCAGAACAGACCAGTAGCGCGCACCTTCAACATGACAGTGCAGGATGCGATGGAATCAAAGGATGTGGTGGCAGGTATTATTTCGATCAATAATATTAATGCATATGTATTATTTGATTCGGGAGCTACCTGTTCATTTGTGTCGAATGAATTTGCTAAATGGCTAAACTTACCTCGTGAGAAATTAGAGAATCCAATGAATGTGGAAGTAGCTAATAAAGAAGTTATTCCTGTGGAATACATCCATAGAAATTGTTGTGCTGGGATAAACGGGTTTAAACTGAGCGTAGATTTAATTCCGATACGGCTAGGAGATTTGACGTAATTCTTGGGATGGATTGGTTGTCTAGTCACGGGGCTATGATTGATTGTCAGAAGAAAAGTATACACCTGAAGACTCCGAATAAGTCGAAGGTCGTATTATACGGTAGTAAATCGCCGAGACAATCTTGTTGTCTGACGATGATGCAAGCAAAGAAATTTCTACGGAAAGGTTGTATAGGTTATCTGGCTCACGTGGTTGATACCCGAAGAGTAGAGGGTGAGTTGGGTCAGATACCTGTAGTAAGGGAATTCCCAGATGTTTTCCCAGATGAGATACCAGGATTACCACCGGATAGGGAAGTGGAATTTGTGATTGACTTAGTACCGGGAACTGCACCGATCTCAAAGGCACCGTACAGAATGGCACCGGTGGAAATGAAAGAACTGATGGTTCAATTGCAGGAGTTGCTAGATAAGGGGTATGTTCGTCCAAGTGTATCTCCGTGGGGAGCGCCAGTACTGTTCGTAAAGAAGAAAGACGGATCGCTTAGGCTTTGCATTGACTATCGGGAGTTGAACAAAGTCACGATTAAGAATAAGTACCCGTTGCCCAGAATTGATGATTTGTTCGATCAATTAAAGGGAGCGAAATACTTTTTAAAGATTGACTTGAGGACGGGATATCACCAACTGAAGGTAAGGCATGAGGATATTCCAAAGACAGCATTCAGAACTCGATATGGACACTTTGAGTTTTTGGTAATGTCGTTTGGGCTGATGAATGCGCCAGCAGCATTTATGGACATGATGAACAGAGTGTTCAAGCAATACCTAGATAAATTTGTTGTCGTTTTCATAGATGACATTCTTGTCTACTCGAAGACGGAGGAGGAACACGTCGAACATTTGAGAATAGCCCTGGAAACACTAAGAAGGGAGAAGCTATATGCAAAGTTTTCCAAGTGTGAATTTTGGCTACAAAGGGTGCAGTTTTTAGGGCACGTAATTGACAAGGATGGTGTATCGATGGATCCTGCAAAGGTAGAAGCAGTAATAAACTGGGAGCAGCCAAAGACGCCGACAGAAGTCCGAAGTTTCTTGGGATTAGCAGGTTACTACCGGAGATTTATTCAGAACTTTTCAAAGATAGCGACACCGTTAACAAATTTGACAAGAAAGACAGTGAAGTTTGTGTGGACGGATAAGTGCGAAGAGAGTTTCTTAGAGTTGAAGAAGAAACTTAGTGAAGCACCTATGTTATCCCTACCAGATAATACAGGGGGATTTATGGTGTACAGTGATGCGTCACACAAAGGCCTTGGGTGCGTACTGATGCAGCATGGGAAGGTCATTGCGTATGCGTCACGACAGCTGAAGGACTATGAGAAGAGATATCCGACTCATGACCTGGAACTAGCGGCAGTAGTGTTTGCTCTGAAGATTTGGAGGCACTATCTGTATGGGGAGAAGTGTGAGATATACACCGACCACAAAAGTCTGAAGTATATTTTCACTCAAAAGGAACTAAACATGAGGCAGAGGCGATGGTTGGAGTTGATCAAGGACTATGATTGTGAAATTCTATACCATCCCGGTAAGGCTAACGTAGTAGCCGATGCTCTAAGTAGGAAAGGCAGAGATAAGTTGATGATGCTGACAGCTCAAGAGGAACTGATCAAGGATATGGAAAGACTGGAGTTGGAAGTCAAATATCCGACGAATGCAGATGAGAAACTGTTCGCAGTGGAGGCGAGTCCGACTTCATTAGACAAGATAAAAGAGGCTCAAGAAAAGGATGATGAATGTATCGCCATAAAGAAGCGAATCTCAGAAGGAGAGGACCTTAAGTACAAAATTGATAACACGAGACTGCTAAGGTTTGAAGGGAGAATATGGATACCGATGGTTCCGGAGTTAAGGGAAGAGGTTCTGCAAAGAGCTCATTCCACAAAGTATTCGATACACCCTGGTAGTACCAAGATGTATCAGGATTTGCGCCAACATTTCTTGTAAGACCCCAAAAATTTTAATAAATAGAATTTAATTTTCTTCTTATTATTATTTTAAACAGAAAGGTGTTAAATCGATAATGATAAAGTTACTAGTGAAATGTGACAATTGAGATGTCTAGTAATAACGCTAAATCACTATTCACGCGATCACTATTCACGGGGTACTATTCACGCTAAAACGCTTTTATACTTTCTTCGACATTCGAATTACATCATAATATTTATATGAGCTGGATACGAAATTATACGGTATAAATACGAAAGTACTATTCATACGAATATACTATTCATTTATACAAAAAGTTAAACCTGTATGTCGGGGAATATTCGTTCTGTCGGATAATATTCGTTCTGTCGGAGAATATTATATTCGGTAAAGTACGACGGCGTCGAAATAATAAAATATTAGTGGGCCCCACAATGACAATATTGTCAACGATAGTGGGCCCCATTGTCGGATACTGAAAGCGACAGTATTTTGTCAACAGTATTATCACCGGTAACTGTTGAAATACCCGATAATAAAAAGAACAGCAAAACGCGTTATTCCACAGTAGTACGCGGTATTTCACAGGCACACGGTATTGCACAATATTTTAAATTATTGATTCAATAAATGATAAAGTAGCAATTACACAGTATTTTGATTCAATAATTACAATAGCATCTGCATGGTACTTTTTATTATTTATCATGACACTGTAACTCATATTATTTGTTATGATATTTTAGCATTATTGATGGATTAAAAGGGGAGTCTAACTTAGGGGTACCTAATTAAAATTTTGAAATTCACATGATGTGAACTATTGGTTCACGTGTGGGAACTATTAGGGGATGTTATGTAAGATTGATAATACTTGAGGGATTATATTAAAAAGTAGAGGCAAAGATGAAGGTACTAAAGTGTAATAAGTCGAGCCCTTATTGTGCAATTAATGAAACTTGATTTTCCTATAAATAGGAGGGGTTATCTTAAGAAATCTTCACACCTTCCTTACTTATACTCCCTCTCTCTCTCTAAATTTCTTGAGTTCTCTTAGTGTGCTAGGCTATTGTGAGTATTTGTGAGAATACTAGTATTGTCCAAGTTAATAAACTTCATAGAAAGCAACATCCAATCACTTATTAACGAAGGTAGGGGATATCATTTCTTTCATACTCTTATGTAATATCATTTGCTTCCTTGTTCGTAAGTGATATTATACTCAGAAAGGTTGTTATTCATTCCGTATTAATTTGTGGGGAAAACCTGTCCGTGCGGATTGACGCATGCCTGGTGAATAACTCTTCGTATTCATTACCTATTAATCTTTTGTGGAAATAATCTGTCTACGCGGATTACCGCATGACGGGTGAATAACCCTTCGTACTCATTACTTATTAATCTTTTGTGGAAATAATCTGTCTACGCGGATTACCGCATGACGGGTGAATAACCCTTCGTACTCATTACTTATTAATCTTTTGTGGAAATAATCTGTCTACGCGGATTACCGCATGACGGGTGAATAACCCTTCGTACTCATTACTTATTAATCTTTTGTGGAAATAATCTGTCTACGCGGATTACCGCATGACGGGTGAAAACCCATTTGCAGTTTCATATATTCTGTTATACTCGTATAACGTATCATTTCTTTTGTACTCTTTAACGAATATCTTTTCTTTCATATTTCTCCATTTATGATAAGAAATCTCTGTTTGTTTCCAAAACCTTATTTTAAATGGTGAAAATCTTTGAAAATTTGTTGAATATCCTTAATAGTTTGTGCTTCATCTAATATCTTTTCACCTGAATCTTTCTATTTCGTTTGATACGATATAGTTGAATCGTGAATTTTATTTTTGAATATCATTCTTGAATTTGACTCCACAATTTGGTCATCATGTTGGTAATTTGGTCAACCTTCGACACTGGATAAATTAAACATTTATTCTTATTCTTGATATCACTGTATTCATTCTATATCATTGTCATCATCCTCATCCTTAAATTGTGGTGATAGTTCTCTTTGGCCCGTAGTGCAAAGATGAACTGGCGTGACATGATTTTGACCAAACTGTGTATTGGTATTATCATGACTTTTGGTGTTACAAACAAAGGCGTATAGTGAAAGTTCTCTTTGGCCCGTAGTGCAAAGATGAACTGGCTTTTGGCGTGATCATGACCAGTGATGGTACAAATAAATATCTTTGGCATGTAGTGCAAAGAGAGACTGTTGAAACTGTTGATTGGTGTTACAAATAAATATCTTTGGCACGTAGTGCAAAGAGAGGCTGTTGAAATTGTTGATTGGTGTTACAAATAAATATCTTTGGCACGTAGTGCAAAGAGAGGCTGTTGAATATAAACTGTTGATTTGGATGTTCATAAATAGGAATTGTTGATTGGTGTTACAGAGATAAAATATTGGTGGTGATCCTTTAATTTATAGAAGATGGTAGATATTATAATCTACTTGATTCTTCTAATGGATTGTTTGTTCCGCTGCAATTGTTTTTGTTGAACAATTATAATATCTTTAAATCTCTGATTTATTATTGTTGAAGACTAAAGACAATTTTTATTCTTCATTATCTTAGTCATGATATTTCTTACTGGGCTATTTGTGCTCATCCTTTTCCCTTTTGTTCCATTGTTCTCCTCAGGAAAAGAGAGTGTAGCGGGGACTAGCCGGGGAATGGAGTGATGGTCCGAGATAATAGAAGTGTCTCAATACCTTACTATTAGTGTGACAATAAGTGTATTGAGAATTTAAGATGTATTTGTATTGTGTTGTCGTATTTTGCACGACACTTAATATTTATAAATGGGAAAATTAGTATTTGTAATTGTATTTTGTGGAATGTTATTGGCGACTCAAAATGGGTTGTATGGACCTATTTTGGGGGCGTCACATTTCTGGTGGCCGAACATGAAGAGGGAGGTTGCAGAATGTGTTGGGCGATGCTTGACATGTCAGAGGGTAAAAGCAGAACATCAGAAACCGGGAGGACTGCTACAGCCGCTGAATATTCCAGAGTGGAAGTGGGAGCATATCACGATGGATTTTGTGACGGGGCTTCCACCAACTCAGAAGGGTTACGACGCGATCTGGGTGATTGTGGATCGTTTGACTAAATCTGCACATTTTCTACCGATCAAGATAAGGTACAGGCTGGAGCAGCTAGCAAAGTTATATGTGAAAGAGATTGTGTCACGACATGGAGTACCGGTATCTATTGTATCTGACAGATATCCGCGCTTCACGTCCAATTTCTGGAAGAGCTTACAAGAAAGATTGGGAACTCAGTTGAGGTTGAGTACGACATATCACCCTCAAACGGATGGGCAAAGCGAACGAATGATTCAGACGCTGGAGGACATGCTTAGAGAATGTGTGATGGATTTTAAAGGCAGCTGGGATGATCACCTACCATTGGTGGAGTTTGCATATAATAACAGTTATCATGCAAGTATTGGCATGCCGCCATACGAAGCATTATACAGAAGGAAGTGTCGAACACCTCTGTGTTGGGACGAAGTCGGTGAACGAAGACTGTTGGGACCTGAATTGGTGCAACAGACTGTGGATGTCGTCAAAGTGATAAGAGCTCGATTGGTAGCGGCTCAGGATCGACAGAAGAAGTACGCCGATTTGCATCGTCAGAAACGAGACTTTGAAGTTGGCAGCTTTGTGTTTTTGAAGGTATCTCCCTAGAAGGGGAAGATCAGATTTGGAAAGAAAGGGAAATTGAGTCTCAGGTTCGTAGGACCCTTTGAAGTTTTAAAGAGGGTAGGTGAAGTGGCATACGAGGTAGCTCTACCTCCTGAACTGGAGCATATTCATAATGTGTTTCACGTTTCTGTGTTGCGGCCATATAAACCCGACTACAAGCATGTGATATCCTATGAACCAATTCAAGTGGAGAAGGACTTATCATATGAGGAGATTCCTATCCAGATATTAGATAGGAAGGAACAGAAGTTAAGAAATAAGGTCATTCATTCGGTTAAAGTACTTTGGAGGAACCACACAACTGAAGAAGCTACGTGGGAGCTAGAAGAGAAGATGAGGAAGAATTATCCGCATCTTTTTGAGTGAACCCGTTAAGTTTTCCGTACCTAGACTGTAATTCTGGGGACAGAATTCTTATAAGGAGGGGAGGATGTAACAACCGGGAATTCTGAAATTTCCTTGTAATTCGAATTTTTGAATATTAATGAATATTTTATCTTTTATTAATATTATATTTGTGTTACGTGTTTAAGGGTTGCGTGACAACCTGGATTATGTGGATGCATGAAATTTTACGTGTTGCAGTTTTGTTTAAGTGAATAATTGATTTCGCGTAGCGTCGCTAAATCACTATTCACGGGACACGTTTTCCGAGGCACTATTCATGCCAGATATTTTTGTGTCTTTTTCATTGTTAATAAATTTCATAAATACGTGTATGCGTACGAATAACTTTTCCAAGTGTCGGAAATTTTATTTGAGCTGATACGTGATTTTATCCGTATCCGAAATGTATTATATGGGTGTTCCGAATAAATGGACAAATCCCATAATATTTATTTTTATGCATCCCAATAATTTATGGGAGTACCCGTTTTAATTATGGGTAGAGTTATTGAGCAAATTGGGTACAAATGAGGGAGTATTCGGGCATGGGAGAGACCAAATGGGTGTATTAGTTTGTGTGTTTCTGATATGGGGAACCATCTAACTCTTTGGACCAATCAAAGGAGAGAATGGAGGGAGTGTCGGCTGATGGTGGCATTGTGCCAAGCACAATGCATGGATAATCCCTAATGCCAAACATTCCTTCTTGAGAATTATTCCAACGGAGCTCGGGTCGTGCAACCATTTCCCCCATCTCCCGAAGTCACCCACCAAGTCCTTCACCTCCTCCTCCTTGCACATCTGATCATATCCATCATCCTTTCCCTTGTTGCTGCAAGTAGAGAGAGAGTGCAAAAGAAGAAGGACTAAGCCCCATTGGTTCCCCTCTTCTCTACCTAATTCAAACTTCAACCCATTATCAAGCACAGAGAGAGAGAGAGAGAGCTAGTGGGGGGGGGGGCAAGAGGCTCAGGTGCAGCAAGGGAAGAAGAGAGAAGAGAGCTCGAGTGGAAGGAGCAGCGGGTGAAGGAAAAAGGAGAGGAGGAGAGGCTCGGGTGCAGCAAGGAAGGAAGAAAAAGAGTCTCAAGCCAAGCCTATCAAGTTCTCTGGCATCTTGCAGGGATTACAAGAGGTAAACCATCAACCTAAACCCATCCCAACTAATTTGGTTGAGAGTTTCTAAGTTTTTATGGTTTTTGGAGCTTTTAAGCTTCTGTTGATGGGTTTGAGTTAGTGCTGCGATTCTCGTTGTCATTATTTATTTTGGATGTTTGTAAATGTTGTTAAGAAACTATGTAAGCTATTAACAACATCAAAGTGGAACAAAAATGAAAGAAATCCTTACCTTGGCTTAATGGAGCAAGAACATGGACTGTTGGACGAATTTAGAGGACCATTGTAGATATTTTCATGTTTTATAATTTTGGTTAATGCTATATGTGTATGAATCTATAGGAGTCTTATGGTTCATCTTGTAAGCTTTCCATAGCCTCTAAAATGGCCTAATTCCGAGTTGTAACGAAGAAGTTACGAAAGTTTGAAGTTTGTGTGCCAAAACAGGGCTTGTTGGCGAGCTCGACAAAGAGGAGCCCTTCGGGGGCGAGCTCATTGGCCTAGGGGCGAGCTCAGCCCTTCGGGGGAGAGCTCATTTGGCCTAAGGGCGAGCTCAACCCTTCGGGGGCGAGCTCATTTGGTCTAGGAGAGCTCGACAGAGAGGAGGCGAGCTCATTCGGTCTAGGCGAGCTCGACGGAGAGGAGGCGAGCTCATTTCGCTTAGGGCGAGCTCATCATAAAGTGGGCGAGCTCATCATAAAGGTGGGTGAGCTCATCATAAAGTGGGCGAGCTCGTCATAAAGTGGGCGTGCTCATCATAACGGAGGGCGTGCTTATTAGAAAGGAGGGCGTGCTCATCAGAGAGTGGGCGAGCTCATCAAAAAGGTGGGCGAGCTCATGGGCGAGCTCATCGGAGAGGTGGGCGAGCTCATCAAGAAGAGGGCGAGGAGAGAAAGCTCCGGGGCGAGCTCACACCCTCTGGGGCGAGCACAAGCCCTCTGGGGCGAGCAGAAGCACTTTGGGGCGAGCAGAAGCACTTTGGGGCGAGCAGAAGCACTCCGGGGCGAGCTGGTTATGCGATGCAGACCTCCTTTAGTAAAACGGACCCAACTTTCTCATATAAACTCCAAATTCGATGATTCAAGATGATCCAGAAAGCTTAGAGATAGACCTATAACGTCCATTAATTAGAATTGAAATTTACTACCTGGAGTAATTTTGATATTGACCGTTTTTAGGGCTATTGTGTAAATAGAAGGGGTCTGTCAAGCGCGTGTGCAACGTGTAATGCTTCCGACCATAAAAGACATTGTTCTAAGTCCTAAAACATGAATGTTATGAATTATAATGATACTTAGCATTAAGCAATGAGTATTAGATAAATCGAATGGGCGTGCTAGACGTACGCAATTACGTGTCGCTTGGGCATTCGAATAGGCAAGGTTAGCGTGCGGACGCGCAAGCGTCATAACGCTGTAACTTGTATGTATAATATTGTTTAATATTTTGTTTCTTATAAGAATGAAACATTATAGAGTAGTATAAACCATTATTTAGTATCCAGTATGTGACTAATTATTATGTGAATATGTACTTAATTGTGTAGGACATTAAGGAGCGTGTGTTGTAATATTGTAGCAGCGCTTCAGGCAAGTTTCCCTAACGCTTGTCTAACCCTTGTGTTGGGCAAGTTCCCTAACTTCATTCTTTCTACATATTGAATGCAAGTTTCGTAACGCTTGTCAAACCCTTGTGTTGGGAAAGTTTTTCCTAACCTTACTCGAATTATATTTTTGAGCAGGTTTCATATTTTATACAGGTGTTGTATATTGTTGCAAGTTTCATAATTCAAATGGAGTTATTACTTTCGAATCATATTAGTGGATTAATTATTGTCAATTACTCCACCTCCAAGATAATTATTGGTATTCGCAGCTTATGCATTTGAATTCATTATCTGTTGTGGGATTGTGAAACGTTTAAGTTCTTCATTCATGAACTGTTCAAGTTGATAGTCTACGCCATTCGTTTCGGCTAGACATGTACATGTTATTATTTTAAAAGCTATCCAAACCAGCAGTTGGTACGGATTCTTGGACTGAGAGAGCAACCCTTATTAGGGGATTATAATGTGTCGGTTATTCGATGTAGTCAGAGTTAAATGTTATGCATATACATGGTGTACGAGAGGCTGATCCCCTCGAGTACAACTGACGGGGCCAGGTTTTAAAAGAGTTAGTCGAATGATTGACTCTTTGGCCAAAAGTTCATGGTCGATTGGACCACTCAGCAATAAATAATCATTATTCATTGATTCATTTGGACTTTGATTATGTCATTTCAGCTATTTCATCAATGTTCATAAATTGTTGATCTATGCAGCTATTATTCTTATTCATTCATGATATATCTTTATTCTTGCTTTTAAACTTGCTGAGCAAAGTAGTTGTTCACCCTTGCTATATCATGAACCTATTGCAGTTAAGCCGGGGAGTTCCAAAGCGGACAAAGGCAAAGGAAAGCTTAAGGAATAGTGATATATACTATCCCGTTGCGTAATCGTGGAATAGTTTTGTATTATTAATGTATTCTGCGATGTATTTATTAAGGTTGTAGACCTTGGGACCGTAGTAAACCTTTGTAATGAACAACATATGTTTATTTATTTCCGCATTAGTTAAGTTATGTTGTTTAGAGGTGTATGGATGTATTTTATCGTGAACACCAAATTCGAGGTATTGGTATCTGAATTTGGGGGTGTCACAATCACATTTCTTTCCTTGCACACATTCCCATGCTTGGTTTAATATATAATAAAAATAATTTTATTATAAAAAAAAATTCATACGCAAAATTTCTTATTTTAATATATCAAAAATCTTGGGTTATTACAACCCGGATTTGGGGGCGTCACAGGTTGGTATCAAAGCCTTACGTTATAAACCTTTAGAGAGAGGCCTTTAGGATATAACCTTAGGACGTGTATAGAGAGTAAGAGTAGACAAAACTCCTGTAGAGTTTTACGTGATGAAGACTTGTCTTAGAGAATGTAGTGTTATGAAATTCATTCCAAACAATGAACTTATATTTTGTTGAAGGATACTAATAGAATTTTGCTTGTTTGTGGTTGTGCTTGTAGGATGTCAAACACAGGAGAACCTAGTAGAGTCGCAGAAGAGGAGCCACGTGACATCCATGTGGTGTCCGAGACACTCCTGGTGGTTGAGTCTACTCTATCTACTATCCCTGTTGAGGAGGAACCCGAGTTGGAGTCTGACCCGGAGGAGGACCCAGAAGAGGAATTGGAGGAGGTGCCCAATGTTGACACCACATTTTTAATGGAGATGTTGGAAGAACGTACCGACCGCATTCTTGATCAAGCAAATAGGATCCATGAGTTGGAGAGTGAAGCCTGAGAGCAACGGGCCAGGATTCAGGGACTAGAAAGCGAGGTCCAGGAGGGTAAGAATCAGATCAAGGAATTAGAGACGGATGTGCAAGGGCAGCTAGGGGCCTCCACATAATTGGCAGTCATGCTGCATCTCCTCTTGGCAAGGAATGCAGAATTGACGGGAAAGTTGGAGCAGTCAGAGCATCGGGGATTTAATTTGCAAATGGATAATGAGATCCTAAAGAACCAGTTAGGTAGGGAGGTGGCAAACCGTGTCCGAATCAAGGAACAACGGGATGATGCCGTAGAACAAGTTGACGACCTAGAGGGTGAAGTGAGGAGGGGTAAGAGAAAGATGAACCGAATGGGATATGCTTTCCACTCGGCAATGGGCAGGTGGATAGATGGTGTATACCACTACCCAGCTGAAATGGGACAGACTCGTCACACCCTGAGTCGAGACTTGATGATCCATATGGGTCATAGGGAGTATGGCAGCGCTGTGGAGCGCGGTATGCTCAGATAGGTTGCTTAACTTATGTGTTTAGCTATATGTAATCTTGTTTATATTAATCCCAACATTACATGTGTAGGATAGTATTGTAAGACAGTAACTTTTGTGCATATCTAAGGGGAGTATGTCGGTGAACCCCTCACCATTTTGTTGTATCAACAAAAGTTTGATGACATTAAGTTTTCTTACGTTAAGCAGAGAATGCCACCCAGACGTAACATACCAGCCCCACCACCAACACCCCAGGGATCGGTTAATAATGAAGGAGTCCTGGTGGACCCCATGCAGCGGTTAGCGGATATACTGAATAGAATGTCCCAAGGGAGAAATACAGGACCCGTGGATCCCCATCCCCCGGTAGCACCCATAAAAAATTTCAAAGACTTCAAGAGCGTTGGACCCCCAGAGTTCAAGGGAACGACTGATCCGATTGAAGCCTAGTCTTGGGTGAAGGAAATAGAGAAGGCTTTCGCCATCACAGGTGTGGGGGATGACCAGAAAACGGCATTCGCCACCTATATGATGAAAGGAGAAGAAAAACAACGAGCAGGCGAAGGAGTGATACCGTGGGATAAGTTCAAGGAATTATTTTTCGAGAAAATATTATTTATTGAGTAAGCTTATTGAGTGTCTTGACTCCATTCAAGTTACTTATCAGTTTAGCAATTAGTGTGCTAGTATTCATACTTTTATTCAAGTATTGTAATGAAAGCCCATTTCATGCAATGTTATATATTGTGTGATTCCAAAGATTATGAATTGTTATTCATTCAAGATATTATTGATGCTATTATGCATGTTGTTGAACCTTAAAGTTCTTTATTCCATAAACTGTTTGAAAGCTATGTCAAAGCTAATTGTTCCAGCTAGACACTTATTGATTTGTTTATTGAAGTGAGGTTAAGTCCTCCAACTATTATTGTTGTTAAGTAAAACTGTCCGATCAAATTGTTTTGGTCCGAACTCCCATGTAAAGCTGAGAAGAACAACCCTCATAGCAGGGGAAATTGCATAAACGTCGGGGAACCGACACGCGCGTAAATAGAAAATGTAAGGCTTATGCATAACGCCAGGTACCTTAGGTTGATCACCTATTATACCAGTTTTATGGATTATCGGATGAATTTCCAGTAATTCTAGATAGAGTTCGGTGCCTTGGTGCTCACTCAGTATTGACTAGTCAGAAATCCTTCGGTTCATAGCAACCACTATAATGGTGGTAAAAGAAATTGTTTATTTCCTTGAGTTAGCTAAATTTTTACTCCTGGGAGCTAAAGTCATTCACGTGATTATTCACTGCTATTATACTTGCAGGGTAAATTTGTTGCTCACCCTTGCTTTCTTTAAAACATTTCAGTTAGTGCGGCACGTGGCGAGAGCTCAGGAAAAGATAAGGGAAAGGGGAAAGCTACTGATTGGTTGAATTTTGTTGTTCTAGAATTACCGTTTGTATTAAGACTTATTAATTGACGTTGTGTATTAAGACATATTTACCCTTATGTATTATGTTATGTTTTGCAGTAGTCTTGGTTTCGAGACTTGGGTCAGGATTACTTATGTTATATCAATGTAAGTATTCCTTTATTCTGCTATAAGTTATCGATTGTATCATGCTTGTATTAGATAGTGATGAACCAGGTCCGTGGCTCAGCTGACCCGGATTTGGGGGCGTCACAAGTTCTATTTTATAATATTTATTTACACTCGATTATATTTTGAGTATTACTTATTCTTTAACCCGTCAACATTCCTTTCTATGGATCACCGTACGCCATAATTATCATAGCTGTTTAATCTCAGTTGTTATTATTCATGTAAACTTCCGGAATATCACACTCACCTCTTCTTCTAAGAATTTTGTCCTCGAAATTTTAATTTATTTGTCTTTGATCATTCGATTCATCAAAATGAATTTTTTTTATATTAATCTTTGTTCACTCATCGGGTTCTATGACCAAGTTTTCTTCTCTAAGGATCTTTCTAAATATCATTGCACTTTATGTACACTCTTCACTTCTTCAACAAATCTTTACACCTTCCTCCTTCAGGAATACATTTAGACTTGTCGCATTCTACGACTAATTCCTTCCCTCATTCAGTTTCCAGAATAATAGGAATCTTCAACAATTGTTCAATAATTATGAAACAGTATGAATAATTAGGAATTAAAAAGATTTCTTTTTGATATTATGCTGAGGAGTCGTAGAGACTTGAACCTTGTCCTAAGTTAACATGTATTTCTACAGTAACCTTTAACAGTCATAAGACTATGGACAAACTATCATCGTACACAGGTGATCAACCTTTTGTACCTATGTATTGTGCACATACATATTAATGCATAAGCGTAGCTCGGAACTATAGCCTCCGATAGCATGTCCCCTATTACAGGGTTGGTTCACCTCAGACTTAATACAAATTCCGTACTAGAACGATCTGGTTTGGCACAAATTCTCAAAGAACGCTTGAATTTCATAAATATATTTCATCATTCGTCTAGCCGAATCAAATAACCTAGACTTATATCAATAATTCGGATATCAATTGAAACATTTTAGCCAGCTCAACTGGCAAACTTTTCTTTAAATAGTTCAAAATACTAAAAATCATTTTATGACTTTGTCATACTACAACTTACCATAGTGGGTTAACGATTCTATGATCACATCCACACTAGGTTAGACTGCATTAATGACTCCATCATTTATCATTTCTACACCATGTTCAATGATGCAAACGAGTATATAAAATACATTTTGAAAATTTCAAATTATTTTTGTCTAGCCGAAGCAATTAGCATAGACATATGAATAATAGGACTTTAAAACTTATTGGTTCAATAATATGCTCTAATATTTTTCAACAATATAAATATCAGCACGATGTCAATAAATTTCGAATTCTAGCATAGCTAAAAGATTTGGAATATCCATGATGAGTGGGTTTCACACCTACGAATCTGGTATTATTAAGCTTAATTATTGTTATATTTAGGTGTTTTTAGTATCATTTTATTTGTTTTTTGTGTTTATTTCTGTAGGATGGAGCTAGAGGGGCATATTTGTTATTTTGGTGAAGAAAAGAATTAAAGAATCATTAAAATTGAGCATAATGGCATTTTTGTAAATTTGTGGTCCAAGCCAAGCACCTAGGCGCTTAGAATTGTACTGAGTTGAGCACCTAGGCACTCTAGTGCGATTAAAGAAGGAAATTTGTTCTGCTGAGTGGGAATTGGAAGCCAAATAGGAATCTAAATGAGGGTTTTGACCAATATACAAGGGAGAAGACTTCAGAACAGAACGTAACAAGAGATTGCAGAGACAGAAAAGGAGAACACGAAGAAAGATTGCAAGGGCCGGAGATCAAGAAGAAGATTAGGAGCAAACCCACAGTTTCTTCTATTCCTTTCTCTAATCTTTAATTCTTATAATTATTTGGGATGTTTAAGTCTATGATTTGGATGATGTTTTCTTTATTTGTTATGAACTAAATTTCAATTAAGATTGCAACGGAACTTGGTATGAAGTTTAAATTGATGCTTCCTATTTAATGTAAGTCAGTTTTCAATGAATCATTTATTATATCTTGTGCTTGTTGATTAATTGTTTGGCCAACAATTACTGGGATAATCTATATAAAATTAGAAAATAGAGTATAAATTTAGATCTGGATATGATAACATCTGTTTATATAATCTGAATAAGATTAATATGATTAGCATGTAGGATAGGAATATATCTGCATGTCATTTGTAACCATTGAAAGAACTTGTGCCTAAAAACCCTAATTAACATAATTCACATAAGAATATAGTGAGTTGATTGATTAGGGTATTCCTTGTAACTCTATTGCTTAATTGCTGGATTTAGGAGGATTTGTTTATGTATCTTTCGGAAGAAGTGCATGAATAATGTAAGGAGTTTTGGGTTAATGATTCATACTAATTAATTAAATTAAATAGGAGGTGAATTGATTTAAATGAAATACCAAGGGAAATTGTAATCTTAAATTATTAAAATCTGTATTTACTCTTGTGAACTTTATTTTGTTAGATAATTTTGTTAATTTTAAATTCTCGACTTGCAACCAATATTCGTAGTTTAGATAGGATCAATTAAATTAAAATTGGGTAATTGATAAATATTAATTTATTTCCTCGTGAGAACGATATCCTTGCTTGCTGAATACTATAAACGAACGCGTATAGTTGCGTGTTAAGTGCTAGTAAGAAATTAGGTAACAAGTTTTTGGCACCGTTGCCGGGGAATTAATTTTAAAATATTTTGTCATTAATAATTTTGATAGAGTTAATCTTAATTTAAAATTTTATTTTTCTGTTATTCTCAAGTGTTCTTTTCTCGTGTATGCAAACGCGATCGAAACAGCCAAAGCTTGAACCATACGACTACGATATTGAAAAACGGTTAAAACGGTTGCATAAGTGAGTTAAAGAAACACAAGAGACACTAGAGAAGCAACATAAAATGGCTGAAGTGGAGCAAAAGTCATTGCGGGATTATGTCATGCCGCAAGTTATCGAAATTCAGTCGAGTATCACGAGGCCTGCCATTACTGCTGCTAGTTTTGAGATAAAACCTGGAACAATACAGATGATTCAGAATTCCATTCAATTTGGAGAGTTGCCGAATGATGATCCGAACTATCATTTAGTTAGTTTCATGGAAATCTGTGATATGTTCAAGTACCATGGAGTGACGGAAGATGCTATAAGACTCAGATTGTTCCTATTCACCCTTAGAGATAAAGCTAAGAGTTGGCTTCATTCACTATCGCCAGGCTTGATTACCACTTGAACGATCTAGCTCAGAAGTTTCTTGCAAAGTTTTTTCCGCCTGCAAAGACAGCAAAAATTCAAAACGATATCACTTCTTTCGTTTAGCACAACTCAGAATCATTGTATGAAGCATGTGAAAGGTTTAAAGACTTGTTGAGAAGATGCCCACATCATGGTATTCCTAAATGGCTTCAAGTGCAAACTTTTTACAACGGATTGTGTAATACGGTGAGGACAAGTATAGATGCTGCAGCAGGTGGAGCTCTTATGGCCAAAAATTATGATGATGCATATCAGCTGCTTGAGACAATGGCAGGTAATAACTATCAGTGGCCAACTGCATGAATGAATCAACCAAAGCCAGTCGGGGTTTATGAAGTAGATGCGATGACAGCTTTATCAGCCCAAGTGACAACTCAAATTTCGGCTCTTACAAAAAAGATAGATTCACTTGGAATTCAAAATGTTCGGAGAATGGAGACGGTGTGTGAGTTATGCGCGGGAAATTATTCGAGTGATCAATATCCAATAAGCTCTTAATCAATTCAGTTTGTGTCTACTTTCAATCGACAACAGGGCAGTAATGCAAATACTTACAATCCAGGATGGAGGAACCACCCAAATTTTTTTTGGAGCAACAATTAACAACATCCTCAAGTCCAAGCTCCAAGATAGGCACACCCACCTGGATTTCAGCCTCAACAACATTCCCAACAACCTCAACAACCTGATAAGATGGCTCAAATGGAGGAGTTGTTAGCAAGATTGGCGAATCAGTTTGAAGCGACAACAAAGAATCAATCAGCAGCTATAAGGAATCTTAAAAATTAGATTGGGCAAATAATAACTAGTGCTTTAAATAACTGACCTCAAGGATCGCTACCGAGTGATACTGAGAAGAATCCAAGGAAAGATGGGAATGAACAGTGCAAAGCAGTTACACTCAGAAGTGGGAAGGAGTTGGTTACAAATTCTGATGAGCATAAGAAAGCTAGTGTTGAGAAGGAAGATGAAAAAGAAGCTGGAAATTCAGAAAGTAAGTCTGAGGGAAACGTTATGGAAAAGCAGCAGAAAGAGAAGCAAAATCCAGTTATACCACCTTTGTCATTTCCACAGAGATTTTAAAAGAAAAAGTTGGATTAGACAGTTTTTAAAAATTTTAGAAGTGTTCAAAAAGCTGCAGATTAATATCCCATCCGCAGATGCTCTAGAATAAATGCCCAGCTATGCCAAATTCATGAAAGATATTTTAGCAAGAAAGAGGAAGCTAAGGGAGTTTGAAACAGTAGCTTTGACGGAGGAATGTAGTGCTATTTTACAAAGGAAGTTACCACCAAAGTTAAAGGATCCAGGTAGCTTCACCATTCCCTGCACAATTGGAACTCAGTTCTTTAGCTGATGTCTGTGTGATTTGGGGGCTAGTATCAACCTTATGCCATTATCAGTCTATCAATAGCTTGGGTTGAAGGAAGCTACACCAACAAATGTCACTCTTCAGCTTGCTGATAGATCTCTTACCTATCCAAAGGGAATAGTGGAAGACGTACTAGTAAAGGTAGATAAGTTTATATTCCTTGTAGACTTCATAGTTCTTGATTTTGAGGAAGATAGTAACATACCAATTATCCTTGGGCACCCGTTCTTAGCTACGGGTAGGATAATAATTTATGTACAGAAAGGAGAGCTAACAATGAGGGTCCAAGATGAAGAGGTAACTTTTAACGTGTTCAAGGCTATGAAATTTCTGAAGGAAGAGGAAGAATGCTTCAAAGTTGATTTAATTAAGGGAGGGATTAAGGAAGCATTTATCGAAGCAGTGAACAAAGATCCTCTAGAAGCGACACTGATGAATGAAAACATGTCTGATGCCTTAGAGGTTTTAGAATTGGCCCAGATGTTAGATTCAGCTCCAAAGTTCATACAAGTCAGGCTAAAGTTTGAACCCGTGGAATACTTGGGAAAACCAGCAGAAAAGGTCAAACCATCATTAGAAGAACCGCCGACCTTGGAACTCAAGCCACTGCCTAACCATCTTCGTTATACATATCTTGGTTCATCTTCTACTCTGCCAGTTATAATTTCTACTTCACTGGATGCAATTCAAGAGGAAAAATTGCTAAGGGTACTGAGGCAATACAAGACAGCTCTTGGGTGGACTCTTGCAGATATCAAAGGAATAAGCCCATTAATTTGTATGCACAAGATTCTACTAGAAGAGGAAGCAAAACCAATTATCGAGCAACAAAGAAGACTTAACCCCATAATGAAGGAGGTAGTTAAAAAATAAATCATAAAATGGTTGGATGCAGTAATAATCTATCCCATCTCAGATAGTTCATGGGTGAGTCCAGTTTAATGTGTGCCAAAGAAAGAGGGGATGACAGTAGTGGCGAATGAGAATAATGAACTGATCCCTACTCGGACAGTTACGGGTTGGCGGGTTTGTATGGCCTATAGAAAGTTAAACAAAGCCACCCGTAAAGACCATTTTCCTTTACCATTTATCGATCAGATATTGGACAGGCTTGCAGGACATGGATATTATTGCATTTTGGATGGTTACTCAGGTTACAATCAGATAGCCATAGCACTCGAAGACTAGGAAAAAACGACATTCACATGCTCCTACGGTACTTTTTCTTTCCGAAGAATGTCTTTTGGGTTATGCAATGTTCCTGCAACGTTTTAATGGTGTATAAGGTATTTATGGATGATTTCTCAGGTTTTGGAGATTCATTTGATCATTGTTTGGACAGTTTCACTCTTGTGCTCAAACGGTGTATGGAGACAAACTTGATTTTAAAATGGGAAAAATGCCATTTTATGGTCCAAGAAGGGATAATCTTGGGTCATAAAGTTTCTGCAAAAGGAATCGAGGTAGATAGAGCAAAGCTTGAAACCATCGAGAACCTTCCTCCACCATCTTCGATTAAGGGTATTCAAAGTTTTTTGGGATATGCAGGGTTTTATAAAAGATTCATAAAAGTTTTCTCCAAAATCACAAAGTCATTGTGTAGTCTTTTGGAGAAAGTTGTTTCGTTTAACTTTGATAAATCATGCCATGAATGTGACGCCCCCAAATTCTCTACTCTCTCTGTAGCAGAATTTGTGCTCACGTGGAACTATACAACTGTAAATACTCAATAATATATGACTTCTATCTATCCAAGATTCACAGTATCCCATAACAGGTACTAGTTCTGACCAGAACGTTGTCTGTGTTTGGATACCCTCACTTAGATATATAGATTCATATCTTATGAATATCTCTTTCATATCAATATTCCCTATCTATCTGACATTCACAGTATTAATGATAAGATTGTTCATAGAACTGAGGGGCGCATTCCGGTAAAGATGGCACCTTACCGGCGCTCATTAAGTGTAACCCCAGAACTTATAGGACTCTCAACATCATTTAGATACCCTCATTCAGATGTATAGTTCATATAGACACTGTATTTAACTTAGTACAACTATTCTAAAGGATTTCAAGATCAGAGTGTAACGCATTCTATGACATAAAGGATCATAATATATTACATAACATTTTGTTTGGTTACATCATTCGTTATACTAAGTTATTACAAGAACAAGTTTTTAAAAGACTTAAAGTATTCAACAACAGAAATAAAACTTAATAAGCATGGCTTTTCCCCTTGTTAGTCCCAGACGTGCCAGGGATATCATTTATAGCTGCAAAAGAAGATATGCGCAAGAATGAGCTACAAATGCTCAGCAAGTTCATTTGAATATATAAACACCATGTGTTTGATTTGAAAGATATCAACAATGTATACTGAGGGTTCTGTATAAGAACCATATATTTCATTTAGTTCTATCAGTCTTTAAAGACTTAGAACCATTTGAGTTTTGGATATCTGGTAGGTGATCAGCCTCACCAATATCCTAGGAGTATGCATATCATCCTACCATTTGTGGTCAATATATTATCGACATTTATTGGCCTTCCTATGAAGGCATTTTCCATTTACTCAGTATAGATGTCTTACCAAACAATTTGGTTTGACACAACAATTTAGCTCGAATAAACAATATATGAACAATGATTCATTTCTTAAGTTATGCTGAACAAGAAGCAATAACTTCACAATAATTGATAGCAAGATGTATAATACTTGCTTAAATATAACAAAGTTGGGAGACTTGCCTTAGCGTGGCTCACTATAATTTAATACAATCGGTCAACGCACGTAGTCTACGTATACCAATAATAAGTGTTAGCACGTATATAAACATGTATCACGTTAATTTAAACAAGTTTCATTAAGGTTCGACGTTAATTCGGTATCTCGGTCGCGTCCTTAATGGCTAAACACATAGATTATTCGATAAAACTTCATTTGGAAATCGAATTATTAGTCTAAATAATTAAATTATTATTTATAATATTTTTAGAAGCTTGGTATTATTTTTAAATAATTTTCAGAAGCTTGGAAGTATTTTTAAATAATTTTACAAGCTTAGGAATATTTTTAAATGATTTAATTATTATTTAGAATATTTTTAAAACATTTAATATGTTATTTAAATGATTTATTTATCATTTAGAATATTTTTAGATATTTAAAATATTATTTAAATGATTTATTTATCATTTATAATATTTTTAGAAAGATAGAATATTATTTAAATGATTTATTTTATCATTAATAATATTTTTAGAATTTATTTTATCATTAGAATAATTTATTTATTACTTATAATAATTTTCAAAACTTAATTTGATATTTAAATGATTTAATTATCATTTATAACATTTTTAAATACTTAATATATTATTTAAATAATTTATTTATCATTTATAATATTTAAATATTTAATATTTTATTTAATTATTATATATAATAATTTTATTTACCTTAATATCATTTTTAAATAATTAAGATAATTATTTAATGATTTATTATAATTATTAATTATTATTTAATTAAATTAAATAATATATCAGAATATATAAAAATATTAAAAATATTTTTTTATAATTTAAAAATGAATTTTCGAATATTTTTATGAATTTTTATGAATTATTTATTATTTTATATAATTTATATAATTATTTTTATTAAATTTTATTTAAAACCGTCGCTAAAGGCTTTAGCGACAGTCTTCAAAGGATTTCTAGGTTTCTGGGTTAAGTTATGAATTTTGTCGCTAAAGGTGTTCTTCATGAAGAACACTTGGTCAATGTCCAACAGTGACTTTTGACCTCAAATTAATCTCAGCTCGTTTGATGTTTGTGTTTGATTTTTGTTTGTTGTTATAGCCAACATGGCAGAGTACAACGACATGTATTAACTTAGATCATACAACATCATTTGATGGTAGATAAATCATGGTCAAACTACCTAGTTCATGCTGTTCATAAGGTTTCTGGGTTGCCCAAAAACCTTCTGGTCATGGTCGGTCAACCATGTTTGACCGTTAATAACTTGCATGCTAGTTACTGATTATGTGATCTAATGATTCTAGGTTGGAGTCTACATGGCATAGAACATGTTCAATCCAATAAACAACATTTACAAACATCATACAAGCAAGATTGAAGCCGGTCAAATCTTGTCAGACGGCTGTCTAGAACACTTAGAATTCTCTGGGCTGCCCAGAATCAGCCATTTGTGAGCGGTCAACGGGTTTTGACCATTAATAACTTTCATCCTAGACATTTTTTTTTACTATTCTACCAATTGGATATTATAGTTAACATGACATACTACATATTCAAACTTTAAAACAGATCAAACGACCAATTTAAGCCGATCAAAATCTCTGACAAAAAGCCTTGTCAGACTGTTCTTGGCTGCCAAGAACAGTTGGGTTTTTCACCAAATTCGACCTTTTAAAAGTTATGGATCCTTATTTAACCAACCCAGATCATCAAATAACATGTTCACACATAATCCTAAACATCTAAAACATAAAATTATTGGAGGCTTGAAGATCAAACATAAATTAGGGTTTTGTGCACCTTTTTCTTTAAAGTTTGATTTCTGGCTTCTGATTCTGAACTTGTGGTTGCTAGGGCTTGTTTAGGCTGGTAATATAAGTGTTTAGGTTTACAATTTCGTAGGTTTGCATGATCAGATCTCATTCTATTTATAGTGTCTTGAATTAGGGTTTCCTAGGCTTTATTTTCCAAATTTTGCCTCCAAAAATATCTAGGCTTGGGACTTGTGCTATTCAAGTCTGATCTTGGGCACCTACTTGTGCTGGAGTGTGTCAAGCACAAGCTTGCACACTCCTAGCTTCATTTTCATTGGCTAGGATTTTAATTTTGATTTATTTTACTTACTAATTAAACCTAGATTCTTACTAATCATGATTAGGATGTTAATTTAGGTTTAGTAATACCCTAATTAGGTTTATATATCATAATTAAGGTTTTACATTTCATAAATTAGGGTTATTGAACTAAATTAGGGTTTTAGGTTTTCAATTCCACAATTAGGGTTTTCAATCTTTCGTTTAGGGTTTAATTTAATCTTAATAATTCATAATTAATATTATGATTCATCATTTAAATCTTAATTACATCAATTAAGATTATTGTACAATAATTAGGGTTTTAATTAATCAATTCAGACAATTATTATCAATTAGGGTTTTCAACTTAGGGTTTCTATTTCCGTGTAACATTTTAAACCCTATTTAACTTATTTTAAAATTTTATCACTTAATATAATATTATATTAATGTCGAAGCACGACAAAGCACTTTGTCATTTCTAAGCACGACACAACAACTTACAAAAATAATTTGCCGAGTCGTTTCTCAGTGAATTCGCCGGAAGCACGACAAATCATTTTGTCCGATTAAGCACGACACAACTGTTGGGCGAAAAATTTTTATTTGACCTAATTGTTTAATAAAATACACAATCACATAATACAAGGTCAGATCATGAAATTTCATCTATTAAACACATAATTTACATATACAAATCTTATTAGGGATCGGAATATTACATTCACCCCCACTAATAAGAATTTCGTCCTCGAAATTTACAGTGCAGTCTATGAAAATAAATGTGGGTATTTATCTCGCATTTTACTCTCGAGTTCCCACGTAGCTTCCTCGATATTCTGATTTCTCCAGATAACCTTAACCGAAGGTATCTTTTTATTTCGCAATTGCTGTTCTTTCCTATCCACAATTTCCATAGGAATTTCTTCATATGATAAATCATTCTCGATTTGAATGGGCTCGTAATCAATAACGTGTTTATAATCAGGTTTGTACGGTCGTAACACGGACACATGAAACACGTTATGAATATGTTCTAGTTCAGGAGGTAGGGCTACCTCATAGGCTACCTCACCTATTCTCCTCAATATTTGAAATGGCCCAATAAATCTCGGACTCAATTTGCCTTTCTTGCCGAAGCGTATTTTTCCCTTCCACGGAGATACTTTTAAGAATACGTGACTACCGACTTCGAAATCTTGTAATTTCCTGTGTTGATCAGCATATTTCTTCTGTCGATCTTATGACGCTTGTAATCTTCCCCGTATAACTCGGACTACCTCCATGGTTTGTTGCACTATTTCGGGTCCTAGCATTTGCCGTTCTCCGACCTCATCCCAACATAAAGGCGTTCTACATTTTCTTCCATACAAGGCTTCAAAAGGTGGCATTCCTATGCTGGCATGGTAACTATTGTTGTAGGCAAATTCTGCTAAAGGTAATTGATCTTCCCAGCTTCCCTTGAAATCCATGATGCAAGAGCGCAACATGTCTTCCAATGTTTGAATGGTTCTCTCACTCTGACCGTCAGTTTGTGGATGGTATGTTGTACTTAGTCTCAACTGAGTTCCTAAATTTTTCTGGAGACTTGTCCAAAAATTTGAAGTAAATCGTGGATCTCTGTCTGATACTATAGAAACAGGGACTCCATGTCTGGAAATGATTTTATTGATGTAAAGTCTGGCTAACTGGTCTAGATTTAAGTTGATTTTGATGGGTAGGAAATGAGCTGATTTGGTAAGACGATCTACAATTACCCAAATGGCATTGTGACCCTTTTGTGTGGTTGGAAGGCCAACTATGAAATCCATGGTAATATGCTCCCATTTCCACTCAGGAATTTCTAAGGGTTGTAATAATCCACTTGGTTTCTGATGTTCAACTTTAACCCTTTGACATGTTAAACACTTACTTACCCACTCTGCTACTTCTCTTTTCATGTTAGACCACCAAAAAAGTTGGCTCAGGTCTTTATACATTTTTGTACTCCCTGGATGTACAGTGAATTTAGAACTGTGGGCTTCATTCAGTATTTCGTCTTTTAGTTCTTGTACTGAAGGTACCCAAATTATATTTTCGTATCTTAGTACTCCATCCTTATCCACTCTAAACTTAACATTCTTTTTATGAGTCATTTCTGCCTTATACTTCTGACATTCTGCATCAGTCTCCTGTAGTTCTTTGACTCTGTCCAATAAAGTCGAACTACCCTCGATGACAAATAACTTCTGGGTAGAGTTAACTGGAACTCTCACCTCAATCTCAAGTTTGTCAAACTCTTTAATCAGTATCTCGTTATTAGTCATCACGTTCAATTTCTCCTGGTTCTTCCTACTTAGTGCGTCTGCTACGACGTTGGCTTTCCCTGGATGATATAAGATCTCACAATCAAAATCTTTTATCAATTCTAGCCATCTCCTTTGTCTCATATTTAACTCCTTCTGTGTGAAAATATATTTTAGACTCTTGTGATCTGTGTATATTTCACACTTCTCTCCGTACAAATAATGCCTCCAAATCTTCAAGGCAAATACTACGGCGGCTAACTCAAGGTCATGCGTAGGATACCTCTTCTCATAATCCTTGAGTTGTCTTGATGCATATGCAATCACTTTCCCATGTTGCATTAACACACACCCTAACCCTTTGTGTGATGCATCACTATAAACAACGAGGCCTCCTGTATCATCTGGTAAAGATAATACTGGTGCCATACTTAACCGCTTCTTCAATTCTTGGAAGCTTTCTTCACATTTGTCTGTCCAGACGTACTTTACCGTCTTTCGAGTCAAATTGGTTAGCGGGGTCGCTATCTTTGAAAAATCTTGTATAAAACGCCGATAATACCCTGCTAAACCGAGAAAACTTCTTACTTTTGTTGGAGTTGTTGGTTGTTCCCAATTCACAACCGCTTCTATCTTGGCTGGATCTACCGCTATCCCATTCTTGTTAATTACATGACCCAAGAACTGGACTCGTTCCAACCAAAATTCACACTTGGAAAACTTTGCATAAAGTTGTTCCTTGCGTAATATCTCCAATATGCTCTTTAAGTGTTCAGCATGCTCCTCTTTTGTTCTCGAGTATACTAAAATATCATCGATGAAAACTACGACAAATTTGTCCAAGCATGGTTTAAACACTCGGTTCATCAAGTCCATGAATGCTGTCGGCGCATTTGTTAATCCAAAAGACATCACAAGAAACTCATAATGTCCGTAGCGTGTCCTAAACGCTGTCTTCGGCACATCTTCTTTTCTTACCTTTAATTGATGATAACCCGATCGTAGGTCGATCTTCGAAAAGTATTCGGCCCCTTTCAACTAGTCAAACAAATCATCAATTCGTGGTAAAGGATATTTGTTCTTTATGGTTAACTTATTTAGTTCTCTATAATCAATACACAACCTTAATGTTCCATCCTTCTTCTTTACAAACAACACTAGTGCTCCCCATGGTGAAACACTGGGTTGTATGTACTTCTTGTCTAAGAGTTCCTGTAGCTGTACAAGTAACTCTTTCAACTCTACTGGCGCCATTCTGTACGGTGCTTTTGAAACTGGTGCCGTACCAGGTGCTAGATCGATAACAAATTCGATCTCTCTATCCGGAGGTAGACCGGGTAAGTCATCTGGAAACACATCCGAAAATTCTCTAACTACAAGTATTTGTTCTAGCTTTACTCCTTCTTTGCGAGTATCTACTATATATGCCAAATAGCCTGTACAACCCTTCCTAAGCAATCTCTCTACCTACATTACTGTCAGATAGTGAGATCGTTTAGGTGAACAACCACCTTTGAACACTACTTTTGACTCTGAAGCAGTCGCTAAATTCACCCGCTTCTGCTGGCAGTCAATTATTGCATTATAATTCACTAGCCAGTCCATGCCTAAGATTATATCAAATTCCCCTAGTTGTATGGGAATGAGGTTCACAAGAAACTTGTGTCCCTTAATCTCTATAGCACAATTCTTATAGATGGTTTTGACGGGAATTATCTCATTGTTTGCGATCTCCACATTAAAAGGTATGTCTAAATCTTCGCGTGGTATTGACAATTTCTTAGCAAAGCTATTAGACACAAATGAACAAGTAGCACCAGAGTCGAACAACACATATGCATTTAAAGTGTCGATAGGGATGATACATGTTACCACGTCTGGTGCAGCAACAGCATCCCTTGTCGTCATATTAAATGTTCTTGCGGTTGGACGACCTGGACCCCCAGCTCCTGCTACTGTTGGTTTGGAGTTATTGTTTGGGACTTGGTTTCCTCCCCCAGATTGGTTTCTATTCCTCGGACAACTCCTAGACACATGCCCAGTTGCACCGCAAGTATAGCAGGTGACATTCGGGTTACTCTGACGAGTATTATCATGACCCTTTTTAGGACAATAAGAGGAATAATGTCCATCTTGGCCACAATGGTAGCAAGTAACCACTCTCTGGCGACATAACCCTAGGTGATTCTTTCCGCATATGGCACAACGAACCACCTTATTGTTATTGTTCTGGTTTCTGTTGTTGTTGTTATTATTATTGTTGTAATTGTTACCCATCCTCACAAAGTTTGTAGGAACAGTGGCATCCCACTTCTTCTTGTTATTATTAGTACTCCCTGTACTAACTTCTCCTTTCAACTTCCCTCCTTCACTCAGACTTCTCTTTTCCTTATGAAATTTTATTAAAGCTTCACTCTCATTTTCAGCTATGATAGCTTTCTCGAGAATTTCAGGAAAAGTTTTCACTTGAAACACTGACAATTTACTACGAATTTGGGGTTTCAATCCCTCTTCGTACCTTCTGGTCTTCCTTACCTCTGTACTAACCTGGTGTGGGGCAAACCTGGCTAATTCATTGAACTTAGCCGTATACTGAGATACGGTAAGCTCTCCTTGCTTCAATTCTAGGAATCGTACCTCCATACGATCCTGCATTGATTGGGAAAAATAATTTTCGAAGAATAGTTCCTTAAACCTAGTCCAAGGAATTATATCTTCACCTACACGAATTTTTGTATTTTCCCACCAATGGTTTGCCTTACCCTTGAGGAAAAAGGTGGTAAAGATCGTCTTTTGATCTTCACCAACATTAGTTACCCTGAAAAACTTCTCTATCTCGGTAACCCATGTTTGAGCCTCAATAGGTTCCGCAGCTCCCTTAAATTCCGGTGGTCCTACAAGTTTAAAGTCCTTGAATATTGTACCCTGTGGATTAACTGGGGTGGGTTGAGGTGGTGGACGATTTTGTAAGGTTTCTAAAAGGATATTTACTAATTGTTGTGTGGGATTTGGTTCGGTGGTCTCAGTTCGGGCTTGGGCTCTTCGTCCTGATGCCATAGTTCTAAAATAAAGAAAAGCAAGTATAAATATAAAGATATGCTTACATAAAACTAACAATTTGATTATATAAACACAACTTGTATATAACATGCAATAACAATTACATAACCGACTAGTAGTTATACTACTACTAGTTATTACAAGGATTTCCTATTTTACAACTCAAAATTTTGATACCGTACTAAGTATAACACATAAACTTAAACACTACTAGACTGCGCTATCACGCATCCCCTTATAAGCGTCTCGTATCATATGACCGACTACTGCTCTATCGATCATATAATCCTCCTTCCCTTCTTCCACCGGATACCTAAACACTCATCGCTCTAGGCCATCAAATGCCGCCTTACTCTTCCTATCGGCTCTGTATGCCTGCATCTGTGCCTCCTGTTTCTCCCTTTGAGTGGCCTGAAGAAGTGTCCTCAGACGCCGAGTCGTATCTCGCTCACTCTCCAATAATCCTGCCGCTATGTTTGCCCGAGAGTTAGCAACTTCTAACTCTACTGTTGACTATTGTACCAACTCAATAACTATCTCTTCGTGTCTTTCGACACTCATCATCTGGCCTGCTCCAATATCCTCCTCAGAATCAGGGTCTACTAACTGCCCATCTACAGGGTTCTCTGCCTCCTCTGCCTCTAAGATCTCCTCATCATGAATAAGCTCCTCCTCCTCTGGGTCTTCATCCTCTAAATCTAGTTCAGGGGTAGCCGGCTCGTAATCAGGCAACTCATCGGGCTCACTGTCGGATAACCATCCTATGTGTTGGTTTACTCCTGCCATCCTACAAAAGAATTTTAATTTATTTAGTATTTAGGGGGAAACAAATTTACACATAAGATAAAGCTTTTAAGATTATTTTATGTATCATTAAGTATTTTACGGACTCAAAGATCATATCCTAAGGAATTTCCTAACTACCTTAGAGCTATAATCTACAGCTCTGATACCAACCTGTGACGCCCCCAAATTCTCTACTCTCTCTGTAGCAGAATTTGTGCTCACGTGGAACTATACAACTGTAAATACTCAATAATATATGACTTCTATCTATCCAAGATTCACAGTATCCCATAACAGGTACTAGTTCTGGCCAGAACGTTGTCTGTGTTTGGATACCCTCACTTAGATATATAGATTCATATCTTATGAATATCTCTTTCATATCAATATTCCCTATCTATCTGACATTCACAGTATTAATGATAAGATTGTCCATAGAACTGAGGGGCGCATTCCGGTAAAGATGGCACCTTACCGGCGCTCATTAAGTGTAACCCCAGAACTTATAGGACTCTCAACATCATTTAGATACCCTCATTCAGATGTATAGTTCATATAGACACTGTATTTAACTTAGTACAACTATTCTAAAGGATTTCAAGATCAGAGTATAACGCATTCTATGACATAAAGGATCATAATATATTACATAACATTTTGTTTGGTTACATCATTCGTTATACTAAGTTATTACAAGAACAAGTCTTTAAAAGACTTAAAGTATTCAACAACAGAAATAAAACTTAATAAGCATGGTTTTTCCCTTGTTAGTCCCAGACGTGCCAGGGATATCATTTATAGCTGCAAAAGAAGATATGCGCAAGAATGAGCTACAAATACTCAGCAAGTTCATTTGAATATATAAACACCATGTGTTTGATTTGAAAGATATCAACAATGTATACTGAGGGTTCTGTATAAGAACCATATATTTCATTTAGTTCTATCAGTCTTTAAAGACTTAGAACTATTTGAGTTTTGGATATCTGGTAGGTGATCAGCCTCACCAATATCCTAGAAGTATGTATATCATCCTACCATTTGTGGTCAATATATTATCGACATTTATTGGCCTTCCTATGAAGGCATTTTCCATTTACTCAGTATAGATGTCTTACCAAACAATTTGGTTTGACACAACAATTTAGCTCGAATAAACAATATATGAACAATGATTCATTTCTTAAGTTATGCTGAACAAGAAGCAATAACTTCACAATAATTGATAGCAAGATGTATAATACTTGCTTAAATATAACAAAGTTGGGAGACTTGCCTTAGCGTAGCTCACTATAATTTAATACAATCGGTCAACGCACGTAGTCTACGTATACCAATAATAAGTGTTAGCACGTATATAAACATGTATCACGTTAATTTAAACAAGTTTCATTAAGGTTCGACGTTGATTCGGTATCTCGGTCGCGTCCTTAATGGCTAAACACATAGATTGTTCGATAAAACTTCATTTGGAAGTCGAATTATTAGTCTAAATAATTAAATTATTATTTATAATATTTTTAGAAGCTTGGTATTATTTTTAAATAATTTTCAGAAGCTTGGAAGTATTTTTAAATAATTTTACAAGCTTAGGAATATTTTTAAATGATTTAATTATTATTTAGAATATTTTTAAAACATTTAATATGTTATTTAAATGATTTATTTATCATTTAGAATATTTTTAGATATTTAAAATATTATTTAAATGATTTATTTATCATTTATAATATTTTTAGAAAGATAGAATATTATTTAAATGATTTATTTTATCATTAATAATATTTTTAAAATTTATTTTATCATTAGAATAATTTATTTATTACTTATAATAATTTTCAAAACTTAATTTGATATTTAAATAATTTAATTATCATTTATAACATTTTTAAATACTTAATATATTATTTAAAATAATTTATTTATCATTTATAATATTTAAATATTTAATATTTTATTTAATTATTATATATAATAATTTTATTTACCTTAATATCATTTTAAAATAATTAATATAATTATTTAATGATTTAATATCATTTTTAAATAATTATGATAATTATTTAATGATTTATTATAATTATTAATTATTATTTAATTAAATTAAATAATATATCAGAATATATAAAAATATTAAAAATATTTTTTTATAATTTAAAAATAAATTTTCGAATATTTTTATGAATTATTTATTAATTATTTATTATTTTATATAATTTATATAATTATTTTTATTAAATTTTATTTAAAACCGTCGTTAAAGGCTTTAGCAACAGTCTTCAAAGGATTTCTAGGTTTCTGGGTTAAGTTATGAATTTTGTCGCTAAAGGTGTTCTTCATGAAGAACACTTGGTCAATGTCCAACAGTGACTTTTGACCTCAAATTAATCTCAACTCGTTTGATGTTTGTGTTTGATTTTTTGTTTGTTGTTATAGTCAACACGGCAGAGTACAACGACATGTATTAACTTAGATCATACAATATCATTTGATGGTAGATAAATCATGGTCAAACTACCTAGTTCATGCTGTTCATAAGGTTTCTGGGTTACCCAGAAACCTTCTGGTCATGGTCGGTCAACCATGTTTGACCGTTAATAACTTGCATGCTATTTACTGATTATGTGATCTAATGATTCTAGGTTGGAGTCTACATGGCATAGAACATGTTCAATCCAATAAACAACATTTACAAACATCATACAAGCAAGATTGAAGCCGGTCAAATCTTGTCAGACGGCTGTCTAGAACACTTAGAATTCTCTGGGCTGCCCAGAATCAGCCATTTGTGAGCGGTCAACGGGTTTTGACCATTAATAACTTTCATCCTAGACATTTTTTTTACTATTCTACCAATTGGATATTATAGTTAACATGGCATACTACATATTCAAACTTTAAAACAGATCAAACGACCAATTTAAGCCGATCAAAATCTCTGACAAAAAGCCTTGTCAGACTGTTCTTGGCTGCCAAGAACAGTTGGGTTTTTCACCAAATTCGACCTTTTAAAAGTTATGGATCCTTATTTAACCAACCCAGATCATCAAATAACATGTTCACACATAATCCTAAACATCTAAAACATAAAATTATTGGAGGCTTGAAGATCAAACATAAATTAGGGTTTTGTGCACCTTTTTCTTTAAAGTTTGATTTCTGGCTTCTGATTCTGAACTTGTGGTTGCTAGGGCTTGTTTAGGCTGGTAATATAAGTGTTTAGGTTTACAATTTCGTAGGTTTGCATGATCAGATCTCATTCTATTTATAGTGTCTTGAATTAGGGTTTCCTAGGCTTTATTTTCCAAATTTTGCCTCCAAAAATATCTAGGCTTGGGACTTGTGCTATTCAAGTCTGATCTTGGGCACCTACTTGTGCTGGAGTGTGTCAAGCACAAGCTTGCACACTCCTAGCTTCATTTTCATTGGCTAGGATTTTAATTTTGATTTATTTTACTTACTAATTAAACCTAGATTCTTACTAATCATGATTAGGATGTTAATTTAGGTTTAGTAATACCCTAATTAGGTTTATATATCATAATTAAGGTTTTACATTTCATAAATTAGGGTTATTGAACTAAATTAGGGTTTTAGGTTTTCTAATTAGGGTTTAGGGTTTTCAATTCCACAATTAGGGTTTTCAATCTTTCGTTTAGGGTTTATTTTAATCTTAATAATTCATAATTAATATTATGATTCATCATTTAAATCTTAATTACATCAATTAAGATTATTGTACAATAATTAGGGTTTTAATTAATCAATTCAGACAACTATTATCAATTAGGGTTTTCAACTTAGGGTTTCTATTTCCGTGTAACATTATAACCCTATTTAACTTATTTTAAAATTTTATCAGTTAATATAATATTATATTAATGTCGAAGCACGACAAAGCACTTTGTCATTTCTAAGCACGACACAACAGCTTACAAAAATAATTTGCCGAGACGCTTCTCAGTGAATTCGCCGGAAGCACGACAAATCATTTTGTCCGATTAAGCACGACACAGCTGTTGGGCGAAAAAATTTTATTTGACCTAATTGTTTAATAAAATACACAATCACATAATACAATGTCAGATCATGAAATTTCATCTATTAAACACATAATTTACATATACAAATCTTATTAGGGATCGGAATATTACAATGAAGCCTTTGAAGTGTTGAAACATAAGCTGATTACTGCACTCGTAATAGTAGCACCAGATTGAGATAATCCGTTTGAACTAATGTGCGACGCCAACGATTATGCGATTGGCGCGGTTCTCGGCCAACGTAAAGACAAGACTTTCCATGCCATTTATTATGTTAGCAAGACATTATCGGATGCCCAGCTAAACTATACGACCACTGAGAAGGAGCTATTGGCAGTTGTTTATGCCTTTGATAAATTTCGTTCATATCTGATTGGGACCAAGGTGATCATGTTTACGGACCACTCGACAATTAAATATCTGATAGCTAAGAAGGATGCTAAGCCGAGATTGATTCGATGGATACTGTTGCTGCAAGAGTTTGACTTGGAGATCCGGGATCAGAAAAGGACAGAAAATCAGGTTGCTGATCATTTATCATGATTAGAGAATTCAGAACTGAATAAGGATGATAAAACGGTGATTAACGAGTTTTTCCCGGATGAACAATTGTTTGCGGTAAAGTTGGAGACACCATGGTACACAGATTTTGTAAATTTCATCATGGGAAAGGTGTTTCTGCCAGATTTGACGAGCCAACAGAAAAAGAAATTTCTACATGATGTGAAGCAATATCTATGGGATGAGCCATTCTTATTCAAGCAGTGTGCAGATCAATTAATAAGAAGGTGTGTTCTTGAAGATGAAATGGAGAGAATTCTATAGCAATGTCATGCATCTGACTATGGTGGACATTTCGGGGGAGAAAGAACGACAACGAAGGTATTACAATGTGGATTCTACTAGCCGACGCTCTTTAAAGAAGCCCATGTGTTCGTGTTGAAATGTGACAAATGTTAACGAGTTGGCAATATATTAAAGAGACACGAGATACCACTCATCACAATTTTAGATGTTGAATTATTTGACGTGTGGGGCATAAACTTCATGGGTCCCTTCCCCTCGTCTTTTAGCAATTCCTATATACTACTGGCGGTGGATTATGTTTTAAAGTGGGTTGAAGCTATAGCATCACCTACCAATGATGCCAAAGTAGTGGTCAAGTTCATCCGCAAGTATATCTTCTCTAGATTTAGAACTCCTCGTGCGATCATTAGTGACGAGGGCACGCACTTCTGCAATAAGCAATTCTCAGCTATTCTTGCTAAATATGGAGTCACTCATAAGCTAGCAACTGCTTACCATCCGCAAACTAGCGGCCAGGCCGAGGTATCTAACCGTGAAGTCAAACGAATCCTTGAGAAGGTAGTGAACCCTAGTCGGAAGGATTGGGCAAGCAAGTTGGACGATGCACTATAGGCATATCGAACAACTTATAAAACACCGATAGGGATGTCACCATACAGGTTGGTATATGGGAAAGCATGCCATCTTCTGGTACAATTGGAACATAATGCTTATTGGGCTATCCGGAAGTTAAATTTTGATATGTCTGCTGTGGGAGAAAAGCGCATCTTGCAAATGAATCAAATGGATGAATTCAGACTCCAATCGTACGAGAATGCCAAGTTGTATAAGGAGAAGGTTAAGAGGTGGCATGATGAGAAAATCAAAGAAAGGAAGTTTGAACTGGGGCAAACAGTGTTGTTATACAACTCTAGGCTAAAACTCTTCCCAAGAAAGCTGAAATCATGGTGGTCAGGTCCATTCACTATTACCAAGGTTTTTCCTCATGGAACTGTGGAAGTTAAATAGGCGGATTCGAAACCTATTTTCAAAGTCAACGACCAGAGGTTGAAACATTACTATGGGGGTCACATCGATCGTGAAAAGACATCTGTTAGCCTTGCTGATTAGAACAGAAAAGACAAAGTCGGGCTGAGGACGTTAAACTAAGCGCTAACTGGGAGGCAACCCGAATTTCTTATTAATTTCTTTTATTTCTAGTTAAAATAGTTTGTTTTAGTAGGGTAGTTTATTTAATTGTGTTTCTTCACTTTAGTTTAGTTTTTACATTTATTGGAAAAAATTTCTGCAAATAATCTTTGATTGTGGGTTTATTTGATTGGAGGTAACATCATGAAGGAGCTTGAAAATTGACCAAGTGTGGCTCAAGCGCCTAGGCACTCTAGTTAAGCCTGGGCCAAGCGCCTAGGCGCTGCATTGCAGTACGCTCACCAAAAATCAAACGCCTAAGCACTCCCACACAAGCCATATCAAGCGCCTAGGCGCTGCACCAAATGCCCACACACTGCCACCAAGCGCCTAGGCGCTCCAGCCTTCACAAATCCAAGCGCCAAGGCGCTCTACCTGCACACTTGAAAAAAAAATAAGCCTTAGTCGGGTAAACCCATTTCAAATCCAACTCAAACTGCAATCTCTCTCATATTTCACAGCAAACTTCATTCTTTTCCCTTCCAAACCCACACCGACTTCATTGTTCTTCAAATTATAACTCTAATTTGCACGAATTCTTCCTCTTCCAAATCACAGCCATCAACTTCCACCCATCCTAGCAAGTAAAAACTGCACTTCATCTACCTCCATACGCGGTTTCATCTTCCCTAAAGCAACAAGGGAAATTATTGAAGATCGTTCTTCAAATGTTAAAGCTAAACCAACTAATTGGTATGCATCTTTAATTCTATCCATAATTTAAAGTAAGTCTTGCATAGTGAACCATTGAGTACTTGGAATTGCTTGAATAAGGGTTGATTTGCTAGTATTTGAAGAAATTACTTTGTCTTGCTTGTGGACCCAATTGAGTTTGTGTTGGCTCAATTGGGGTTGGGTTATTCAAAAATCTTGTTTTATTGCATTTGACGAGTATTGTGTATTATGTAGTTGCCAGATTTGGGTTAAAATAAGTTTGGGGGAACTTCGCATAAAGGGCTTTTCAGAGGTGCACACCACTTGTTCAATAAATTGCTTCAAAGAAATTTTCCACCTATTGGGCCATTGTTTACTGATTTCCGGGGCAAGAACTTAATAGTGATAGATTGCTTATGGCTCCCAAAAGACATAGAGGGGAGAGTTCAGGAACTTCTAGCAAGTATGATAAGAAACGATTTGTGAGTCCTCAGGCTTCTTACAGGTATCACAATTGGTCATTCGGCAAAACTTTAATTCCTGAACGTGGCTTGCTACCAGATGAACGGGAAGATGGGGAAGTTGCTCAAATGATATGAAGCTGGAAGTGGATGGCATTTACAGCACAACCTGAGCCATCGGCGGTAAAAATTGTAAAGGAGTTTTATGCAAACGCTAAAGAGGCCATTGGAAATTCAGTGATGGTCTGTGAAAAATCGATAAATGTTGGTCGAAAGGCAATGAATGCATACTACGGATTGGAAAAGATCCATGGCAATAGGTATATGAAGTATTTACAACAGGACTTGGATTACAGTGAGATAATTGTAGCTCTTTGTGAACCAGGGATTGAATGGAAACTGACAGATCAACAGGAGGCAGTTCACTTCCCCTCGTCCAAGCTGAGTAGATATTGAAAAGCTTGGCATGCATTCATCTATGTTAAGTTGATGTCGTGTCGGCATATGATTGATTTTATCAATCAGCAGGCCACTTTGTTATTTTGCATAGCCAAAAGAAAAACGGTAGATGTCGGGGAAGTTATACATGAGTCTATTGTGCGAGGACTTGAAGGGAGTACTTGCGGTGGGCTGCCTCACCCATCATTGATTATAGCATTGTGTCGACAGGCTATGGTACAGTGGGATGACGATGAAGCGGTACATGTTCCCTTAGCCCCAATTGATCATTCTGTGATGGTAAGGTACAAGATTTGGGCTGGAGGCGAATCACATCCAAGAGGGCTGGGATTTATCATTCCCCTAGAGCCGGAGGAGCAGCCTGTGGAACAACCTATTAATGTTGGGGATCCAATTCAGCCACCCAATTTGGTTGAGGACATTCGTTGGGAATTAAGGCATCATACTAGACGGATTAACTTAGTGGCCACACAGATACAACAAGGATTTAACCGAATGGACTGTCAACAGTCTTGTCTTGCTCAGCGACAAGCAAAAATTTATGCATATAACATCAATTGTACCACAGCATTGGCAGAGATATTTAGCAGGATGAATCCAGCAGCGGGGCCATATCAGTTTCCACCACCTCCACCTCTATCTGTTTATCCACCTCAAGACTTACCTCCTGACGATGACGGTGATGAAGATGATGAAAATGATGATGATGAAGAGTAAAGCATTGGTCAAGGAAGTCCTCTGTTCTTAATTTCTTCCTATTAAATAATGAGGACATTGTTTTAGTTAAGTTTGGGGGTGTTGCATTTTTGTTTTAAAAGTTGTGCATATAGATTAGGGTCATGTTTGTTTAGCATACTTATGTTAATTAGGCACGGTTTATTATAGTATACATGTTGCATGATAATGGTAATGTGTGAGAATGCATTTTAGGTTGTATTACGCATCTAGTTGCATGAATCAAGTAGTGAATGACATAGTTATCTCATTTTGGCCAATGATAAGACTTGAGTGACAATTTGAAACTTAAATATAATTGAAAGCTATTGCAGAGTGATGACTTGAACGGTAAAGTTAATTATGCTTGTCTGAATTTCATGTTAGCAAGGAAAGCACATAGTTGACTATTTGATCAATTTGATTTAAATCCTTATATAATCTGCTTCTGGTGAGAAATTTGGGATAAAATGTAATAAAATCAGTAAAACATCTATGAAGGCAAAAGTAAGCAAGAAAATAAGTTTGGGGGAATCTTGAAGGTTTTCAAAAAAAATCAGAAAATCAGAAAAAATATGTATATATATATAAATAAATAATCTAACTTGACTAGTTTAGTTTCGTGGCCATTGTTGCTCGGGTTATTAGATCCGTAGGGGTATCTTAACACCTAGTGCCCTAAAGCCAATTGGTGTGGGAGTCACTGATTGAAAGCTCGATACATGGGTAGTTTTGAAAAGCCTAAGGAAACTAGACATTGCACATGTCGAGTTCAAAAGCGAGATGGAACGTAAAACGCACTCATGAAATAATAAAGTATGTTGTAATACCCCTCTGCTTAGTAATTGTTTACATGAGTCGAATTAGTTGTTTTGTTGATCGAGTTAAATAAAAACTGGAGTTTCTTTCTAAGACGTTGATTATGTGGGTGATTTGAGTTGTGATTGATTAAAATAGTTGATTCACACATACACAACATGGATGATGATAAGTGTAGTTTGGCTAATCAGTTTAAGTTGGAAACTTTACATTGGTTGGATGTTCTAGTTGAGTGTTATATGGATCTTTGAGGCCTGATGTTAAATGCTATGTTGTTTTGGTTGTTTAATTCATAGGCATTTTAGTTAGGTTGTATTTTGCATCATTGCATTGCTTGGGGACAAACAATTGGTTAAGTTTGGGTATATTTGATGAGTGAGTTTCACACCTACGAATCTGATATTATTAAGCTTAATTATTGCTATCTTTAGGTGTTTTTAGTATCATTTTATTTGTTTTTTGTGTTTATTTCTGTAGGATGGAGCTGGAGGGGCATATCTGTTATTTTGGTGAAGAAAAGAATTAAAGAATCATTAAAATTGAGCATAATGGCATTTTTGTAAATCTGTGGTCCAAGCCAAGCGCCTAGGCACTTGGAATTGTACTGAGTTGAGCGCCTAGGCGCTCTAGTGCGATTAAAGAAGGAAATTTGTTCTGCTGAGTGGGAATTGGAAGCCAAATAGGAATCTGAATGAGGGTTTTGACCAATATACAAGGGAGAAGACTTCAGAACAGAACGTAACAAGAGATTGCAGAGACAGAAAAGGAGAACACGAAGAAAGATTGCAAGGGCTGGAGATCAAGAAGAAGATTAAGAGCAAACCCATAGTTTCTTCTATTCCTTTCTCTAATCTTTAATTCTTGTAATTATTTGGGATGTTTAAGTCTATGATTTGGATGATGTTTTCTTTATTTGTTATGAACTAAATTTCAATTAAGATTGCAACGGAACTTGGTATGAAGTTTAAATTGATGCTTCCTATTTAATGCAAGTTGGTTTTCAATGAATTATTTATTATATCTTGTGCCTGTTGATTAATTGTTTGGCCAACAAATAATGGGATAATCTATAATCCATTTTCCTTTATCAACTTCAAATTTCTCCATTGCTCCTCAATTTAATAACTCTATCTATTTCTAACACCACTAATGTTGATCATATTAAAAATTCTTAGTTCTCAATCCACAACCTTTATACCCAATATAGTTTATTAAACTTACCACACATTATGAGTTCAGGAACTTGCCACAATAATATGAGTTTAGGAACTTGTCCTGATAATATGTAGCCCAAGAACAAATCAGGGATTATCCATACACTTAGGGGCATAAAAAATACCATACGATTATGAGTCACAAACTTACCATAAGCATGAGTTTTAAGAACTCGAATCTAATCTTAATATTATCTAACTATCAAATATATATATGAGAAAAGAATCATCTTCTCACCATATATATATCGATAGCATGACACCAACATTTCAATGATTATTAATGTAATCAACTAAGTAGTCATTAAACCAAACACAAAATCCCTGCCCACTTAAAGGTTTGTATAACTCAGCTATCACATGAATCCTCAATTAAAATCCCACAACATCCTAATTTTCTCTTTGCTCAATACGAATTTCCTTTAATCCGCATTTTATCATATATAACTCTTCTTGAGTTACCTCGTACTTTGCCATAGTACCTTATCTCTTTATAGCGTCAGGCTATACCTTTCCATTCGTTTAAACAGTTTATCTGTTATTCCATGATTCAATCTGATCACGTTGTGATCTTATTTTACAATCATTTTACATTACGATCTTCCTTACCCTATGATCGTTTCGTCTTACGATCTTCTTACTTTTCTCTTCAATTATGTTATATTATGATTTCATTTACGCTTTTCATCTGATAGACATTGTCTATTTATCAGTACTTTTCATCTTTATTACTGGAGTCAGGTAACTCCTAATTCTTATCTTTTGTAACTCTTCAAGATTCTTCTTTGAGTCTTCTCATATATATCTTAATCCCTTCTTTATGAATTTTCTAAATTATTTCTTATTGTTCAAACTCTATCTGAGTTTATTTTTTATCATCTCCATCTTTCAGCTCTAAGGTTATAGCCTAAGGTACTCTTACCTAAGGTTTATAACCTACAGCTTTGATACCAACTGTAACCCCCAAAAGTCCAGCTTATAATTAAACCCGATCTTGTGCGTTAACTATACAACCTCATTATACTTCTATATCATTTATCGATGTTATAATCAATTAAAATGCGGATAAATTTAAACTTTTATGATTTTCTTTCATACTCTAAATTTCCATCACAAATAACTTAATTCTTATTGTATATAACAAACATTAACAATATACATATTAAAACTTAGTTGTTCCAATCTTCTCTTAGTTTCAGTATTCGCAACATTTATCATCTGTACCTATATTTAGAATTTTAATTATATATATACAAAAATCCATTTCAAAATGTTATATGTGAATATAAAGTTCATTTTTTGTCTATAATCCTTCCCTGGATATTCGCAACGTAATTCAACATCTATATATATACACTAACCATCACCTTTTATACACTATCGCCATCATACTAACTTAATTTGTACAGTAATTGCAAAGTTACATCTCATACTTAAAACGAATACTCTTGTTCTAAGATTTAAAATTTTACATTAACTTAGCGTACATGCATTGGAAACCGTCATTTCGGCTTAACATCGATACAATTAAAGAAAACAATAAAAAGTTCACTTTTAAATGCGCTTCAAGTCTTGATCATCATTCTTGCGAGAAAATTGCATCGTATCTTTAATCTGCAAATAATTGCAAGTTTGAGCACGACGGCCCAACAAGTCTAACAGTTTTCATGTGTTGCGTTCATACATATTAATCATTTCAATCATGCATCATGTTGCTCATGTTATGCATGCTATATATGCATCATAAAGCTTATGTAATACCTCTACATATACTCTACATATTTCATGGTATTTGCTTTTACATGCTTATTTCAAATTCGTCATATTGTATTTAGATCATTCATTACGTATTATCAACTTAATATTTCTCACACACATCGAATCACATATCACAGATAAATTGAGTTTCCATAACTCAATTGAATTTAGTCATAATTTGACTTCCACAATCCATATAACATTAACGTTCAACAACATATATTTCCACGTATTCACAAAGATTTCATCATAATGCGATAACAATTACCAATATTGAGTTTTCATAATACAAGTAAACTGAGAAACTTGCCTTCGCGATGTAAAACTATCGATTCTATGCGATTACGCAAACTCAAAGCGTTATGATCCCGTATGGTACCTTGCTTTAATGGTTCAATGAGCTGAATTTAACTCTTATGGACCAGCCATATACCTCTTTTTTCTGCCCCTGCTATCCGAATCCAACCTCAGCCCAGCTTACACTTTAGCTTCTAATGAATTTCCTTGGTTCCGGCCAAACCAACAAGGTATACGATGAAGCTTTTGGAAATTTTAAAAGAGTTTAAGGAATGGATGGAACGGGAATGGAACATAAAGAGAGAGCATGGAGTGATTTGAGAGAGGAAGATTACAGCAGATTGTATAACTTCCCTTTTTAGTAAATAACAATTTTGCCTGGTCATATTTCTAACATTCCCTTCTCTTGCCAGCTCCAGCTTATAATATAACTCAGTCAACCTAAATAAGCTTAGAGTAAGCCACCTCATGCTTATAAAACACCAACTTTCATTTCCAGCCACCTACTTATCTCAATTCTTTCCAAAATAGATATTACAATATCACATTATATTATTATATTAACTCATAATACTTCTATTGTTTCACATACTACTATTACACATCCTTTTATTAGAATGAACTAATTACTTATAACATAAACCGTTTAAATAATTATGAAATCAATTTCATATTTAATATAATTCTCATTATAAATAAATTGCTCAAATATTCACTAATTACTTCACCAATCATTTGAATTATTATATATATAATAATTGCATTCCCTCATTTTTCTTACTTAACTTGTTCTTAAACAGTTTATTTAATAACAATATATTACTCACTTAAATCAAATAAGTTGATTTACAATTATTTAGTTTACTTCAACATATTGTGTCACTATATATATATATATATATATATATATATATATATATATATATATATAGTACCATTTCCTTTCATATAGTTAAATAATTGCTTAACTGAATTATTTAACTATTAAGTTATTTAACATCTCCCTTATTTTTTTAATATAAAACTAATATAAGTTAATCTCTTTCTTACAAATTTTCTATTCTTTTCAATTCTTTCATTCCTAAATCTCAAATAATTTCATAGCGCCAATATGGCCACATGTCACATTTATAATTATATTTAATTATAATATAATTATAAAACATATTTTTGTAATAAAATTTATTTATTCACAATATGTACCGTACAATACTCTTGAATATCACACGACACGTCATATAATAAGAATGTTATTTATTAAATTCTTATTTTAAAAATTTCTGCAAAATTCGGGTTATAACACTAACTCATCTGAATTTTTAAGATTTTCGCAATCGAGATGACCCATATGTGTCTCCAAAGAATTGGTTTGCAACCGAGATTCATAGAGTTCGGGTGCTTGCTTAAGCGAGGGGAAGGTGTTAAACACCCCCGACTTCCGTGAAAACACGGTTACCGCTTTCTTAATGCTTTCCTTAAATGCTATAAGGCAAAATGTGTGTATGTGTGTGTGCTATGCCTAAAAGTCTAGGGTATCGTCTCTTGGTTTTGAGATAATAAATCACCTAGGGGTTGTCTCCTTAGGTCGAGTCGTGATATGTGCGTTATCTTGAAAGCAAGTTTGAGCTTCTTTGAACCTATGCATGAATGATTTGATTTGAAGGAAAAGGTTCTGTTTTAGCTTTTGTTTGATAAAATATTTTTAAGTAACATTTTAGAGAAAACATTATTTTCAAACCCTTCGTCAAATAGAAATCGAGGTCCTCTATTACTTTCAATTTTAGCCTAGAATTAATCTAATAACCTAGGTTGATTCGATTTTACAAGATCTTTATCGTTTTGTTTGAAAATAGTTTTGTGATGAAATATAAAACCAAGCATTAAAATAGGGTTGGAACTACCTGTGGGCATGAAAGCCATCTAAATAGTCCCAAACACCTAACAATAATAAATTCCACTATCACGAGGCCTTAAATTCGACTTTCAAGGGGCGGACCCTCGATATCGTTTTAAGGACCGAATTTACATTTACAATGATCGAATCATAATATTACAACCGTCAAATATGTCCATCGTCGGAATTCCATCAATTCCCGATAAACACGACATTTAAGGGCCTTGACTTCGTTCCTAGGCTCACATGATTTGGAACCACCACAAATAATACATCAAAATCCAAAAGCAGAATCAAAGATCTAGAAAAAGGGCTCCCATAGACTCTAATCTGTAGATCGAACAATCGAAGACAACATCGAGAGGGACTATTACGTATTGATGAGATCTAGCGAAAGGATTTAGAATCTAAGAAATGAAATTAGTAGATCTAAGATTCCATATATCTAAGTAATGACGTAATCGGGATTTAATCGGACATATATCCCAAATAGGCTATCAAGAGATTTAATTTAATAGAATCCCTTACTGGCTAAAAGGTGGGACTCCTTTACCATTAGATATGAATCTAGGACTTTCGGGGTGAACCAAAATCAATAATAAGCAACTCCCAAACAAAATAATCTATAAAAAGGAGTCGAATCCAAATCAAAATCAATAAATTAACACGAGATTATCATCGGCTAGTTAGGAGGAGATTGATTCATGAGAAATCCTCTCGAACCATCCATAATCCCACAACTAGGATTTACACATCCCTATATATGATTTAGGATGCTAGGAGAGCCTCAAAATCATAACATAAACAAATTTCAAGCACAATAATATACAAAATAAACAAGATCTATGCTAGATCTAAACTAGATTTACATAAAGATTGAATCTTTCACCTCAAGCACAACAATTTACAATATAAGTTATATCTAAGCTAGATCTATACTAAATTTACAAAAGAATGAATCTTTCACCTTGAGAGGGCTAGATTTCCTCTATTTGAGCTTGGATCAGGAACTCTTGACTCAAAATTGATGACAAAAACTAGATCTAGATGGGAATTAGAGAGGTTTTTCTCTCCCCTTCTCTATTTCTCTCTCTAGATAACACATACTCTCTCTCTAAAATGCCTCATCCTCTTTGAAATGAGCTAAAAATCTACTATATATAGGACCATAGGGTGGCCACAGGTTTACCTGTTGCTGGCTGTAGGTACACCTGTGGCTGGCTAGGGTGGGGCCCACTTACCTCAGTTTTCGTGTCGCGAAGTCAGTTTTTCGTGTTACGGGTTGAAACGTCCATAACTTTCATACCGAAAAAAGTTAGAAAACGTACCATACCATTTCAGAAAGATATTTCCGAGAGCTATGTAATGACATCAATTTTGACCAATTCTGGATCTAGAAAGATAGAGAAAAGGGCGAAAAACCATCTCTTGGTTGATGTCTGTTAGTGATTCGTCTTGCCTTGTGTAGTCTGTTACTCGGAAGTTGTCGTGATAGGTTTGAATACTTGTTCTGAGGCTTGCAATCTTCGCTCGGATATTTTGGCATTGGGGAGAAATGATGTTATTACCCTCCTGCCATGGTTAGAGAACATATGCAAAATTTTAGGTGTCTACAATAATCCCAAATTAGTAGTCCCACAAAGATAACGAAAATAATGCTTAATTCCATTCCAATATCTTCGAGTTGGTGCAAAACTATACCTTGCTAGTAAGTTAACTACAAATGTTATATCAGGTCGTGTGTAATTTACAAGATACATCAAAGCACCAATTGCACTAAGATATGTGTTGGTCGGTTTCGCAACCGAAAAACTCGCGCAAGTATACGCGGTCTAACAAGTAATATAATGAAAGTAAAAGTCGATCCCACGAGGAATTATCACTAATGTTTAACTAAGTACTAACTTTATATCAGCTCGATCTTATTTAAACAGTCGGATAGAAGGTAATTAATTAAACTAATTAATTCTAATTATCAAAGCAATTAAATGGATAACGATTGGTATCTAAGACGCTACAAGCTAATATCATAACTTTACCCCCACACAAGCATTCTGTCAAACACTTAGTGTGCTATGTTCATTGAATATCTTAACTGTCTCTCTTTGGTCTTAATGGTCACGACGGATTGTCGACCGAGAACTCATAAGTGCTCATACGCCTCTTCCGAGGTATGCATGAGCATATCCTATCAAAGATCTACCCAGAAGGGAATAGAACTAAAAAGAACATCAAAGCTAGGTAATAATCCTCACATTCCTATGTTGATTATTCAAATCAAAGAATTAAAGCATAGGTTCTCAATTAGGTCACACATGGCATATAAGTATATTCCTATCTTACACACAAATTAGGCAATTTATAGGTATAGACAAATCCTAATCACATGCCAATATATCAGACATGTATCTATAATCCACTTCCATTTCTTATAGAATACCAAAATCATCACTAAGTTCTTTAGCAAGAAACATAAAGCACAGATATATTGAACCAAACCATATGGTGCCAACCAAAGAGATAGGAAAGTTAAATTCAAATAACAAAAGGGTCTCATTAGCATAACAATTAAACTAAATAACATAAATAAATAATATAAGTAGATAGATAACTAATGAACTAAGAACACAATATTCCCACACAAGCATTTTGTCAAACACTTGGCGTGCAATACTTCATTTACATCTCCTAACTCTCCAATTGATCATAATGGTCACAATGATTTGTCAACCGAGAAACCTAAGTATTCATACACATCTTCCGAGGTCATATGACTATCACTCCTTGCGGTACATAGGTATATTCCTATCCTATATACTAGCAATTCATTCAATTCCAAGAACAATCACAAGGCACATGTCACAAAAGCCCCGTAAATCATTCCTCAAACGAATAAACTCTCACAGAAGGGAGTCATTAAGTCTAGATTCTCTACTTGGTTACACATGGCGTATAGGTATATTCCTATCCTATACACAAATTATGCTTCCCAACACGCAGAATAAACATAATCATATGTCAATATACTCATGGTCTCAATCAATAATCCATTTTTCAATTTCATAAAGATTTCCAAGTTAACTACCAATTTCTTAGAAATTAAACATTAAGCACATAATATAATGAACCAACTCATATGGTGTCAATCAAAAGGAGAAGAAATTTAATACAAACTAGCAAATGGGTTCCATTACATTCTTGGTTCACAAACTAATTAATTACATAGTAGAAAAGAGAAAGAAAAGAAAGATAAAAGTGGCTTCCCCATTTTTGGTAGATAAAACTCCATTAGAGCACCTCCATTGAAGCTCTTGAAGAACCATGGCCAAAGGCCATGGCCTTCCTTTTGCTTTGCCGCCGCCTCTCTCTCCCTTTCTCTCCTTATTTTTGCAACTCAGATGAAGGATAAATGTTTTGGGTCATTAGGTTAGGCATTTAACAACCCAATTTTGCCCAGAATTCGTGCTTGGCGCTGCGGCGTGGGCATTTGGCCTGAAACTCACGCTGCAGCGTCAAACATGACCTTGGCTACTGCATATTCGCGCTGCAGCGAGGCCAATAACACTAGGAACTCGCGCTGCAGCGAGGGTCCCTGAGTCAGGATTTCCAGCTTCGACGTCTGTTGGAAAAATGGTCATAACTTCTTCGTCCGAACTCGGATTAAGGCGTTTAAAGAGGCTATGGAAAGCTAAGAAGTAGCTCTACAACTTGCATAACTGGAGCTCGTCGAGATAATGGCCGGAGAAAGTCTCAAATTGAGCTCGAAGCAACTGCTGTGTAAAATGCATGCAAAATCCGATGGTAAAAAGACCATAACTCTCTCATATGAACTTCAAATTGGATGATTCTGGATGCTCTGGAAAGCTAAGACAAATATCTACAACTTTCGTTCTTTAAGTTTTGAGAGATTCGGATTGGATCATGGGTGAAAATGAGAAACAAGCAGCTGAAATGCCGAATTCAAGCCAAAAATGCATCGATGCAAGGGGCCTTTATTTCAACTCCTGCAAAACAACGTAAAAGTACATAAAAGTACACAAAAACGTATAATAGCAATACAAAACTATATTATAGAACAATAAGATGAAAATACATAAAACCAAACGAAAAGGCTAAAGACTTATAAATTATCAAGGCTAAAAGTACCTAATTTGTGTGTATAAAACACACTCATCAATATGGTACTTTAAGACCAAGAGTTTCTTCATCATCTTGTTGTGGTCGAAACAGATCTTTTTTTTACATCAAGTGACCGACCCACCATTAGAGTGCTCAAAGGATGAGCTTTATCTATGTAAAATTACTTCAGGACTTTTTCTGTATATGTTGATTAATGAACAAGAATTCCATTTGGAAGATGTTCAATTTGCAGGCCAAAACAAAATTTTGTCTTACCAAGATCTTTCATCTCAAATTCATTCTTTAAACAATTTATTGTTTTTATTAGCTCTTCTAGAGTCCCTACAAGATTTAAATCATCAACATATACTGCAACAATAGCAAATTCGGATTCTGATTTTTTGATAAAAATACATGGACAAATTGGATTATTCTCAAATTCTTTTTTAAAAGATATTCACTAAAGCGATAATACCACATGCGTCCGGATTGCTTAAACCCATATAAGGATCTTTGTAGTTTGATAGAACACATACTTTGATATGTAGAATTATATGTTTTAGGCATTTTATATCCTTTAGGGATTTTCATGTATATATCATTATCTAATGATCCATATAAAAATGCTATAACAACATCCATTAATCGCATATTCAAATTTTTTTTTGCTACCAAGCTAATTAAAAATCTGAATTTAATTGTGTCCATTACAGGAGCATATGTTTCTTCATAATCAATACCAGGTCTCTGTGAGAAACCTTGTGCTACAAATCGTGCTTTGTACCTTATAATTTCATTTTTCTCATTTCGTTTATGTACAAATACCCATTTGTATCCAACAGGCATTACACCTTTAGGTGTTCAGACTACAGATCCAAAAACTTTAAGTTTACTTAGTGAATTTAATTATGCTTGAATCGCCTCTTTCCACATTGGCCAATCATTTCTACGTTGACATTCATCAATGGTTTGTGGTTCATATTTATTATCATTACTTTTGGTAATATCAAGAGCAACTTTATATAAAAATATGTTGTCGACAACAATTTTATTTCTATCTCATATTTCTCTTGTATGTACATAATGTATCGAGATCTCGTTATTTTCAGGTACGTGATCCTTTTCAAGGGATAACTCTTCAAGAGGTTTATTTTCAGGAGATTTTTGTTCATAAGTTTTGGATATATCAATTATTTCTATGATCTGTTTCCTGGGTATAGCCTCTTTATAGGCTGCAACTTGTTTTTCTTGTACTCTTCTCTTTTGGGGAATTTTATCTTTAACACTGATATGTCTTCCACGCTTCAAGTGTGGCTTTGATTCATTTGTTATTGTATTAACTGATTATCCTACAGGGACTTCAATCTGTGTTGGAGTATTAGCAGCTGGAATGTGAGATTTCACTATTTTCTTATTGTCGGTGAATACATCCGATAATTGATTTGCAATTCTTTGTAAATGAATAATCCTTTGAACTTTCAGTTCACATTGATTTGTACGAGGATCAAGATGAGATAACGTCGAAACATTCCAAGTAATCTCACATCGTGCTTCAGGCAACGACTTTTCTACCCCTAATGATGGGAAGATTGTTTCATTAAAATGACAATCCTCAAAATGTGCCTTAAAAACATCACCAGTTAGAGGTTCAAGATATCTAATGATAGATGGAAAATCAAAATCCATATAAATTCCAAGTCTACGTTAAGGACCCATCTTAGTGCATTGTGGGGTGTAATAGGTACATATACAACATAATCAAATGTGCGCAAGTGAAAAATATTTGGTTGTTGGCCAAGTACAAGTTGCAATGGTGAGAATTTATGATAAGCAGTTGGCCTAATGCGACCTATGATGTAGCATATAAAATAGCATGACCCTAAGCAGAAACTGATAATTTTAATTTCATAAGCAAAGGTCGAGCAATAATTTGAAGTCTCTTGATAAGTGATTCAGCTAAACCATTTTGAGTATGTGTATGGGCAGCAGGATGTTCAACATTAATTCCAATTGACATGTAATAGTCATCAAAAGCTTGAGATGTGAATTCACCAGAATTATCTAAACGAATTTTCCTAATTGGATAATCAGGAAATTGTGCTCGCAACCTAATTATTTGAGCAAGAAGCCTGGCAAATGCAACATTTCTAGTAGAAAGTAAACATACATGTGACCATCTGGTTGATGCATTAATTAAAACTATAAAATACTTGAATAGACCACAACGTGGGTATATTGGTCCACATATATCACCCTAAATTCTTTCTAAGAAAGATGGACATCAACAATAATCTTTGAATGTGATGGTTTGGTAATTAATTTACCTTGAAAACATGCACTACATGGAGGCAGAAACTAGTTATTGGTGGCAGGCGAACAAGTGCCGAGGATTTTTTTAAGATGTATTTTTTGTCGAGTTGGCAGAACCAGATAGAGGTTCAATTTCTGGAGTTAAAGCAAGGGACGATGACAGTGCCCGAGTATGCCGCCAAGTTTAATGAATTGGCGAGGTTTACACCATATCAGGTCAACACTGACGAAAGGAAGGCGAGGAGGTTCGAACAGGGACTGAAGCCCTGGTTGTATAGTCGAGTCTTGATGTTTCAACTTAATTCATTTGCAGCAGTATTGGAAAAGGCAATTATTGCAGAAGGAGGAAGCGATGCTCTAACTAAATACAACCAAGAGCATAAGAAGAAGAAGAGTGAGAGTGACAATAAGGCAGCAAGTAGTCATAGTGGCAATAGTCAGAAAAGGAAATGGAATGATAGTATTACTGTTGGGAATCAGCAGGGGAATCAGCAAAAGAGAATAGAGGCTTGTAGCAACTGTGGGAAGAATCACATGGGAGTGTGCATGAAAGGAAAAAAGGTATGTTATAACTATGGTCAAGAGGGCCATATCGCGACAAACTGCCCTAGCCCGAAGAGGGGAGCATGTTTCACTTGCGGGTCGAAGGATCACTTTGCTTGTGATTGTCCCAAGAAAGTAGCAGGAGAAGCTAGTGGAGGCAGAGGTAATAACAGCAACAATGGCAAGCTGACTATCTCAGGACCAACGCCATCAAATCGACCAGCTACCCGAACATTCAACATGACGGTGTAGGATGTTGTGCAGTCAAAGGATGTGGTGTCAGGTATCATTCCGATCAATGATATAAATGCTTCCGTATTATTTGATTCGGGTGTTACTTGTTCATTTATATCAGATGAATTTGCTAGAAAATTAGAATTGCTTCAAGAAGAGTTACGTTACCCTCTGAACATAGAAATTGCGAATAGGGAAGTGATTCTTGTTAAGTTTGTACACAAAAATTATCGTGTAGATATTAAGGGTCATGTGATGTCGATGGATTTGATTCCAATTCAACTTGGGGAATTTGATGTGATCCTAGGAATGGGCTGGTTGTTTAACCATGGGGCAATAATTGATTGTCAGAAAAAGTGTGTAAACCTTATGAATGTATATAGCCTTGTGTGTGCACAACAAACTATATATAAATAAATAGGTAAACAACTATTGTCAATTACATCACTATGTAACTCCTTGTATTTTGCCTCTTAGATTATAATGGTCAAGTGTGTGTACATCCGAACTAAAATAATCTAAGTTAAGTCCAACCTAGCACTTCCATATATGTGAAGAGAAAAAGACAGCCCTTGTGTGTGCACAACAAAGCAGTAATGTTCAATTCCTTAATAAGCATCAAATGTGATAAAACAACATCTTAAATATTTAATACTCGCCTTGTGTGTGCACAACAAACTCATATTAAATATTTAATACTCTATTGCTTTACCATGCTAGAAGGCGACGTTCGATATTCCGAATATCTTTGAACGCTTAGGACTTAATATGATTTGTTTGAGGGGTTTGTTATTATTTGTCTCATCTTGTTTAGCGCGCATGCACATATATATATATATATATATATATATATATATATATATATATATATATATATATATATATAAGACGCGTCATATTATTTAACATGCGAAGCATGTTGTATAATATATAATATATACATAGTAAACATGCACATATAGAATACTATATTCTACCCGGATTGATTATGAACTTTTATTCTAGTTTGGTTCACTAGAGCCACCAAGTGAACCAAAAGGTCAAACCTAGGGTGCAAGAACAAAATTTAAATATAACTATTACATTTAAACCCGGGCTCCATTACAAACGGGTCTTCAAGCGCTCCTTGCTCCTTTGTCTCCAATTCTTCAAGTAATTCTAACTAAACCTATTACATAAACTGTTTACAATAAATAAAAACCTTGATCAGCAGTCAAGGGGAAGTACATAGGAGGGAGATATAATTTACATTAAGAAAAAATAGAGAAGACAAGGTACGCAGACCCCATTTATAAAACCCATTCATTCAAGCATCCTCTAAAATAATTCCAATCACACATTGGTCAATAGTTCATAATCAATCCCTATTTATTATCATACATATCTTCATATGTATCAATAAATTACATTCATCTTATGAATAATAAAACCATTCCATATATACATTGATATCATTTAATGGGCAATTAAAAGTTTACTAGAAATCCAATTTTGAAACAAAAATAAACTCCTTTATTTTAATCAAAATTTAAATCATAATAAACTTCTTTATTTTATTTTATCCAATTTTGAATAAAAATAAACTCCTTTATTTTTAATCAAATTCCAAATCAAAATAAACTCTTTTATTTCAATTAACATGGAATCCAATTTCAAGTTCAAAACAAACTCTTTTATTTTAACTTAAAATTGTTGGAAAATAAAATATGTTGAATCATATTCCTTATCAAAATAAACATCTTTATTTTTAAGGAAACATGGAATCATATTCTATATGTGAATAAACTCCTTTATTCTAGTTAACGTAGAATCCAATTCCAAGTTCAAATAAAACTTTTAATTTTAATTATATTCTAATTTAAAATAAACCTTTTATCTTAGTTGAAAGTAAATAAAATCAAAATAAAAATTTTTCAAAATCTGTAGACCGGCGCGGCCGCGCTCCAAAATGAACTAGGAGCGGCGCGACCGCGCTGCACCCCCAAAAACGATTTCTGGGTTCGGGCGCGGCCGCGCTGCGTAGCAAAGTTCGAAATGTTTTTTTCTTTGCCTAGAAAATCGATCCAATCGCATACCCATACATACATGGAATCATCATAATCGATAATTAGCACAAGGTTAGGCTCTGATGCCACTGTTAGGTTTGTATATAGCGCGAACATGCAATCAAATTACATAAATAGTGCGGAAGCGCAATAAAACGGATTTTAAAATTTTCATACAAACCATCACCATGATCATCCTTGTGATCAATTATCAATTAAACGAAAGAGATAGAGATATAGAATTATACCCTCGTGGATCAAAGCTTCCTCATGTACAAGTTCACCTCCAATTCCTTCGTGTTGTCCTTGAATTCCACTAATTAAATTCCTTCTTTTGATAAACGTTAGCCACCCAAGTGTTTGGCCTCTAGAGGTGATCCACCAAGGAATAATAGTTGTTCAAGAAGATAGGTGTTGGCAAAACCCTAGTTTCTATCTCTATAGAAATTGCAAGTACTCTCTCTCTCTCCAATTCTTATGACAGAGTGTGTAACTGTCTAATTCTAAATCATGATAAGACTCCTCTTATTTATAGATATAGGGAACCCTCCTAAACTATTTAGGATTAGGGTTTTTATTTTAATTAAACTCCTTTAATTAATTAAACTCCTAATCCAATTAGAAATTTATGAGAGTACTTTTATTAATTAATTCTCAATCCCTATTAGGAATTAAATAATAGTAATAGTAATAATAATAATAAGACTCCTCTTATTAATTTATATTTAATATTTTCAAAATATTAAATAATAAATACTAAGCTATTTAATTTATTCTATCTCCATAGATTAAATTAAATATACTTAACTTATTATTACAATTATGCCATTTACTTCTTAAATAAATATTTTCCTTTTGCGGTGTGACCCTTTAGGTTCTCCATATTAAACCGGTTGTGAATAAATCAATTAGAACAATTCTAATCTTATTTAAATAAATAAATTAAACTATTTAATTCATTTAAATAAATAATATTTATTCTACAATAAGGGTAAGCCCCCTTAGCGATCAACGACTTTCCAAATAATATAGATTTCAACATTAATCACAAAAGAACCTTTCAGTGAATAGTTACTGTACAATTCAATCCTTCTACCATACAATGTCCCAATTAAATATAAGACATGGATTTACTGTCAAGTCTTATTTTATTTAATTATATGTATTTCGATTCCCAAATGCACAACTCTAATTAATGCAAATTAGAACCTCCTTTCTAATTTCATTCTGCCTTGGCCAAGGACTACTGAGTTGTCATTTATCGAATCACATGGGACATTTCTCATCTTTTACTAGACGTGGTAGATTCTTTATTGATCATTCACCTATCTCCATGCACAACTTATTATACCCAATCATACCCTTTGATATACCCTAAAGGTCTTAAGGGATATGTCAAAGTATAACTCATCATACACAAGATACTATGATGATCTCAAGTCCAATGATCACTTGTACTACTATCACTAGAGGAATTCCTATTGACAGGCAAGTAAAACTCCATTAGGTATTTCTTAGCGAGCCACGTTCAGTGAACTTATTCTCCAATAAGCACCTACATACTTGCTTTAGTGTCTCCACACAAATGATTATGAGATCAATCATCCTCTTCCTAAGAGCAAGCAATGTATGTACTAATCTATCCGGATTCACTAATCCCCTTTTTAGTAATCCAACGATTAGGAACAATTTTAGTTTGTGAGCTATCTAGAATTTAGATCTCATTAGCATGATCACAATCATGATTCTAAAAGCATTGCTCAAAACTATGGGTTTATCACATTTAATATATAACAGCAACATGTAGATAATATAAAATGCCTTTAAAGAAAATCAATTCTTTTATTAATAAATGAATAAAATTACAAAGTATATGCTACATCATATCAAATATGATTGGCTTGTGTGCATACTACTTTTAGTTTTACTCGTCTGTCAATAGGAATTCCTCTAGTGATAGTAGTACAAGTGATCCTTGGACTTGAGATCATCATAGTATCTTGTGTGTGATGAGTTATACTTTAACATGTCCCTTAAGACCCTTAGGGTATATCAAAGGGTATGGTTTGGTATAATAAGTTGAACATGGAGATAGGTGAATGGTCAACAAAGAATCTACCACTTCTAGTAAAAGGAGTGAATGTCCCATGTGATTTGATAAATGACAACTCAGAAGTCTTTGGCCAAAGCAGAATGAAATTAGAAAGGAGTTTCTAATTTGCATTAATCAGAGTTGTGCATTTGAGAATCGAAATACATATAATTAAATAAAATAAGACTTGACAGTAATTCCATGTCTTATATTTAATTGGGACATTGTATGGTAGAAGGATTGAATTATACGGTAACTATTCACTGAAAGGTTCTTTTATGATTAATGTTGAAATCTATATTATCTGGAAAGTCGTTGATCGCTAAGGGGGCTTATCCTTATTGTAGAATAAATATTATTTATTTAAATGAATTAAATAGTTTAATTTATTTATTTAAATAAAATTAGAATTGTTCTAATTGATTTATTCACAACCAGTTTAATATGGAGAACCTAAAGGGTCACACCGCAAAAGAAAAATATTTGTTTAAGAAGTAAATGGCATAATTATAATAATAAGTTAAGTGTATTTAATTTAATCTATGGAGATAGAATAAATTAAATAGCTTAATATTTATTATTTAATATTTTGGAAGTATTAAATATAAATTAATAAGAGGAGTCTTATTATTATTACTATTATTATTATTTAGTTCCTAAAAGGGTTTGGGAATTAATTAATAAAAGTACTCTCATAAATTCCTAATTGGATTTAGAGTTTAATTAATTAAATGAGTTTAATTAAAATAAAAACCCTAATCCTAAATAGTTTATGAGGGTTCCCTATATCTATAAATAAGAGGAGTCTTATCATGATTTAGAATTAGACAGTTACACACTCTGCCATAAGAAGTGGAGAGAGAGAGAGTACTTACAATTTTTATAGAGATAGAAACTAAGGTTTTGCCAACACCCATCTTCTTGAACAACTATTATTCCTTGGTGGATCACCTCTAGAGGCCAAACACTTGGGTGGCTAACGTTTATCAAAGGAAGGAATTTAATCAGTGGAATTCAAGGACAACGCGAAGGAATTGGAGGTGAACTTGTACCTGAGGAAGCTTTGATCCACGAGGGTATAATCCTATATCTCTATCTCTTTCGTTTAATTGATAATTGATCACAAGGATGATCATGGTGATGGTTTGTATGAAAATTTTAAAATCCGTTTTATTGCGCTTCCGCACTATTTATGTAATTTGATTGTATGTTCGCGCTATATACAAACCTAACACTAATTTCAGTACATTTCCACCGTCGGGGCAGTGGACTCGACTGTCATCTCCTACAGTTCGCGAACCAATAAAATTCCAGACCAAAATTTTCAAATTCTACCATCCGATTCACGAACTAAACACACCCAGACATCAAACATGTTGTAAAACAAATACCCAACATGTTTTTAACGATTCCAATCATTATAATACACATAATCAACTAATTAAAGACCAAAAATTTACTGTATATACAAAATATTCATGTTTTAGCCCATTTGATGAAATTGAACACTGTGAATTCATCTCCAAACTATTTTAATCCATTCTAATTGCATTCTTTTCGTTTTTCATTATATTATCGTAATCAATAGTCAATTTACCAATTAATAAACAAATTGAACATCAATTTTCATACATATAATCTATATATGAAAGTGAAACTCTGTAAAACCAAAACTCTATTTTTAAAACATGCTTTCATAGATTAATTCCTTCAAATTGGTTTGTAAACATTATATAATCACTAATACATGCATATTATCAACTACAACCAAGTAATTCATGCATTGAGCAAATGAATTCACATACATAGAAGTAAAAAAAACATATACAGTGAAGAAATAGTTTTACAGTAAAGTATTCTGAGAAAATATAACTGGGATTTAGAATTCACCTTCTATTGCTTTGAAAACTTAGTTAATCCTCCTTGCTTGAATTCTTGCTTCCAATTTCCAAAATCTCTCTCTCAATTTCTCTCTTCTTCTCTGTATTTTGTTTCTTTGGCTTATGAAAGTAAGCTGATAAAACTTCACGTGGTTTTATCAACTCACCAGTTACAAACCCAAACAGCCTCATCAGTTAGAAAGCTAAAGGGTCACAAAGCCTTGTTTGGCTAGTCCCTATAAAAAAATCCATTTTTACCAACCAAGAGTCACAAGGCCTTGTTTGGTTTAGCTAAAATAAAACCCTTCCTCCATTTATTTTAATAACCCATTATACTATATAGTTTCATTGTCACACTTTCAATTTAATAAAAAAACCATTATTAGATAAATTCAATTAAACCTTACTAATTTAATTATAACTTTTATTTGACCAAAAACACTATTACCAAATAAATTATTTTTATTCAAATAAATCCTTTATTCAAATAAATCATTTTATCATCTAATTTAATTATTAAATTAAATTAGAATAAACACATCAAATCACATTCAAATAACAATTCACTTAATTACACTTAAAGTGAATTACTCCACAATAACTTTATCAATTATTTATTTTACTCAATAAATAAATTAACAAAAATATTTATTTAACTCAATAAATATTTTATTTATTCACAAAAATTACATTCGTTACAGTTGCTGCATAGTATTTCATATTTTTGGTTCAATAATTGCTACAATGACAATTACACAGTATTTCATATTATTGACTCAATAATTGTCACAGTAACAACTACACAGTATTTCTTATTATTAAATCAATAATTATCATGACACAGTAACTCATATTATTTGAAATGATATTATTAGTTAGCATTATTGGCAATGTCTAGAAGTTCTGTCGAGGAAAGGGGTTACTTAATTGTGCGCCGTTTATATGGAAGACCCCCTCTTTCCTGGGAATGATTTGATTGTCGGTATTTGTGACGCACCCAAATTCAGGTACCTCTACCTCGAACTTGGTGCTTCACGATATAACTCATACTATACCTAAATATCAACTCAATGTGGAATAATATAAGATTTTCATTAATTAATATAACAAAATATCATAATACCAGGTGTTCTCAACCTTCGCTAATACATAACATAGTTCAAATCACTTGAATACAAATAGCTAATACAAGTATTAATACAATCTGCTAACATTTCTTCTTAATAAGCAGTAAGTCAAAGCTAATCCGTAGCCTTGCCATTTCCTTTGTCCTTTCCGAAACCACTACCTTGCTCATCCTTAATCGTAAAGTTTATGGAAAAGCAAGGGTGAGTAACAAATTTGTTCTGCAAGCATAAAGCCAATACCAATTAGTTGTATTCGAAGTTCAATAATTTCATAAGTTTAATCAGTTGGAAAAGAAAACAGATTATGAAGTGACTGAATGATATAAGGGCAGGTGAATATCACAGTTTCAACTCAAAACACTTTTATTACTGAGTGGTCATAAAGGAGCATGAACACATAGAAGGATTAACAACGATTCACTACAATCCTCCAAAACAGGCACATGAGGTGATCAGCCCTGTAGCACCCACATTATGCATAATCTTCAAACATAGCATGCGAGTCGGTCCCCCGATATAATTAATAATACCCCTTACTGTGAAGGTTGTTCATTTCAGCACATTTATAGAGGTCTGCACCAAGCAATTGGTTTGGATAGCTTTTCTCAAAGAATTTGATTGATTTCCAATCCATCTACTCATTAGTCTAGCCGAATCAAGTGACTTAGACATACTTCTTAGAATAATCTCATGTATAACTTAACTTCTAATGTCAATGATAATTGAAAGGATTCTCGAGATGTTTAATCAAGGTTTATCGGGACTGTCACACTTCAGAATGTATGTGCATGACCAAGCATATTCAAAATACAACATTCGATTTCTTGTATGAATAATAACAGTGTACAGGTAGGGGATCTTGCAATAAATTCAAGGATTTGCATACAACAATAATACTCAAAGTGAGAGAACTTGAACAATGTATAAAGTTGTGTAAGTTAGGAACTTGCCTGGTTTGCTGCTACTATTTAACTCTAAGTTTCTACACTTCGGATAACCTACATTAGTCATAAGTAATACTAATAATTAATGTAACACCCCCTTTCCGAAATAGAAAGAGAGGTTACGCACAAACACAACATAACTAATGAATTCATAATAAAACTTTAAGCCACAAAAAGAATAGTCTCATAACTATTAAATATCATAAGACAATCCATAATAAATGCCAAACTGGCTTAAACCACGATACAAACAAATTATTACAACTCCAAACAAACTAATATATCATGGCTTAAATATAATATTTAAACCATTGGATAAAAGCGAGCTCTCATCACACTTGTCCTTGATCCCCCTGATTACTTGTCGAAAGAAAAACACAGCATGAGCCAAATGTCCAGTACGGATATAAAGTACAAGAATAATGAAACGAAATAACTAACTCAATTAAATGGACTGAACTAAAATGAACAAAACTAACACAATGAAATAATATGCTTAATCAAATAGGTGGGTGTTATTTCATACCGAGCTCAGAACAAAACAGAAATATACCTTGCCACACAGGCAAGTCAAATAATGTCACATAGACAATCAAAATAATGTTACACAAGTAAGTCATACATATTGGACCGCGAATTCAAATGCATGTAAATTCAGAAGGCGTGTTTGGCACAAACATTACCAATCCGCAGAACAAAAATGAACAAAAAACTAAGGTCAACCCATACACCTCCCACAACAAAATCACCAAATGGCCAACTCCCACCGGAGCACAAAACGGAGATGTCGTGGACTGATTACAATGTCATGGACTGATCACACCTCCACAGAAGGTGTCATACCTCGGTGCCAAGAGGACATGCTTGTGGTACCCCTACATGTGGTTATAACTCAGGTATACCCTATGGTATATTCTAATAAAAATATCATGTCACAACACATGCGACACAATAATAAAAAAATAGGGTTCTAATATGTACATGTCAAATTAAAACGAATCAACAACACAAGTTCTCCAAAATATATTAACATGTACACTACTACAACATCAAAATAATTTTAAACATGATACACTAGTTTAAAGAGTACAAATATGAGTTCTAAATATCAATGTCAAAATGAACTATCATAATAAATCTCACATGAAACAATTATGTGAAACATTAACCAATTTCGAAACGGAAAACAAAACAAACTAATTAGAATTAAAAGAGTCTCGTTGATACAATACGGAATCCGTACCTGGAGTAAGCAATGTAATACCTAGAAATTCCAAATAAAACTCGTTTAGACTCCTTAAAAAAATAAATGATTTATCAGCTTAATATAAAGTTATAACATAAATCTAATAATCTTTTAATTTTATAATTATCCTAATCATCATTCACGACCTTCAAATATGTACATTTTATTAGTGTATATACCATAAATAATAACATAATGTTCATAAAATAATTTTTTTCTTACTGATTAACACAATTCATACGAACTGCAGGAAGGTAATAAAACAAAGTTTACTACCCTCACTCCCTAACCTAGTTAAACAAGTGCATAATCATTATATAATTCGTTTTTTTTCAATTACGTTCCATCACAGGAGCATGATATAAGATTTCATGTGAAGGCTTTTAACAATTAAGAATCCTGCCTATGTCCATTAGTAAACATACATGCAATTCACCATTAATATATACCTATAATATACATATTTTAATATATCAATATGTACATCAATTAATGAAGGTCCTAAAATAATTCTCTATTTATTTTAAAGTAATTTTTACCATACCTGTTGACTTCCTTCGGTTAGATACAAGATGGGTCTCCTCTTTTCCCTTATTGAGTCGCCGCTTATTATTATTAATTAATATATTTTATTAACTCTCCAAATTTTAATAGGATTTAAAATTACACAATATAAATTAGACCCAATTAATATAAAGACCCAAATTAATGTAATCACTTACTTATTATAGTCCACATAAGTTAAATACAATTTGACCCAAACACAAGAAAAGCTCAATTAAAATATTTAAAATATAGATTTAAATATTATTTATTTATTTATTTATTTATTTCTTTTTATTTTATTTTATTTTTTTCTGGGTATTACATTACCTCCTCCTTAAAAAGGATTCCGTCCTCGGAATCAAAAGAATGGAACATACCTAATTTTCAAAGAAATGCGGATACTCGCTTAAATAGACTCCTCTATCTCCCATGTAGCTTCCCGCTCCGAATGGGACCTCCACAAAACCTTAACAAACGGAATAGTCTTCCTCCTCATAATCTGCTCTTGACGATCCAAAATCGCCTCGGCTTGCTCCTCACAAGTAAGATTCTCCTGAATCTTATCGAACGGATATTACACCACATACAACGGATGATAATGATAACTTCTCAACACTGACACATAGAACACATTATGCACATGAGCTAGCTGTGGAGGCAAAGCTAACCGATATACAACCTCACCAACTCTCTTCAAAATCTCGAATGGGCCAACATAACGCGGACTAAGTTTTCCTTTCAACCCAAATCGTCGAATGCCCTTCCAAGGAGAAACCTTTAAAAACACATGTTCACCAAGTTCAAATTTTAAGATCCTCCTATGCTTATTAGCATAACTCTTCTATCGTGATCGAGCCGACCTCAATTTCTCCTTAGCCACTGCTACCTTCTCCGTAGTGATTTGAACTAACTCATGCCCTTCTATGACCTTCTCACCAACCTCATCCCAACACGTTGGTGCTCGACACTTCCTACCATACCACGCCTCAAACAGAGCCATTCCAATACTTGTATGCCAGCTATTGTTATAAGCAAACTCAACTAAGCTCAAGTAATCATCCCAACTACTCGACCACTCAAGTGCACAAGAACTCAACATATCCTCTAATGTCTGAATAGTCCACTAGGATTGCCCATCAGTTTGCAGATGAAAAGAAGTACTAAAGTTGAGCCGAGTGCCCCAAGTAGAAACAATAGACACCAGAGTGCCATGAAGTCTAACAATCTCATGCTGAAAGATCTGTGCCAACCTGTCCACTGAGCAACCCTTATGGATAGCCAAAAAGTGTGTCGATTTGGCTAACCGGTCCATCACAACCCAAATAGCATCATTCTTCCTGAAAGTCTTTGGCAAACTAGTCACAAAATCCATCGTGATATCCTCCCATTTCCAAACTGGAATGTCTAACTATTGCAGCAAACCACTAGCTCGTTGATGTTCTATCTTCACTTGTTGACAAGGGAGGCACTTCCCCACATATTCAGCCATGTCTCGCTTCATCCCATCCCACCAAAAAAAAAATTTCAAATTTCTATACAACTTTGTAGAACCTGGATGAATAGAAAATGGCGAACTATGAGCCTTTGCCAACACAGCCTCCTGAATAGTTGGATCTGACGGTACACACAATCGCCTGCCCAACAAAATCACATCATGATCATCAATATGAAACTCGGGCTGCTTGCCCTCCTCCAGATTCTGCGTCATACCCCACAACTCCCCATCTTCCTTTTGAGCTTCTTTAACCCGTGAGATAAGAGATGACTTCATTCTCTTACCTGTTAAATGCCCATCTGAACCTTGCTTATACAACTCTAACTCTAGCCACTCCATATCCGAAATAAGCTGAGGTTGTGTAATAATGGCTGCTACACTCCCTGAACTCTTTCGGCTAAGAGCATCTGCAACCATATTTGCCTTCCCTGGGTGATAATAAATTCTCGCATCATAATCTTTTAGAAGCTCCAACCTACGCCTCTGCTTCATGTTAAGCTCATTTTGAGTGAAAATATATTTAAGACTTTTATGATCGGTGAAGATATTACAAGTCTCTTTATACAAATAGTGCCTCCAAATCTTTAGGGCAAAGATTATTGCTGCCAACTCCAAATCATGAGTGGGGTAGTTCACCTCGTAAGGTTTAAGCTACCTAGAAGCATAAGCAATCACCTTACCGTGTTGCATCAAAACACACCCCAAGCCCTTCTTAGAAGCATCAGTATAAATCTGGTAACCCCCTGTCCCCAACGGCAATGTAAGTATTGAAGTTGTCACAAGTCGCTTCTTCAACTCCTCAAAACTCTTATCGCGATCCTCATTCCACACAAACTTCGTGCCCTTTCTCATCAACTGAGTTAATGGTAAGGCAATCAAAGAAAACCCTTTCACAAATCGCCTAAAATATCCTGCCAAACCCAAGAAACTCTGTCACCGTAACAGGTCTTGGCCATTTAGTGATAGCTTCAACCTTTGTCGGATCCACCTTAATGCCTTCAACAGACACCACGTGGCTTAAAAATGTAACATGTTCCAACCAAAACTCGCATTTAGAGAATTTATCATACAATTTCTCTTTTTGCAAAATCCCCAAAACTGTGCCAAAATGCTCTTCATGCTCTTCCCTAGACTTGGAGTAAACCAAAATGTTATCAATAAAGACAATAACATATTGGTCCAAGTACTCCTTGAACACCAAATTCATCAAATCCATAAACACAGCCAGAGCGTTAGTCAACCCGAATGGCATCACCAGAAACTCGTAATGCTTATAACGAGTACAAAAAGCTGTCTTAGAGATATCCTTATCTCTCACCCTCAACTGATGATAGCTCGATCTCAAGTCTATCTTCGATAAATACTTTGCCCCTTGAAGTTGGTCAAACAAATCATCAATCCTCGATAATGCATACTGATTCCTGATGGTAATCTTGTTTAACTCCCTATAATCTATGCACAACCTCATAAACTCATCTTTCTTCTTAATAAATAAAACCGGAGCACCCCACGGCGAAACACTCGATCGAGTCACACCACGATCTAACAATTCTTACAATTGCTCCTTCAACTCCTGTAACTCCAACGGTGTCATCCTATATGGCGCTTTAGAGATAGGCTCCACACCAGGAACAAACTCAATAGTAAATTGACTTCCCACTGTGGTGGCAACCCTGACAACTCCTCAGGAAACACATCAGGAAAGTCACGAATAACTTGAACATCCTCAATACGAGACTCACCCTTAGAGGTATCCTTCATAAATGCCAAGTACCCCTCACAACCCTTTGCCACCAACTTCTCAGCCTTCAATGCTGAAATCAACTTCACTACCTTACTCGACCGTAAACTCTGAAACACAAAGTCGGAGACTTCACATCTCCAAATATAACTTTCTTCGCCTGACAATCAATAGTGGCCTGGTGCTTATCCAACTAGTCCATCCTAAGAATCACATCAAAATTGTGCATACACATTGGAAGAAGATTAGCCCTACGAATCTTATCTCTAAAACTGATCGGACACCCTCGATATAAATCAAAAATAACAACAGAAGTCCCCATCGGGGTAGCAATAGACATAACAGAATCTAAGGACTGAAATGGCACACTAAGGTGCCGAACAAAAGACTGAGCAACCACTGAATGAGTAAAAACCGTATCAAATAAAATAGAAGCCTCGTGACTGCCAACTAAAAGAGTACCAGAAACAGTACATGGCGCACCTGCCGCCTGGTTATAAGTCAAGACAAACACCCGACCACCCTGACGCTGACCTTCATTACCACCATTATCACCGCTTCCACCATTACCATGTGGTCCGGTACAATCTCTAACAATATGACCCATCTGTCCACACAAGAAGCATGCATCGGTAACTCTATGACACTGTCTCCCCGGTTGATGACCCCCACAAATAGCACAAGGAGCTATCGGAATAAGATTTGGGCTACCCCCACTAGCTGGTCTCGAATAACGACCCTGATTCTGCCCCTACTGACGATTCTGCCACTGTTGGCGATTCTGACCTTGCCAAGGTAACTAAAGCTGATGATTCTGCCCTTGCTGAGGCAACTACTGATAACCTTTATTCTGATTCTGGTCACGACATTGCCCCTGCTGGCCACCACGGTTCCCGTTCCACTGACCACTATGATTCCTCCTATGTTGACCCGAAGCTTGACTCTGTTGGTCATCTCTATCCCTCTTTCGACTCCCTTCCGATTTAGAAGACCGAAAGTCTTGCCGCTCTATCTCAATATTCTTAGCTGCATTAGCCACTGCTGACACATCTGCAAACTTGTTGTTAATGAGATGATGGTGGTATCTATAATGAATTTGCCACTTGAACTTCTCTACCTATTCTACTACAGTCCCTGCAGAGGTCCCCGCCAAGCCTGTCAACCTGGTGAACTTCGTCATGAAATCTGTGATGGACTCATCATCTTTTTACCGAATAGACAAATACTCTCTAGCATAGGCCTCCTTATTAGCAGCTGGAAAGTACTGCTGATAAAAGACCTCACAAAACTCTACCCAGCTAAGTGTCTCAACATATCCATCCCCTTTCGTTGTTTTCATCGTCTTCCACCACCTTTGTGCATCCCCTCTAGCTTATAAGCTGCAAGTAATACTCTCTGATTATCCGAACACCCCAAGACATCAAAGATCTTCTCCAAATGGGCAATCCAATTCTCTGCATCAATTGGAGTTAGAGCTGAGCTAAATGATTGTGGTTTCTGCTTCTGAAACCTCTCCAACCATACATACATCGGAACCACAGGTTGATCGAGACCATCTGCATTCCCTTCCTCTCTATTTATGTGTGGACCATTATTTCCCGCATTCCCCCGTTCAGGATTTACTGGTTGTTGTTACATTACATACACCACTTGTGCCACCAATTGCAGTAAAGCCTAATTGACCGCCTGATTCACTAAGGTAGCTAATTGAACATTAATCTGATCATTAGGTTGCTCATTAGGCTGACCCTCACCACTTCCCCTATTGTTACCTCGCCTCCCAGCAACTCTAGTGGATCTACAAGCCATCTAAGAAAGAGATCAACGAATATAAGTAAAACAGATTAGAGACAAATTAGAATATAATTGATATCTGAACAGAAAATCAAACAAGATAAAACTTAACCCAGAAGTCTACCCATAACTCACAAGTCAAACATAAATAGGTTTTCTACAAGAAAGAACCTAAGTTTTGATACCAACTCTGTAACACCCCCTTTCCGAAATAGAAAGAGAGATTACGCACAAACACAACATAACTAATGAATTCATAATAAAACTTTAAGCCACAAAAGAATAGTCTCATAACTATTAAATGTCACAAGATAATCCATAATAAATGTCAAACCGGCTCAAACCACGATACAAACTAATTCTTACAACTCCAAATAAACTAATATATCATGGCTTAAATATAATATTTAAACCATTGGATAAAAGGGAGCTCTCATCACAGTTGCCCTTGATCCCCCTGATTACCTGCGGAAAGAAAAATACAGCATGAGCCAAATGCCCAGTAAGGATATAGAGTACAAGAATAATGAAACGAAATAACTAACTCAATTAAATGTACTGAACTAAAATGAACAAAACTAACACAACGAAATAATAGGCTTAATCAAATGGCTAGGTGTTATTTCATACCGAGCTCAGAACAAAACAGAAACATACTTTGTCATACAAGCAAGTCAAATAATGTCACACAGATAATCAAAATAATGTCACACAGGCAAGTCACACATATTGGACCGCGAATCCAAATGCATGTAAAATCGAAAGGCGTGTTTGGCACAAACATCACCAATCTGCAGAACAAAACAGAACAAAAAACTAGGGTCGGTCTATACGCCTCCCACAACAAAATCACCAAGTGGCCAACTCCCACCGGGGCACAAAACGGAGACGTCGTGGACTGATCACACCGCCACGGAAGGTGTCATACCTCGGTGCCAAGAGGACATACTTGTTGTACCCCTACAGGTGGTTATAACTCAGGTATACCCTACGGTATATTCTAATAAAAATATCATGTCACAACACATGAGACACAATAATAAAAAAATAGGGTTCTAATATGTACATGTCAAATTAAAACGAATCAACAACACAAGTTCTCCAAAATATATTAACATGTACATTACTACAATATCAAAATAATTTTAAACATGATACACTAGTTTAAAGAGTACAAATATGAGTTCTAAATATCATTGTCAAAATAAACTATCATAATAAATCTCACATGAAACAATTATGTGAAATATTAACCAATTTTGAAACGAAAAACAAAACAAACTAATTAGAATTAAAAGAGTCTTGCTGAAAGAATACGGAATCTGTACATAGAGTAAGTAATGTAATACCCAGAAATTCCAAATAAAACTCGTTTAGACTCCTTAAAAAAAATAAATGATTTATCAGTTTAATATAAAGTTATAACTTAAATCTAATAATCTTTTAATTTTATAATTATCCTAATCATCATTCACGACCTTCAAATATGTACATTTTATTAGTGTATATACCATAAATAATAACATAATATTGATAAAATAATTTTTTTTATTGATTAACACAATTCATACGAATTGCAGGAAGGTAATAAAACAAAGTTTACTACCCTCACTCCCTAACCTAGTTAAACAAGTGCATAATCATTATATAATTCATTTTTTTTCAATTACGTTCCATCACAGGAGCATGATATAAGATTTCATGTGAAGGCTTTTAACAATTAAGAATCCTGCCTATGTCCATTAGTAAACATACATGCAATTCACCATTAATGTATAACCGGCTCAAACCATGATACAAACTAATTATTACAACTCCAAACAAACTAATATATCATGGCTTAAATATAATATTTAAACCATTGGATAAAAGGGAGCTCTCATCATACTTGCCCTTGATCCCCCTGATTACCTGCCGAAAGAAAAATACAGCATGAGCCAAATGCCCAGTAAGGATATAGAGTACAAGAATTGTAATACCCGAGATCATTATGTAATTTAATGGAATTAATAAATTGAATTTACGTGAGTCTATTGAGTGATTTTAATAAATATATGTGTACGTGCTATATAAATATATATTTTATTGAGTTATATGATGAGATGTATTTAGATAGTTGGTTTGGATTAATTTAATTATTTGAATTTAACTAAGTAGTTAACAATTTTATTAAATGCAAGGAATGGAGTTAAAACTCAAATTTGAGTTCGGAGTAGAAATTGAAAATGCAGACTGTATATTTGAGTCCGGAACGTCGAAATTAGTCAGAATAGACTGTAATCACAAAATATGTCGGGGTTGACTTTTTAGTCAAAGTCAACCGGTTGAGTTTTTCGGATAAAAAGTCAAACTCATGTACGAGGATGATTTTGACCAAGTGAATATTACCACGACGTTCGGAACATCGATTTAGTAGGAATCGATATTAGTAACAAAAATATTGAATTCCGGAGGGCAAAATGGTCAAATGATTTATTTAATTGATTAATTTATTAATATAATATTTTATTAATTAAAATTGTATCAACTGAATTTGGAGGGACCCAAGTGACTATCAAATTGGGATAAATGAGATGAAGTAAGGCGCGGCTATGAATAGAAATCAAGGAGGAGGGAGTTATTTTCTTTAAAGTCCAAAATCTCTTCATTTTCTCAACTCCTTATTTTTCTTTAATCCTTGTAATTGATCATGAGAAATCCTAAGGGTCTTGCAACTGATGAATTCAGAGTTATCATCAAAGGGAAAATCAAGTTCTATAAATCCTCCATTCTAAAATATTTATTCATTTTGCTAAACAAATTCAATTGAAAGAAAATTGTGATGTTGAGTGTGAGTGAAAAACGTTTGGCGGATTTATGGAGTTTCAGAAGATCAAGAAGGCAATGAAGGAGAGATAGCATGCCTAATTCAAGGAGAATTCATCCAAAAGAGGTAACCCATAAACTTAGTTTTATGTTCTTAAAGAAATAAAGAGGAAAATACAAGTTGGGTGGTATATGATTTGTTTGTGGCTTTGTGTTGCCATGTTGTTGATAGTTGTTGATGAATATAGATGAATAAGAACGAAAGTTCTGGGATTAATCATGCCATGTATGCTTTGAATTTCATAAATTTATGCTATGCATGCTCAATGTTTGGAATAATGCCTCTAAGAAGCTAAATTGATCAAAAAGTGGAAATTTGTTAAGGTTTGAAGTTGTGTTATGTATATACATATTATATAAGATCAAATTCATAATAAGTGATTTTCAAGTTTAGAGCTATGGAAGCTAAAGCCAATTGAATTGAATTGAAGTTCTACAGGAAGCAGAGCTTGTTACTGAGTCTGTTCCGAAGTGGCGCGGCCGTGCCACTTCCCCAGCCAAAACCAGCGCGGTCCCGCTGGTCCCCAGAAATGGAATTTGATTTCTTTTACAATCTAAGTCTTTGAGTAAGGGCAATAGAGTCCTATATGCATCAAAATGTATTTATTATAATGTCTAAGCTAGTTATGCATGTGGTGACTTGGTAAAATTTATTTATAAATAATATTTTTAAAGAAAAAGCTGTCTTGAATTAAAAAAATGACGTAAATATATTTTATTAACATTTGGGCATGCGTATCAAAAACTATATCAATAAAATGAGGGACAAGTATGATCATGGCTAGTCTTTAAGAAAAAGAGCTATTGAGCTTGTTTTTGAAAAAAAATTTCAAAATGATATATTAGATATCGTATGCATGGACCTAATTTAGTTTTAAATCTTCAGAATAATGTGAATATTTGTCATTTGTTGTATACTAATACCCTAACATGCTAGAGAGAGCTGTACATTGGAAAGCCCAGTTCTGGGCCTGAATGGGAGTAGCGCGGCCGCGCCACTCCCAGGCATAACAGCAGCGCAGTCGCGCCGTGCTGCAGAGTTGCCAAGAGGTTCTGTTTGTAAACTGAGGCTTGGAACATATATATTGCACCCGTATAAGCTTTGTTAAGTGTCAATTGGGATGTTTGTACTCTCTAAGTATGTAAAGGCTATATAGAACTAAGGTTGCAAAAGGTTTAAATAGGGTTTATAAACGAAACTTTTGGAGTAAAAACAAAAGCAACAATTTGTGATTTATGATTATTTGCTCTAATTGTATATTTGGTTAAATGTATGTTTGTAATACATATCTATAAGCATGAAACAGTTGCATTAGGTATGTATTGAGTGAATAGCATTTGAGAATCTGTTAATGTGAATGAGTGGCTAATGAATATCTATATATGAATATATATATATATATATATATATATATATATATAGGATATTTGTAGTAAAGTTAAGCAATAATCGTAAACTACGTGAAAGGCAAGTGTAGACACCCAAATTTTGCGTTTCCTTCTACTAACCTTGACAGGAGGGCGAAATCGTCAATTGAACCAGCTTGCAGGAGCAAAAGAGCGGGCACGAGGGCGAGCGCCCGGCACCGCCGCAATGTTTTGGGCAACCCAAGTTTACGTGACAATAAAGCCGTCCGAGGCAGGCATTTCCGAATGAGGTGGCACGTCTCCCGGAAGTTCCCGGACTGCGGAATACGAGCCTGTCAGCGAAAACCGACGTTGCGGTACGAAAATCGAGGCGTGACACGAAAATCGAGAAAGTCAAGCCCGCCAGCCGCGGATAGATCTGCGGCCAAGTGGGTGCGCCAGCACGAAACCCGGGAAATCAGCACTCAGCAGCTGAGTGCGATGGGAGGCGTGCCAGCTGGCCAGCCGCAGATCCATCTGCGGCCAGCCGCAGATAGATCTGCGGCTGGCTTTGGCCAGCCTATTTAAGCTCGGCAGCAGGCAGCATACAGGAGGTTGGGCAGTTTGCGGAAGAAGAAGAAATCAGCAGCAGTTTTAGCTCGGAAATAGAGAGAAATAGCAAAAAATTCTTGCAACAATTGAGAGAAAAAGAGAGAAATTTCCTTTGTTGTTAGATTATATCATATACGTCTCATATTTCCCTCAATACACAAGTTTCTACACAATTTTGGTATCATTTGCAAGGTGAAAACCTCATTATTTTTGCAACTTCTATCATGTTATTTGGCTAAATTTAATTGAAATTTTCAAGAATATTATTGAGCAATCATGGATTAGGGATTATTGGTGAGGGTTCCATTGGAACAAAATTCTTCCTAATAATCCGATGATATCTAATTGGTGAAATTTCTAGTTTGTTTATGGATGTATATTAGGCGTAATTTAATTGAGTGTATTTGTAGGATGTGTTAGGCAATCTACGTTGTTATAATTGAGTATTCAATTTGTGAGTGTGTAGCAATCTTGGTTGTGAGCCTAGGAAAGCGACCCCGAGGTCCCAATCCGATGATGGACATATCTTGATGTAAGAAGTAGAAATGACGTAGTTTTCATTGTAAATATGTAATCGTTGGGCCTTAAAACGACGCTAAGGCGAGAATCGTGCTTAAGGCCCCGAAATAGTGAAATTTGTGATTGTTGGCGTTCGGGGACATTTTGATGGCTTACATGCCCATGAATAGCCCCGACGCGTGTTTATGCTTGATTTGATTTATGACACGAAATTGATTTCAAAGCTAAATGATAAGATTTTCATAAAAATCAAGCAAAGTAGGATATTAGAATCACGAGGTTAAAATTTGAGAAATGTTAATGAATGTCGATTCCTATCTAACGAGGAAGCTAAAGAAAGATCGTTTTCCAAAACACCACACAAAATGATTTTGCAAATAAGTAACGTTTTATTAAATCTTTGTGCATAGGGTGAAAGAGATCCTAGAAATTGCCCATCATTTTATGAAAGCAACGTATAGATCTCGATTCCTATTTTGACGAAGGTTTAAAACTCTTGTTTTGTTAAAACGACACTTAATGAAAATCCCATAGTTTTGGACAATTAAAATCAAACCTTTCTCATAAAGAATAAAGCTTTCTCGTGTATGCCGAAAAGACGTTCCGAAGTATTCTCAAAGTAAAAAACAATTTTCCCTAAAATCCAAATGATTCTTTCATACAAACTCACCACAACATTCACATAAGCACACACACACACACACACACACGCACGCGCACACACACACATTTCATGAATTAAAGGATAGGAAAAGCATCAAGATTGCGGTAACCGTGTTTCACGGAAGTCGAGGGGTGCCTAACACCTTCCCCTCACTTAAGCAAGCCCCCGAACTCTATGAATCTCAATTCGCAGACCAAATTAATTCGGAGTCACATATGAGCCAGCGATTTACAAAAGAGCGAAAACTCGGATGAGTTGGTACATCCATTTCAAATATACCAACTGGCGACTCTGGTTAATTGGCTCATCATAAAAAACGATCTTTCAAAACCCCGTCGACCTCAATGCCGACCTTTTCCAAAAATCATCTAAACCAAAAGGCTAAAATTGGGAAAGACAGAGAAAGCGAAAAACCCGGCGTCGACAGCTGGCGACTCTGCTGGGGACATTAGAGGGCTTAAGCCGCGTTCAAATCTTGATGCTGTCCTATCCTTTAAAATTCATAAAATGTGTGTGTGTGCGATATTTTGATTCTTACTTTTGTTGTGCGAATGTGTGTTGTTATCCAATGAATGAATGATTGAATGGAGTGGCTTTACTTTAAAGAAATCATTTGCATACGGTGAGGACGATGAATGTGAATGTATGTTGAGAGAGTACCTCCTCCTGAGGCGAACCTGTCGGTTGCTTATTACTGGACTCGATGGGGCTGCTCCCCGGAGATGGCTCAGGAAACGCACCACTCAAATCCGCTCCAATCGAAAGGGCTCAAACGAGTAGATTGCGAAGATTTGGGAACCTTCATGCCGAAAAGCCCGTGAGAGTAACCCTAGGATAGGTCATCCTCAGAATAACCCAACGCAGGAAAAGTCTCTTCATGCCTTTTTACGTTTATATGTCTAAATGTCATGATCTCATTCAATATTCATACATCCCTTTTCTATGTCGAAAGAGATTACTAACCGCTGTGAATTGCAGGGAATAGTTGGGGGAGCATAATAAAGCATGTTTAGCATTGGTTATGGCACTAAAGGACTACTAACTTTCTCTTTTGCAGGGAAAGATTAAAGAACCCCAAAACACAAAAAAGTTATAGCTTTAGCATGCATCCATGTTTTCATTTCCCCAGGACTAAACTTCGAACCATTTGTCTCTGTAGGATTGCTCCTCAAACCCGTTCGCAGTCTAAGAAAGCCCAGGTCTCTACATCTGAAATGGCTGATCTTCCTAACCATAATTCCATATCTCGGGAGGAGTTTGATGATTTTAAAAGACAGATGATGGAAATGGCCACAATGTTAAAGGAACAGTTCTTAATCAGACAGGATCCGGTAAACCAGGGATCGCATAATACTCCACCACCAGGGGATGATCAGAATCCTCCTAAAAATGGTACAAACTTGCTTAAAGAGGACCAACCCCGACTCAAGGACGAGCCAGTCATCCCAAAGCCCGTTCCCATACCTAGCAGGACAGTGATTACTATCCCAGAAGAGGGGGATAATGACAACCTTCGGAGAAAAATGAAACACATGGAGGAAACCATCCAATCTCTAAAGGGCATAGGATCCCTGGGCAGGGTTAATTACTCGGATTTATGTGTTTTCCCCGGAGCCAGATATCCAGAAAAGTTCAAAGTTCCCGAGTTTGAAAAGTACAATGGAAAGGGAGACCCCTATACACACTTGAAAATATACATTGGAGAACTCGGGGCTTATGCCGAGGACGAGGGGTTAAGAATGCAACTATTCCAGAAAAGCTTAACAGGGGAGGCAAGAATCTGGTATGCCCGCCTCGACAACGCCCGAATCCACAACTGGGAGGAATTGGCCCATACCTTCTTGACCCAATACAGCTTTCAGGCCCAGATGGCCCCTGACAGGTACCAAATGACAAAGGTTAAGAAACAGCCTAGGGAGTCCTTCAGGGAATATGCCCAACGATGGAGGGGCATGGCCGCACAGGTAACCCCCCCAATGAACGAATCAGAGATGGTGATGACCTTTGTAGAAATACAGGAGGCAACATTTTCTGAGTGGGTCATCTCGGGGTTTGGAAGACCTTTTGCTGAAATGATTAAACATGGAGAGATGGTAGACATGGGGTTGAAATCGGGTAAAATCCGGGATCTTACTGCTTTAGAAACTGCTGCTGAGCAAATACAGAATGGAAACTATAGCAGCACTTCCCGGAGGGTCCAAAAGAAGAAGGAAGAGGATGTCTCCCTCATTCTACAAGGGTCATCCAGAAAAGCAGAAAGCCATCTTCCGGTACAGGCACAAAGGGGAGGGCCATCCCGACAGCCAAATTTTACAGATCAAAGAGCAGAAGGGCGAAGAAGATATGAGGCCTCGCAAAACCGAGTATTCACCCCGCTCGGGGAGCCGCTTGAACGAGTATTAGCGGTATTGATGGCCCAAAAGAAGATAATCAATTTGGCTCCCCCAAGTGACCCGAAGGGAAGGAGATTTGATCCAAGCAAGCGGTGCGCCTATCACTCGGGTTCCCCGGGTCATGATACACAGGATTGTTGGACATTGAAACATATAATTCAGAACATGATCGACAACGGGGAAATTGTGGTGGAGCAGCCAGACTCCCCGAATGTTAAGGCAAATCCCCTGCCAAGACATGATGGAGGGGGAGTCAATGCGACGGAGGCGAGTGAGGCGGGGGAGCCGCCAAGGTTGAACTATGTGCAGAAAATTGAGGAAATGGTCAACGTAATACATGGTTATGAGAATGCGAGGGTAACACCCATCAGGTTGATAGGGGTCAATACGAATAACATAGAGGGACCTATCAAGTTGACAGCTCCGAGGCCCATCATTTTTGCTGCAAGGCCACAACTCCCTATCAGTAGTCTGAGGACTGTACCCTGGAATTATGGGGGAATGCCAGAGGAAGCGGTCAGTTGTGCTTCCGTGACGACCAAGGGGAACCCCTTATATCTGCCCGGGCGAGTCCTTGAGAGCCAAAAGAGAAAAAATGAAGAGGTTTCTGAGGAAAGGGCCATAGAGTTTTTTGAAAAGGATGGATCACCCAGAAATGAGGGGGATCCAGATTTTAAACGAGGAATCAAACCCTAACATCAGTCATGGATTTGGTGTTGTCATCCAGTGAGCATTGCAAAACCCTGATGAAGGTTCTGGAGGAGGCATTTGTGCCCAAAGAAATTAGTGAGGAGGGTTTCGGCCGGTTGGTAGGCCACTTATTGGAAACCGATGCAATATCCTTTACAGATGAGGACATTCCCGAAGAGGGAAGGGGGCACCGAAAACCGCTACACATTGCAGTAATCTCCTCAGGATATGTCATGAACGGGGTACTGATCGACGGGGGATCGGCATTGAATATATGTCCTCTCAGTACGCTGAAGAAAATGAACATCAGTCCCAAGCGCCTGCGGGCCAGTCATGTGGTGGTTCGGGCTTTTGACGGATCCCGGAGGGACACCATCGGGGAGATAGAATTGCCAGTGGAGATAGGACCCTGTACTTTTGATATCTCCTTCCAAGTCCTGGATATCACGGCAAGCTACAACCTGCTGTTAGGGAGGCCGTGGATACACATGGCCGGGGCAGTTCCTTCCACGCTCCACCAACAAATCAAGTTGATCATCGATGGGAATCTGGTAACAATCTCGGCCGAATGTGATGACCCTTCTCCTCCCAGGAGTGGCCTACCAGTAATCAATGTGGATGAGTCAGCGGCGCCTGCCAGCTTTCAAGCACTAGAGATTAGCACTCCCCATTATAGATGCCTGGGAGCTCCAGCTGTGAAACCAAGGGTCTCTCCGGAACTCACCTTTGTGGCAAAGGAAATGATTAAAATGAACTTCCAACCTGGACAGGGACTAGGGAAAAGCAGTCAGGGAATCACCGAGCCCATCCACCTACCACAGCAGATAGGCAAAGCAGGATTGGGATACCATGTGGGCGCAGTACGGGGACACCGTCAGGGTGCGACTCCGATTCGACTAGTTGGCAGTCCAGTGACCAAAGTCGACAATGGGCAGGGGATCAGCAGGCCTGTGATTGGGGCAGGGAATGAAGAGTTAACCCCCACACGTAATGAGTTGGCCCGGAGGGAAAGTTTCCTGCAGGAGGTCGCAAAGGAGTTTGAAACCAAATGCTATATCCCCAGACAATCAACAAGCAGTAAGGAGGGGACGAATGTTATCGCACCACCGGGAGCCCAACAAATTGTGCCTGTCATCGATTGGGCAGGGCTGATTATTCCTGGAGAAGATATGGAGAAGGATTCAGGCGACGTATCCGTAATCATCGGGGAGGTGTCCGATGTGAGGCCCTCCTTTATCCGGCGCATTCCATCTGACCTGACCATCGACAATTGGACCCAGAAACCAGTAATATCCAAAAAAGGGTAAAGCTCGACGTCAGGGTGATTGACCCCAGATGATGGGGGAATGAAGAAGTTTATTTTTGTTGTTGTTTTATTTCTGCATCATTATGTCGTTTCTTCTTGTTATTTGAAAATGCGATCATCGTGAAAAATCGATTTGTATATGACAAGTATTTTGTTTCATGTCAGGTGTACCAATTTGAGTAATCCTTGCCTAACAAATGGTCTTTCAAATTTGAATGATGATTATGATTTTGACATTGAGCTGGATTTCGATTTAATGGGCATTGAACAAGATGAGACAGATTACGACGACGCACCTGACGAGATCAAGGGATGGGTCGAGGATAAACCCAAACCCAACTTGGACCAAACCATCACCATTGATATTGGAACCCCTGACCAGCCAAAGGAACTCAAGATAGGAACGGACCTTACCCCCAGCCAAAAAGTCAAAATGACTGAGTTGCTTAAACAATATGAGGATGTCTTCGCCTGGTCTCATGAGGATATGATTGGCTTGTCCACCGACATTGTGGTACACCGATTACCCATCAAGGAGGGTTTCAGGCCTGTCAAGCAGAAACTGAGGAAGTTGAAACCGGAGTGGAGTTTAAAGGAGAAGGAAGAGATCATCAAGCAGTTCAGGGCGGGAATCATTATGGTATCTACTTACCCGGAATGGCTATCCAATGTAGTCCCAGTAGCTAAGCCTGGAGGAAAGGTGAGGGTATGTGTAGACTACAGAGATCTAAACAAGGCCAGTCTCAAAGATAACTTCCCGGTGCCTTTCATACACATCCTGGTAGATAACACAACCCAGTACGAAATGTATTCTTTTGTGGATTGCTTTGCGGGGTATCATCAGATAATGGTGGCGGAAGAAGACCGGGAAAAGACCGCATTCATCACCCCCTGGGGCACTTTCTGCTATAGACGACTGGCTTTCGGTCTCACAAATGCAGGGGCTACTTATCAGAGAGCCATGATGGCCTTGTTCCACGATATGATGCACAAGGAGATAGAGGTCTATGTGGATGACATTATCGTGAAATCGAAGGTAGAATCCGATCATATAATTCATCTCAAAAAGCTATTCGATCGGCTCAGAAAGTATAATTTGAAGCTCAATCCAGCCAAGTGCGCTTTCGGAGTACAGTCGGGTAAGCTCTTGGGTTTCCTGGTTAGTGATCGGGGCATTGAGTTGGACCCAGCAAAGATTAAGGCCATTGTGGATATGCCGGCACCTCACACAGAAAAGGAGATAAGAGGATTCCTCGGGAGGATAAACTTTATCAGCCGTTTTATATCCCACTTGACGACCACATGTGAGCCGATTTTTAGACTGTTAAGAAAAGGGGTGTCCCAAGAATGGAATGAGCAATGTCAAAAGGCGTTTCAGACCATTAAAAAGCAATTGACTGAGGCACCAGTGCTGGTACCCCCGAAGGATGGGATCCCTCTGTTTATGTACATATCGGTCAATGCCATTGCGATGGGATGCATGCTGGGACAGAAAAATGAGGCGGGTAAGGAGCAGGCCATCTATTACCTCAGCAAAAGATTTAGCCAATGTGAGCAGAATTACACTCCCATCGAGAAGACTTGTTGTGCTTTGGCCTGGGCGGCAGGGAGATTACAGCACTACCTCCATGGGCATACAACGTACCTGATATCAAGAATGGATCCCCTGAAATATATTTTCGAAAGGCCCATGCTGAATTGTCGACTATCAAGATGGCAGTTAATTTTACAACAGTTTGACATGGTGTACGTGACCCAGAAGGCCATGAAAGGGCAGGGAATTGCAGATCAGTTGGCAGAAGCCCCGGCAGGAGGGATGGAGCCGTTAGAAACTCCTCTCCCGGGCGAGGATATATTTTGGGTATCGCGCGAAAAATGTGATGACGAGGGACAATTCTGGAAGCTGTATTTTGATGGTGCCATGAATGCCGAGGGGGCAGGAGCCGGAGCGGTCCTAGTCTCTATCACCGGAGAACAATATCCCGTGGCCACCAAGCTTCGTTTCAGCAATTCGAACAACACCGCTGAAAACGAGGGGTGTATCTTGGGACCCCGATTGGCCCGTGACATGGGAGTAAAAAGACTAGCGGTGTTCGGGGATTCAGAATTGGTAATCAGACAAGCAATCGGGGTGTACAACACTAGGGAGCTTCGGTTACTTCCATACCATCGTTGTGTCACCCAGCTTATGCAAGAGTTCGAAGATATCGCCTTCCGCCATATTCCTCGGGGACGAAATGATTTTGCCGATGCATTGGCGACTTTGGCTTCCTTAATCCACGTGATCAAGAGTAGGGACAGTCCACAGATTGAGATCACCGTACAGAATGCCCCGGCATATGAGGAAAATGTGGCAGTGTTATCAAATGAGGTGGTGTTGACGAGGCAGCCCTGGTATCACGACATAAGGGAATATCTGAGAGACAGATCCCTTCCCGATCAGGCAAATCGGACTGAAAGGATGAGAATTCAAAAGATGGCGATGAAGTTTTACCTGAGTGGCGATTCACTTTACAAAAGGGATGCCGGGTTGGGACTGTTGCAATGCGTAGACGAAACGCAATCCCAAAGGATTATGAATGAAATCCATGGCGGGGTGTGTGGGCCACATATGAGTGGACCGATGTTGGCCAAAAAGATCTTGAGGACAGGGCATTATTGGTTAACGCTGAAAGCCGATTGCGATGATCATGTCAAACGGTGTTATCAATGCCAGGCGCACGGTAATGTGATCCATACACCTCCAAATGAACTGCACTGTATGACCTCCCCCTGGCCATTTTCAATGTGGGGAATGGATGTAATCGGACCAATAGAGCCCAAAGCAAGCAACGGGCACCGATTCATCTTCGTCATGATCGATTATTTCACCAAATGGGTAGAAGCAGCCTCTTTCCCCAAAGTCACTCAGGAGGTCATCGTCAGCTTCATCAGGAATAATGTCATTTGCCGATATGGGCAACCTGAGGTTGTAGTCTCCGACAATGCCAAGAATTTAAACAACGCCCTCATGAAAGGACTGTGTGACCAGTTCAAGATTAAGCATCTCAATTCCGTCATTTACCGTCCCAAAATGAATGGGGCAGTGGAGGCGGCCAATAAGAACATCAAGAAGATCATGGCAAAAATGTCTGCTAATCATCGGGGATGGCCAGATCTGTTACCCCTCACCTTGCTGGCATACCGAACATCGACGCGTACTTCTACAGGGGCAACCCCTTACGCTTTGGTGTATGGAATGGAGGCTGTTCTACCAGTCGAGGTTGAGATGGCGTCCCTCAGAATAGTGATCGACGCTCAGATAAGCGAAGAGGATTGGATGCAAAGTCGATATGACCAATTGGCCCTGATTGATGAAAGGAGGGTGGCTGCCATTTGGCATGGTCAGCTATATCAACAGAGGATCTCTCGATCGTACGATAAAAAGATAAGACTTCGGAAGTTCAAGGAAAACGATTTGGTGTTGAAAAGAGCCATGCCTTGTCAAGACGAGGCCAAGGGGAAGTTTGCCCCGAACTGGGAAGGGCCATTTGTGATCAAGAAAGTACTATCCGGAGGGGCCCTCATATTGCAAGAAATGGATGGTGAGGTATTTCCACAACCCCTCAATTCTGACTCGGTGAAGCGGTTCTACGCTTAAATCATCAGTTCCTTTTTCCCCTGACAGCGAACTACGTAGGACCTGATCTTCCAACTTGTGGGGGTACGTAGGCAGCCATCATGGCGCGGTCCGATCCTTTAAAAATAATCCTTTCCCTGACCAAAACCAATTTTCGATAGCTAGATAAAACCTTCCTACACCCTCAAAACCTTCCCGAAACCAACTGCCTAACCAGTTTCATCCCAGAATACATACCCTGATCCAACCCAAACAGTTATCCAAAATCTGAGATTCAATCCGACGAAATCAAAAGGTGTGCGGCAATATCTGTCAAATCTCCATCAAGTCTTGAGGAAAGAAAGAAGGCGAAATGTCAAAATCATGGTCAGTTGGACAAAATGATGATCCAATGGAGGGCAATGATACGACAAAAGGGGAAAATGACTAAATTTAAATGCATGTCTATATATATAAGTCGTTTTATTACAAGATTTCTCTTTCAATAACTGATGAAACCAACATAGTCTATGCAGGAAATAAAATAATCTACAAATCTGAAAACTAGCCGAAGCAGGATGGACAGGGTGGTGGATAGATCTGAAGCATCAGCATCTCCTGCAATCTGCTGCCCCATCATATCAATACGATCCAGTAAAGCAGTAGCTCGGCTGACAGTCCCAAAATGAGCATCTACCACTGCCCTGGTCTGAAATACAATGGCCTCTCTATCAGCAATGGCAACATCTCTAGCCCGAATGGCCTCATCTCTCTCGGCAAGGGCGGCATCCCTCTCGGCTTCAGTAGTAATCAGGGCCAGGCGGAGTCGGGAATCCTCAGCGACCCGACTCGGGGCAGAATCGGCTGAAATGGAATGGTCTGTGGTATTTTCTGTGAAAATCACTCCAGAGTCATCAAAGGCCCCAGTCCGACTCAAACTAGCCGAATCCAGGTCTCCACGCAACCACTGTACGTAGGCAAATGTCTGGATGTGACAGCTCGCACTATATTCGGCAAAGATCCTGCGATCCCAAAGCTCGTATACCTGCAATAGATCCCTCTCTGTACAGGGTGATATAAGGAATCGGTGTGAGGCTGCACCCGCGAAGGGGTGTAAATCCTGTGTCTGATCAAACTGCCCCATAACCGCCAGGGGATGATAGGTCGTCACACCCCTTAACCCAGCAATGGGAATGAAATCCATGCCAGGCACATGAGTCAAGAAGCTCATGAAGGAGCAATAGCCCGAGTAAACCAATAGATGAAAGGGGTCCTCAATGATAGACAAAAATGATGTCCAGGAGGCCACATCAGTACAACTCGCGGGACGAAGCGAAAACTGCGTGGTTATGTCATGACTGAAGCAAAACCCTTGGCGACGGAAATGGCCGAAGGGACTAAGATGACTCATGAACCACATATACAATAAGGTCAAACTCCCTCTGAAGAATCTTCCTCGGAAGGACTGGCAATATGTGGCCGACATATAGGTATCCGCCAATATCATGGGGAGAAGGGTGTGATCCTCCCGAAGGGCTCGAACGGCCGCCACGATCCGCATATCCAAATGATCGGGTCCTGCAGGCAAATACAAAACTGAGATGACACAGGCCATCAGGACATCCATTCTCAGGGCGCCCCAGCGCTCCTCGGACACGGAAAATTCACCGAAGAAGAGTCGAAAACCGTCAGGTGAGCCAAATCGGTCAATGAAGAACTGAAGGGGAACCGTATGGTCTGATGTGATTACCGGTAATAAGACAGCCCTCCGCAAACCGGTAAAAGTCAAGAATTGACGGCGCATGGAACCAACGGTAACCCTAGCACAGGGACCATCCAACGGCAAGCCGGTGAAGCGAGCATACTCCTCAAGGGTGGGGGTCAGCTCTACTGTCCCAAACCTAAACACCTGACGGGCAGGGGCCCAACAGCTCAGAAGACCATCCACAAAGCCCGCTGGCACCCGGAAGGTTAATAAGGACCAAGAATGTCCCAAAAGACCATCTACGATAACCCTATCTGCTGGCAGTAGACTGTCCAACCAGCGGAAGAGGCTGCCAACCAACCCTGTGGGAAGAGTGGAATCCAAACGAACCACGGCATCTGAGGACGACATCTGTGAAAAAAATAGTATCAAAAAAGACTGTACAGGGGTCATTCTCTACCCATAAATAAAAAGCATGCATCATACAGTTAATAATAAAGCAGGTGAATCCCATAAAGATGAAAAGAAGACTGTGCATAAATAAATAAATGAGTTCAGTACATAGTGCATAAATGAAAAAGAAATCTAAGCAGGTACCGATACAAAAGGCCCTATCCTATCCTGGTCTAAATAAAATCAGTATCATCTATGAAAGCAGGATCCTCGAACTGATCCCCTGGAGTCGTCGAGCTCGGAGGACCAAAGTTCATATCAGGGATGTAGGGATGCGCTGTGGCATCAGATGAACTCGGGCCTGCATCATAACCTGCACCGTCAGGATCGTAGGTGTAAGCCTCCTCCGGGGCCCGGCCCAACCCCCGAATAAACAGCGACAACTGATCTACCTGACGGGTCAATGAGGCGATCTGCTCAGCGTGGGTAGGGGTCCGAACACAGGCAGCCCAATCGGTCATCGTCACCGAGCCTGGAACCATGTCTCCAAGGAAGAAAGTGGCCCGAGTCTGAGGACCGATGGTACGGGGCACCCACCATGTACGGAATGCATCACTCGTAGTGGGACCTGTGGAAAGCATCCGACCATCCTCCCCGGCAAGCATGATCTCTGAAGGCTGAGAATCCAGCGGCCAGAAAGTAGTGAAAGAAAGGGAGTGCGGGATGCGGATCTCCCCAGTGACGCATCTGAATGCGCGCTCTCCCAGATACATCACCCAGCCTCCAACACTCTGCAAAGTGAGGCGACGGGTGGAAAGCTCGAATTCTGGGCCGGAAGGATGCCCGTCAGCAAACCCCACAGTCAGATGCTCGGAGAGGTAGGGAATCCAGACGACGTCGGCAGCCGTGATCAACTCCAGCTGAATACGACAATGTGCAAAGCTGCCCGACACGGGGACCTCCTCCAGAGTACTGTGATGCCATCGCCGACCCCGAGGATAGGTGTCCGGGCCCAGAGTAGTGAGAGGCCTCAGACATGGCAGCCGCTCGTAAGCCCAGAACTGTGAATAGAAACAAGGCAAGGCATGAGTCACTATCAAATACAGAAAAGGATGAAAAGAAAAGAAATACAGTAATAGAGAGGAGGAAGGGACTCACCAGCAGAAAGTGGTAGAAACCGAGCCAGGCATCAGTCTGTCCCTCTGAGCGTAGACGCATGCCGTGGAGGAAATAAGCAAAAGTGAATGACCCCCAGTCGTAATCACCGATGCGGTCCACATCTCTGACCGCTCCTACGACGCTGAAATGAATGGTGGAGGAGTTGTTCCCCAGAAAACAACCCCTCATGATGGTCAGGAACAGGCGTCGTAGCAGAATGTCCCTGGTGCCCTGATCTGCTGGAATAGGCAGCGCATAGAGACCCCCGACTGCATCGACAGCCAAAGCACCAGATCGGATACTGCGGGCCTTAAAGACCCGGTCCTCAGCAGCGAAGCCCAGCAAAGCTCGAACCTCCACAGGAGTGATATCAAGATCCAAGGGGACGCGGGACCCGGTAAACTCAATGCCGGTAATGTACCTCCAGTCCCATGGGGTCAACACGACCTCGCAGTCGAGGAGATGAAGAGACTGCGTCTGGTGGAACCATCGCTCGGATAAAGCCCTCATGTAACCCCAGGGGCACTGGCGGGGGATGATAGTGAAGAAATGTCGAAAGCCCCAAGAGTCCACCATCGCCCGATAATCACTGTGCAGGGCCGCGTAAAGGGAGTAGATGTTGAACCAGTTACCCCTCGGCTGGGTAAACTCAGGCACCTGTGAAAATCACCAATGGGTCAATCCAGATAAAACCGGAAATTGAGAAATCAAGAACAAATGAAAAGCCGAATCGAGGATACCTCATTAGCCACAAGAGATGCTGAGGGGTGACGACTGAGATCCCGACCCAAAAGATCGGGTATCTGCACAGAGGCGCCAGAAGGAGCCTGATGAGCAGATGAAGCCGGTGTGCTGGAGGATGGCCCCTCTGCCGCGACCTCCGGAGGGACAGCCTCCTCAACGTCCGGATGACCAGGACGAATGACAGCCTCCGTCAAACGACGAGCCTGACGGGTCCGAGGAGGAACAGGAGTGGGTGCAGCCCTACGACGGCGAACACCCGAAGTCCGAGAGGCGGAGGAGCTACTGGGCGCATCACGATCCATAGCTGGAATAGAACGGGCGAGAAAGAAGGTAAGTTTCCTTTTAAAATTATGTAATGAACATTCTAAATTTCTAGCCTCATCATATGATTAATGCAACATGATGCATGTTTATAAAAAAAAATAAAAAAAAAAAAAAAAAAAAAAAAAATCGGCAGAGTTTCGTTTGTAAAACGGACATCCCAGGCCTAAGCCAAACATGTTTTCCATCAATCAAAGTCTCAAACGGATCTAAATTGCATTCATATGTGTAATTACAGCATGTAATGCATGATTTTATTGCAGAAAAGGAATAACAATATGTGGGACCGCCTCATGAACATAAAATAGGACTCACATAGTTGATACATAGCATGTATATATGATGGTACATTACATAGCATTGTAGAGCATACATTTTATCTTTAAACATGTAAATAGTCAAATGTATAGCAAAACATTGACGAAATTGAAAAGTGACCGGTCAAAGTGTCACCTGTAGCGTGTAGATCAATCCTACCGGAACAGTTTTTGCAGGAAAGTTGAAAAAATCGACAAAAAGCCTTTGCGAACAAGAAAAATCGAGAGAATCTCTTTGGATTACAAGTTGAAAGTGACAGATCTGGAGGAGCCGCGTTGGATTTAAGGCCCGATCATGGCCGCAGATGTATCTGCGGCTGGCCGCAGATCCATCTGCGGCTGGCCGCAGATCCACCTGCGGCTGGCCCTGGTGGGTCCCACCTTGCTCCCTTGCAGCCATTTGACGTGTTGAAGTGAAAATGTTACGAGATGGGTGACCGGCGACGATACCCGGCCCCGACATGACGATCGACCGGCGACGATAACCGGCGATCACGAGATGGATGTCCGGCGACGATAACCGGCTCCGACAGATAACCAACCGGCGACGATAACCGGGGGTTACGAGATGGGTGACCGGCGACGATACCCGGCCCCGACATGACGATCGACCGGCGACGATAACCGGCGATCACGAGATGGATGTCCGGCGACGATAACCGGCTCCGACAGATAACCAACCGGCGACGATAACCGGGGGTTACGAGATGGGTGACCGGCGACGATACCCGGCCCCGACATGACGATCGACCGGCGACGATAACCGGCGATCACGAGATGGATGTCCGGCGACGATAACCGGCTCCGACAGATAACCAACCGGCGACGATAACCGGGGGTTACGAGATGGGTGACCGGCGACGATACCCGGCCCCGACGAGACGATCGACCGGCGACGATAACCGGCGATCACGAGATGGATGTCCGGCGACGATAACCGGCTCCGACAGATAATCAACCGGCGACGATAACCGGGGTTACGAGATGGGTGACCGGCGACGATACCCGGCCCCGACATGACGATCGACCGGCGACGATAACCGGCGATCACGAGATGGATGTCCGGCGACGATAACCGGCTTCGACAGATAACCAACCGGCGACGATAACCGGGGGTTACGAGATGGGTGACCGGCGACGATACCCGGCCCCGTCGAGACGATCGACCGGCGACGATAACCGGCGATCACGAGATGGATGTCCGGCGACGATAACCGGCTCCGACAGATAACCAACCGGCGACGATAACCGGGGGTTACGAGATGGGTGACCGGCGACGATACCCGGCCCCGACATGACGATCGACCGGCGACGATAACCGGCGATCACGAGATGGATGTCCGGCGACGATAACCGGCTCCGACAGATAACCAACCGGCGACGATAACCGGGGGTTACGCGATGGGTGACCGGCGACGATACCCGGCCCCGACATGACGATCGACCGGCGACGATAACCGGCGATCACGAGATGGGATGACCGGCGACGATAACCGGCTCCGACAAGATAACCGACCGGCGACGATAACCGGGGGTTACGAGATGGGTGACCGGCGACGATACCCGGCCCCGACATGACGATCGACCGGCGACGATAACCGGCAATCACGAGATGGATGACCGGCGACGATAACCGGCTCCGACAAGATAACCAACCGGCGACGATAACCGGGGGTTACGAGATGGGTGACCGGCGACGATACCCCGGCCCCGAACGAGATGATAGATTGAAAGAGTGAACCCAAAGACTAACAAACACGGTCAATGGGTTGATACATTGATACTCTTACGAATGTCTTGCATGCATTGCATCTTATGTTGCATCATAAGCTATATGTGTGAGGCATCATGTATGTACTGTCATTCTTACACACTGTCATTCATGCATCGAGTGTCTATTCTTTATCCTGTTCATTTCATTTATCATTTCATAAACATGATAAAGAGGGGCAGCTGTAGACACCCAAATTTTGCGTTTCCTTCTACTAACCTTGACAGGAGGGCGAAATCGTCAATTGAACCAGCTTGCAGGAGCAAAAGAGCGGGCACGAGGGCGAGCGCCCGGCACCGCCGCAATGTTTTGGGCAACCCAAGTTTACGTGACAATAAAGCCGTCCGAGGCAGGCATTTCCGAATGAGGTGGCACGTCTCCCGGAAGTTCCCGGACTGCGGAATACGAGCCTGTCAGCGAAAACCGACGTTGCGGTACGAAAATCGAGGCGTGACACGTAAATCGAGAAAGTCAAGCCCGCCAGCCGCGGATAGATCTGCGGCCAAGTGGGTGCGCCAGCACGAAAACCGGGAAATCAGCACTCAGCAGCTGAGTGCGATGGGAGGCGTGCCAGCTGGCCAGCCGCAGATCCATCTGCGGCCAGCCGCAGATAGATCTGCGGCTGGCTTTGGCCAGCCTATTTAAGCTCGGCAGCAGGCAGCATACAGGAGGTTGGGCAGTTTGCGGAAGAAGAAGAAATCAGCAGCAGTTTTAGCTCGGAAATAGAGAGAAATAGCAAAAAATTCTTGCAACAATTGAGAGAAAAAGAGAGAAATTTCCTTTGTTGTTAGATTATATCATATACGTCTCATATTTCCCTCAATACACAAGTTTCTACACAATTTTGGTATCATTTGCAAGGTGAAAACCTCATTATTTTTGCAACTTCTATCATGTTATTTGGCTAAATTTAATTGAAATTTTCAAGAATATTATTGAGCAATCATGGATTAGGGATTATTGGTGAGGGTTCCATTGGAACAAAATTCTTCCTAATAATCCGATGATATCTAATTGGTGAAATTTCTAGTTTGTTTATGGATGTATATTAGGCGTAATTTAATTGAGTGTATTTGTAGGATGTGTTAGGCAATCTACGTTGTTATAATTGAGTATTCAATTTGTGAGTGTGTAGCAATCTTGGTTGTGAGCCTAGGAAAGCGACCCCGAGGTCCCAATCCGATGATGGACATATCTTGATGTAAGAAGTAGAAATGACGTAGTTTTCATTGTAAATATGTAATCGTTGGGCCTTAAAACGACGCTAAGGCGAGAATCGTGCTTAAGGCCCCGAAATAGTGAAATTTGTGATTGTTGGCGTTCGGGGACATTTTGATGGCTTACATGCCCATGAATAGCCCCGACGCGTGTTTATGCTTGATTTGATTTATGACACGAAATTGATTTCAAAGCTAAATGATAAGATTTTCATAAAAATCAAGCAAAGTAGGATATTAGAATCACGAGGTTAAAATTTGAGAAATGTTAATGAATGTCGATTCCTATCTAACGAGGAAGCTAAAGAAAGATCGTTTTCCAAAACACCACACAAAATGATTTTGCAAATAAGTAACGTTTTATTAAATCTTTGTGCATAGGGTGAAAGAGATCCTAGAAATTGCCCATCATTTTATGAAAGCAACGTATAGATCTCGATTCCTATTTTGACGAAGGTTTAAAACTCTTGTTTTGTTAAAACGACACTTAATGAAAATCCCATAGTTTTGGACAATTAAAATCAAACCTTTCTCATAAAGAATAAAGCTTTCTCGTGTATGCCGAAAAGACGTTCCGAAGTATTCTCAAAGTAAAAAACAATTTTCCCTAAAATCCAAATGATTCTTTCATACAAACTCACCACAACATTCACATAAGCACACACACACACACACACACACGCACGCGCACACACACACATTTCATGAATTAAAGGATAGGAAAAGCATCAAGATTGCGGTAACCGTGTTTCACGGAAGTCGAGGGGTGCCTAACACCTTCCCCTCACTTAAGCAAGCCCCCGAACTCTATGAATCTCAATTCGCAGACCAAATTAATTCGGAGTCACATATGAGCCAGCGATTTACAAAAGAGCGAAAACTCGGATGAGTTGGTACATCCATTTCAAATATACCAACTGGCGACTCTGGTTAATTGGCTCATCATAAAAACGATCTTTCAAAACCCCGTCGACCTCAATGCCGACCTTTTCCAAAAATCATCTAAACCAAAAGGCTAAAATTGGGAAAGACAGAGAAAGCGAAAAACCCGGCGTCGACAGCAAGTATTCTATCTTAATTTATTCTGTTTCTACGAAAATAATTTTTCTAATTTGTGAAATTTGTTTACAAAGTTTTCATTTGCAAGTTATATCTCATTCGAGCTCATATCTTGTTCAAGTTCAATCGATGATAACTCAGTTTCAATTGCGTATAAGATTTATTTGATTATGAACTGTTCCTTTAGAATACCTTCTGGCCCTTTTGTTCCGGCTAGATACTAATGATGCGAAACGATTATCAGTTGAATTATTCAAGTTCATTGTAGCTGCTTAAAGTCTACCAATCCAAATTATTTTGGTGCGGTCCCACATGAATACTAAGATGAACAACCCGATTAACGAGGTAAAACTGATGACGGGCATATAATCCCATTTACGCTTATGCGATTAAACTTTATACTTGTGCACAATGTAGGGTACGAAAGGCTGATCACCTGGAGTACTTGCGGAGAATGTTTTACAGTCTATTTGATTGTCAAAACTTCTGATGGTTTTCGATGAATTAAAAACAATGTTCAAGGTTCTTATACCCCTTAGTACGCTGTCAAAAAATTTAGAACTCTTGTCTTTGACTTTCGACACTATTTCTTGATTATTCTTTCAATTATTGAGAAATGCTAAAACAGATGATCCTATCTTTGATGTCCTTTATCAATTTATTTTATTACTTACTGGGCAATTTGTGCTCATTCTTGCTTTAACATTTCAGTTAAGGGTGAGAAAGCAAAGAGCTCAGGCAAGGACAAGGGAAAAGCTATGATGAAGAATTGAAAGTTTATTTTTTGTAATAGATTTAGATTTCTGCATTTGATGTATTGTAGCGATAAACGCTAAGTATAAGTTTAGGTTTATTTAAGGTTATGTAAACCTGGGATTTTATTTGGATGATATTATATATTTTATTATTAATAATAATTTATGGTGTTTATCTAGTAAGATGATGGTGTAAGATGTATCGTGAGTACCATATCTTGTGTTTGCTGATATACGGATTTGGGGGCGTCACAAGAATAATGAAACGAAATAGCTAACTCAATTAAATGGACTGAACTAAAATGAACAAAACTAACACAACGAAATAATAGGTTTAATCAAATGGCTAGGTGTTATTTCATACCGAGCTCAGAACAAAACAGAAATATACCGTGCCATACAGGCAAGTCAAATAATGTCACATAGACAATCAAAATAATGTCACAGGCAAGTCACACATATTGGACCGCGAATCCAAATGCATGTAAAATCGGAAGGCGTGTTTGGCACAAACATCACCAATCCGCAGAACAAAACAGAACAGAAAACTAGGGTCGATTTATACGCCTCCCACAACAAAATCACCAAATGGCCAACTTTCACCGGAGCACAAAACAGAGACGTCGTGGACTGATCACACCGCCACGGAAGATGTCATACCTCGGTGCCAAGAGGACATGCTTGTGGTACCCCCACAGGTGGTTATAGCTCAGGTATACCCTACGGTATATTCTAATAAAAATATCATATCACAACACATGCGACACAATATCAACATAAATGGGGTTCTAATATGTACATGTCAAATTAAAACGAATCAACAACACAAGTTCTCCAAAATATATTAACATGTACATTACTACAACATCAAAATAATTTTAAACATGATACACTAGTTTAAAGAGTACAAATATGAGTTTTAAATATCAATGTCAAAATGAGCTATCATAATAAATCTCACATGAAACAATTATGTGAAACATTAACCAATTTCGAAACGAAAAATAAAACAAACTAATTAGAATTAAAAGAGTCTCACTGAAAGAATACGGAATCCGTACCTCGAGTAAGTAATGTAATACCCAGAAATTCCAAATAAAACTCGTTTAGACTCCTTAAAAAAATAAATGATTTATCAGTTTAATATAAAGTTATAACTTAAATCTAATAATCTTTTAATTTTATAATTATCCTAATCATCATTCACGACCTTCAAATATGTACATTTTATTAGTGTATATACCATAAATAATAACATAATGTTCATAGAACAATTTTTTTTCTTACTGATTAACACAATTCATACGAACTGCAGGAAGGTAATAAAACAAAGTTTACTACAAAGTTTAAACAAGTGCATAATCATTATATAATTCGTTTTTTTTTCAATTACGTTCCATCACAGGAGCATGATATAAGATTTCATGTGAAGGCTTTTAACAATTAAGAATCATGCCTATGTCCATTAGTAAACATACATGCAATTCACCATTAATGTATACCTATAATATACATATTTTAATATATCAATATGTACATCAATTAATGAAGGTCCTAAAATAATTCTCTATTTGTTTTAAAGTAATTTTTACCATACCTGTTGACTTCCTTCGGTTAGATACAAGATTGGTCTCCTCTTTTCCCTTATTAAGTCACCGCTCCTTTCTTTTCCTTAATCAATTTGTACCAGATGTATGTAAGGAAGATTAGGTTTTGTTTATTATTATTAATTAATATATTTTATTAACTCTCCAAATTTTAATAGGATTTAAAATTACACAATATAAATTAGACCCAATTAATATAAAGGCCCAAATTAATGTAATCACTTACTTATTATAGTTCACATAAGTTAAATATAATTTGACTCAAACACAAGAAAAGCTCAATTAAAATATTTAAAATATAGATTTAAATGTAATTTATTTATTTATTTTATTTTATTTATTTATTATTTTATTTTTTTCTGGGTATTACAATTAATCTCTGTTGAATCCCACATAATGATCTAAGTTGATTCAGCTGTAAGACTCTCACAAACAACATAATATATACTAATACCTTATTTATCTAATTATCTCTCATTAGTAAAATACACTTTTATCAAGGTACCCATGGTTTCCTTAATACTTCTAAGTTATTCATGCCATATCAGTAATGGCAGTTGCTGGGTTTTTTTATTATTATTATTTATCTTCTTTAACATTCTTAACCCAACTTTATTACTTCAATTAGCCAAACACCTTATGAACAAGCATGTATTTGATTTAGGAAAGATTGGGAAATGATTTAACAAGTATGGAGTAAGAGGTTCAGTTTCTGGTCATTCTGCGGAAGTGTTCTACGATTTTTATATCCACTCTACATCTGGTGAAACCACTCTACGATCGCCTAGAGGTATTCTACGATCATATGGTCTCGTACTCTACGATCGTCGAATGAAACTTTACGATCGTAGGGTTGAAGTTTACGATTGTCACTCTACGACTAGTGAATAAGGCTCTACGATTGGTTAAGTTGCCTCATAGTCTGTGAAGTTACTCTACGATCAGTGGAGTAACTTTACGATCAATGGGATCATTCTACAATCAGGAGTTACTCTACGATCAGTGGAGTAACTCTACGATTTACTCTATGACTTACCCAGTTTACTCTATGGTCAGTGAGTAAACTCTACGATCGGAGTGAAGTTACTCTATGATCGTAGGGTTCTCTTTATGATCTATTAGGGCTAAAGCATACCTTAAGATTTCAGTTTAAGGGATGATCTTTAACTGATTGATTTGAGGTCATACTTCTTCCATTTGAACAGACTTAGAAACATGGCTTGGGTCTGACTTGGATTGTTAGTTTAAGATGCAAGGATCTGAAAAGGAAACCATAACAGGTTCTTGGGAATGAAACTCAATCTTAGGTCTGTCGCACTATTGAAGAACTCAAAGATTTGAACTTGGCCCAAGTTAGGTTACTGATATAGGCAAGTTGATAGATAGACATGTAACTTGAACTATTTTGGTATAGAATCACCATATTTGACAAGGTTAACACTTTTCATTGTTTTACTAGAGTTTGGACATAAGTTCAACAGCCAATACCTATCGTCTGCATAACCATGAATCACAGGACACTGTGCTCATTCACAACTTTTGTTTTGATTTTAAGGCTATCTCAGTAAGTGTTTTATGTTGTTCTTTTCATTCCACTTTAAGTCGTTTACACATTTTAACATACATCGACGTATGACCTTCATCCAAAACCACCTTATTATTACCTCGAAATCCACCATGATTCCCACACATAACCAAGCATGCATATCTATTCTATAACTGACTCATATAAAAATTAAATTAAGATTCAAGGTTGAGGGGTTTGTGTACCTCTTGGTTCTCTTCTTCTACTGGTGAGGAACTTGTGTATCTATTTACTTCCTTTTTTCTTTCTAACTCCTCTGATTGCCGAACTTCAAGAGTTCCTCTTGGCTTTTCCTTTTTATCTCTCAAGTTCTTTATCTCTCTCTATATTAGAACTCTAGCAAATGGCAGTAACTTTGCAGCTTGATTTGGGAGTTCCTATTTATAGGGGGACTCTTATACATATTTTACCCAATACATGGTGTCCATATGGGTGTTAGTCCAGAATAAATTGGTTTTTTCCAGTGGTTAAGGAAGGTTGGGTAAGAAAACAACTTACCTGCTCACTTTAGGCTATGATGTAGATCATCATCCCCTTCACATGGGATTAGCTTAAAGTAAGGCAACCATAGGGTGGTTGTAGACTGGTTTGGAGGCAGTACTATCAGTATTGTTATTGTTATTAATTTATCATATTTCTGAAAATTGGACCCTTAATTCGGGTCAGCTGATTGGGCTTACCACTGGGCTCAATACTTTAATTCCAATTGGGCTTGACCATAATTCATACCAGCCTACAACATTGGACAGGTGCACAATTCGTGGGGTTTCAACAACCTACTTGCAACATAATTTAATTGGGTTATACTTAGTTATTCTATTGGACCTTTCACCTGCACACATATTTGTAGCAGTCCATTGCTTGCATATTCAGATCATTTATTCTTTTCATGAGACATAACTCACAGCTTATTTTAGTCCTTCCACTTACTGCCTAAGGCAACTCCTCTCAATTTCAGTTAATCATATTTACTAACAGTATCACCAACACCTAATCAATTAATAACACACGGCTAGCTTATCTTTCATTATAACTAACCTAGATCTATAACAGTCCTTATTCATAATTTATTTAAACACTTAATTGATTCCTCATGAATCATTATGCCACACAAGGCTACACTTCCCACGCTCAGTTAATTCATAACTCAAACTTGTCATACACTAAAGTCTCATCTTAGTCTTTTCTCATAATTCATACTTGATGCAATTTCATTTTATTAACTAACACACATTACACATAATACACACAATTAGCTTCGAATAATTCTCTTATTCATAAATAATAATCGTTTGAATTTCTTGGGTATTACAACACTTCGAGTATATGATATCTGTGATATTAATACATTAATACAATAATATAAAAAATAAATTTATAATAATAATGGTGAGTAATAAAGAATAATAATCTGAAAGTATGTAACGTGTCTCCTGAAGTGTGAAACGTGTGTAAAAATAGTCCTAAAGTGTGTAACGTGTGTTTTAAAAATGTGTAACGTGTGGATAGGTGATAAATAGTGTAGATTAAAAGTTATCTAAAATGTGTAACGTGTGGATTGGTGATGGACGGTATAGATTAAAAGTGTCCTAAAATGTGTAACGTGCGGTGATGTTGATGTGGGTTAAGTTTTTGCTATAAATAGGGGGGTTAAGCATAAGGATTTTCATAACTTTCTTGCTTAATCCTTCCTTTTATTTTCTATATCATTCAGTGTAAGTGTCTTTGAGGTGCTAAGATTGTTTTAAGTTTTGGCGCAATAATTGTTCAGGTGAGTTTTCTATAAAAGTTGCATAAGCACTCACACACATATCACACGATTTTTATAACTCTTCCTTTAAAAGACTCTTCCTTTAGAAGATTTATTTTGAAAGGCTTCTTCTGGAAGATTGTTTTGAAATATTACTCATTTCTTTCAAAAATTATTTTAAAATACTCTATTTTGTACACTACACAATGTTATACTATCAAGTCAATTTCGAACAATATACGAGTTAGTGTACACCATGAAACTTATATGTGGTAATTACTAATTTAATTATAAATATACATATAGGTTGATCAAAGCAGTATCTAATCATGTGCTAAAGTGAAGGATATCATTTCTTTATACTCCTAAATTTATGGTAAGAAATTATCATTTATTTCTACAGTGTTATCCTCAAACGGTAATTTGTTTCATCTAATATCTTTTCACCTGAATCTTCCTATTGCGTTTTATATGTTATAGTTGAATTGTGAAACTTATTTATTTAATTCTTGAACTCTAATCGAATTTCTGGATATCGTGTTGACAATTTGGACATTAATGTTTATTCTTGATCATATTGTTCTTATTATTCCTATTCATCCTTTATATCACTGTCATAATCATCAGACTTAAATTGTGGTGAAAAGTTCTCTTTGGCCTGGGTGCAAATAAGAACTGTTGATTGGCATGATTTATAACTAGAAAATATTGATTAGTATGATCATGACCATTTGGTGTTACAGTTGACTGTCTTTGGCCTGGGTGCAAAGACAATATAATTGTTGAGTGTCCTTAGCCTGTGTGGCAAGGATACATGATGCTTGTGTGGCAAGGATATGTGGTGAAAGTTCTCTTTGGCCTGGGTGCAAAGAGGAACTGTTGATTGATGTTACCATTGATAAAATCTTACTGGTGAATTTTAATTTGGAAAAGATAGTAAACCTTATGGTTTATTTAACTCTTTTAATGGATTGCTCATTCCACTACAGTTATACGTTGAAAATTTATTCTATCTGTCATATGCTTTGAAATCTCTGATTTATCACTGTTGAAGGCTAAGGATAATTTTTTCTTCGTTATCTTAGTCATGATATTCTTTACTGGGCTATTTGAGCTCACCATTTTCCTTTTTGTTCTATTGTTCTTCTCAGGAAATGGGAGTATAGCTGGGACTAGCCGGGGAATGGAGTGATGGTCTGAGATAGTTACTATAGTAGTTTTCACAATGTTGTAAAATAGTGTGGCAATAATTATAGGGAAGACTTAGAATGAGTTATTGTATTTGGTACTGTATTATTATGAGTTGGTTGTTTGTCTTTTGATGACTCAAATTGGGTTGTGTGGATCCAATTTTGGGGGCGTCACAATTACAGATTTTTGATTTCTCATATCTTTCCTTTAAATCATTCCATAAGACAAGAGGGCCTTTTACTGTAAGGTACTCAGATTTTAATTCTTCATGGAGATGATGGCGAATAAAAATCATTGATTTTGCACGATCCTGCTGGGATGCTTGATTGCCAACCTTATTGTATTTTTAAGGGCCTCTAGGTGAATCTCAACATTAAGGGTCCATGATAAGTAATTCTTGCTCGTGATGTCAAGGGCAGCAAATTCAAGTTTTGTAAGGTTCGACATCTATATAAATATATAATTACGTAAGAAATTAAATAACTATATATATATATATATATATTATCATACACTATTTTAATGAAAGCAGTACTACATATACATGTACAAATTAAATTCACTAATTAATGTATACTCATAATTAGTATTCTTTATTGCTTTCTTTGTGTTTCCTTTCGTAATGCAAATTCATCTAAAGCAGTGAATCATCTGATGTCAAAGTGAATTAAGATTGCATTATGTTGAAGTCACTACCAAGACCAGTAATGATAGTTAATACTGCGACTCTTATTTTATAAAAGTTCCCAGAAATTTTCTAACTTAGGAGTGTAGATAAAAATAAATTTTACTCAATTACAGAATTTTGATGTCAACTGACTACATCTACTTGTCACTATTTTCTATCAGGTTTTGTATCATTTGTATGGTCATTACCAAATTCCATTATTTCAAATCAAATATAAACAAACTATAGGATCAGAAACAAATTTTTAAATAGTCACAACATAAACTCCAGACTTGACCAAAGTCCAACACATTTAAATAGCAATAGTGAGTTGAGAGAATTATAAAAATAATCTTTGATGTTTGAAGAACAATAGGAGGACAACTTCCTTTTTAAAATTAGGTAGAAACTCGTGCTCATAACATATTGTGAAATGATAGATAAAACAAAGTAAGAAGAAAACAAGAAATATATATTGATAAACTCTTGTATTCAAGTGGTCATCCACAATTTTTTTGATATCTCTCAGATGTGTACAATAATAGTAAAACAATCTCACATATATATGACCTTAGAAAGGTTGTAATAATGATTACAATTATGGATATAGATCTCCCCTATAGACTTTACACATTTCAGCCTTTACATATCCCAAATAACTTTTTCATTGCCCAAACTTTACACATTCCAATCAGACTTTATTTCTAACAACTATTGCTTTATAGGAAAATAGTATATTTTGAGACTTTATGTATCGACTTTTTTATTGTCAATTACGTGAATAACTATTATTGATATATTTTAATAATATATATGATATAGTAGGCTAACTTTATAATTTTTTACAATCTCATGTATTGATGTACATCGCAATTGTAAGTCTAAAGAAATTTTTTGTAATACATAACGGAACGCGGCTTTATAATAGAGAGAATAATTGCTTCAATCTTTCGATTAAGAAATAATTTATGCTCACAAATTGTAAATAAATAATTGTGCATAAATGGTAGCACCTATCTAATGCATACTAATTAATAAAAATGTGTAAAAATTCAAATATTTACTTTTACTTTCTGCTTATCTCTTTTTTATATTGTTTGTTCACAGTGATGAATCCAAGATTTTTATCTACTGAGTGTCGACGCCGGTTTTTTCCCTTCGCTGGTCCTTTTAGTCTTTTCCAATTTTAACCTTCTTGATTAAATGATTTTTGGAAAAGGTCGGCATTAATGTCGACGGGGTTTTGAAAGATTGTTTTTATGATGAGCCAATTAACCAGAGTCGCCAGTTGGTATATTTGAAATGGATGTACCAACTCATCCGAGTTTTCGTTTTTTTATAAATCGCTGGCTCATATGTGACTCCGAATTAATTGGTCTGCGAATCGAGATTCATAGAGTTCGGGGGCTTGCTTAAGTGAGGGGAAGGTGTTAGGCACCCCTCGACTTCCGTGAAACACGGTTACCGCAATCTTGATGCTGTCCTATCCTTTAATTCATGAAATGCATATATGTGCGGGTATGTATGGGTGTGTGTGCTTATATGAATGTTGTGGTGAGTTTGTATGGAAGAATTATTTGGATTTTTAGGGAAAGTTGTGCTTTAACTTGAGAATGTTTCAGAACGTCGTTTCTATTAATACGAGAGAGCTTCCTCTTTTCATGCAAAAGGTTTGATATAAATTGTCAAAATTAGGAGATTTCCATTAGATGACGTTTTGGCAAAAGAGGATTTTATTAAGCCTTAGCAAAAATAGGAATCGAGATTTATACATTGCTTTCATAAATGATGGGCAATTTCTAGGATCTCTTTCGCCCTATGCATCAAGGTTTAATAAAACCCTTAATTTCTTTTATAAAACCCATTTTTGTGACATTTGAAAATAACCTCTTTTAGCTTTCTCATAGAATAGGAATCAACTTTCATTGGCATTTCCAATTTTTAGCCTCGTGATGCTAATATCCTACTTTGATTGATTTTAGAAAAGATCTTTATCATTTAATCTTTTGAAACCATTTTGGTGTCACGAAGTATAATCAAGCATAAACATGCGTTGGGGCTATCCACGGGCATGTAAGCCATCAAAATATCCCCAAACGCCAACAATCACATATTCCACTAATACGGGGCCTTAAACCCGATTCTCGTCTTAACGTCGTTTTAAGGCCCAACGGTTACATATTACAAAAAACGAGCACCTTGAATCTATACATACATCAAAACGTCCATTATCGGATTTGAACCACGGGGTCGCGTTCCTAGGCTCACACGAAATTATGTCATGCCCACAAAATGAATACTACATAATTAACCAACCCGGATTTATCTAATACACCATGATATCCTAAAATGACAATCTAAATAAATTACACCCAATGAACCACCATAAACAAGCTAGAAATTTCATCAATTGGATATCCTTGGGTTATTAGGAAGAATTTTGTTCCGATGGAACCCTCACCAATAATCCCTAATCCATGATTATTCAACAAGATACATGAAAGTTACATCTAATTTACTCAATCAATATGACATGAATTGCTAGAACAAATAGAAATTTTCACCTTGCAATTGATCTCAAATGGATGTGAACTTGTGTATTTGAATAGGATAAGGAGTGTATTTGATACAACAAAAATCAAAAGAATTAAATCCTCTCTTTTTTTCTTCTCCTTTCTCCCTATTTTTTGTTGCAAAATCTAGCTATTTTCTCTCTATTTCCGTGTTTTTTGCTGCTGCAGAATTTCTCCTTCAAAAAACTGCTCCCCTCCTGTATGCTGCACGAAACTGGGCTGAAATAGGCTGGCTGGCCCACCTCCCATCGCACTCAGCTGATAGTGCTGATTTCCTGGTTTCCGTGCTGGCGCACCCACTTGGCCGCAGATTAATCCGCGGCTGGCTGGCTTGACTTTCTCAATTTTCGTGCTACGCCTCAATTTTCGTGCCGTGACGCTGTTTTTCGCTGACAGGTTCGTATTTTACAGTCCGGGATCATTGGGAAGCGTGCCACACCTTCCGGGAATGCCAAATTCGGATGGCCTTGCTGTCACGTCGACCTCGGTTGCAAATTGTCATGGTGGCGTTGAGCGTCCATACTTTTTCCATCTTTTGCTCTCGCAGGCCGATCCATTTGACGAATTTGCCCTCCTGTCAAGGTTAGTATACGAAGTGCAAAATTTGGGTGTCTACAGCTGCCCCTCTTTATCATGTTTATGAAATGTTAAATGAAATGAACAGGATAAAGAAATAGACACCCGATGTATGAATGACAGTGCACAGATATGATAATACACACACGATGCAACACATGTAGTTTATGGTACAACACAAGATGTAGCGCATGCAAAACATTCGAAAGAGTGTCAATGCATCAACCCTCTGACCGTATTTGTTTGTCGTTGGGTTCACTCTTCCAATCTATCCTCTCGTTCGGGGCCGGGTATCGTCGCCGGTCACCCATCTCGTAACCCCCGGTTATCGTCGCCGGTTGGTTGTCTCGTCAGGGCCGGGTTTCGTCGCCGGTCACCCATCGCGTAACCCCCGGTTATCGTCGCCGGTTGGTATCTTGTCGGAGCCGGTTTTCGTCGCCGGACATCCATCTCGTGATCACCGGTTATCGTCGCCGGTCGATCGTCTTGTCGGGGCCGGGTATCGTCGTCGGTCACCCATCGCGTAACCCCCGGTTATCGTCGCCGGTTGGTTATCTTGTCGGAGCCGGTTTTCGTCGCCGGACATCCATCTCGTGATCGCCGGTTATCGTCGCCGGTCGATCGTCTCGTCGGGGCCGGGTATCGTCGCCGGTCACCCATCGCGTAACCCCCGGTTATCGTCGCCGGTTGGTTATCTTGTCGGAGCCGGTTTTCGTCGCCGTACATCCATCTCGTGATCGCCGGTTATCGTCGCCGGTCACCCATTGCGTAACCCCCGGTTATCGTCGCCAGTTGGTTATCTTGTCGGAGCCGGTTTTCGTCGCCGGACATCCATCTCGTGATCGCCGGTTATCGTCGCCGGTCGATCGTCTCGTCGGGGCCGGGTATCGTCGCCGGTCACCCATTGCGTAACCCCCAGTTATCGTCGCCAGTTGGTTATCTTGTCGGAGCCGGTTTTCGTCGCCGGACATCCACCTCGTGATCGCCGGTTATCGTCGCCGGTCGATCGTCTTGTCGGGGCCGGGTATCGTCGCCGGTCACCCATCACGTAACCCCCGGTTATCGTCGCCGGTTGGTTATCTTGTCGGAGCCGGTTTTCGTCGCCGGACATCCTTCTCGTGATCGCCGGTTATCGTCGCCGGTCGATCATCTCGTCGGGGCCGGGTATCGTCGCCGGTTAACCATCTCGTGATCTTTCCACTCAATACGTCAAAGGGCTGCAAGGGAGCAAGGTGGGACCCACCAGGGCCAGCCGCAGATGGATCTGCGGCCAGCCGCAGATGGATCTGCGGCCAGCCGCAGATGGATCTGCGGCCAGCCGCAGATACATCTGCGGCCATGATCGGGTTTTATAGCCAGCGCGCCTCCTCCAGATCTGTCACTTTCAACTTCCAACTCACATAGATTCTCTCAATTTTTGCTTGTTCGCAAGGGTCTTTTGTCGATCTTTTCAACTTTCCTGCAAAAACTACTCCGGTAGGATTGATCTACGCGCTACAGGTAACACTTTGACCGGTCACTTTTCAATTTCGTCAATGTTTTGCTATACTTTGACTATTTGCATGTTTAGAGATAAAATGTATGCTTTAAAATGCTATGCAATGTACTATCATATATACATGCTATGTATTAACTGTGTGAGACCTATTCTATGTTCATGAGGCGGTCCCACGTATATGTTTGCTCCTTTTTGAAAGAAAATCATGCATTTATGGCACTTTACATGCTTTATTTACACATATGAATGCAATATGATCTGTTGTGGCTTGGGTTCTTTGAAAAACATGCCTGGATATGCATGGGATGTCCATTTTATAGACGGAACTCTGCCGAAATTTTTTTTTTTTTTTTTTTTTTTTTATATATGCATCATGCTGCATTAATTATATGATGAGGATAGGAATTTAGAATATTCATTGCATAATTTTTAAAGGGAACTTACCTTCCTTTTCGTCTGTTCTATCCCAGCTATGGATTCTGATGCGCCCACTAGCTCTTCTGCCTCTCGGACTTCGGGTGTTCGCCGTCGTAGGGCTGCACCTGCCCCTGTTCCTCCTCGGACCCGTCAGGCTCGTCGCTTGACGGAGGCTGTCATCCGTCCTGATCATCCGGACGTTGAGGAGGTTGTTCCTCCGGAGGTTGCGGTGGAGGAGCCGTCTTCCAGCACACCGGCTCCCCATTCTCATCGCGCTTTATCTGGCGCTTCTGTCCAGATACCCGACCTATTGGGTCGGGATCTCAGCCGTCATCCCTCGGCATCCCTTGTTGCTAATGAGGTATATTCAATTCTGCTCTGAATTTGCTCTCAATTCCTCAATTTCTGTTCTATCTGGACTGACCCACTGGTGATTTTCACCGGTGCCTGAGTTTACCCAGCCGAGGGGTAACTGGTTCAACATTTACTCCCTTTACGCGGCCTTGCACAATGATTACCGCGCGGTGGTGGACTCCTGGGGTTTTCGCCACTTCTTCACCATCATTCCCCGCCAGTGCCCCTGGGGTTATATGCGGGCTTTGTCCGAGAGGTGGTTTCATCAGACCCAATCCCTTCATCTTCTGGACTGTGAGGTCGTGCTGACCCCTTGGGATTGGCGGTATATCACGGGGATCGAGTTCACCGGGTCCCGCGTCCCTCTGGACCTCGATATTACTCCAGCAGAGGTCCGCGCTCTTTTGGGCTTTGCTGCCGATGACCGGGTCTTCAAGGCCCGCAGTATCCGGTCTGGAGCATTAGCTGTCGATGCTGTCGGAGGTTTATACGCACAGCCTATCCCAGCGGATCAGGGCACTCGTGACATCCTGCTACGGCGCCTGTTTCCTGACTATCATGAGGGGTTGTTTCCTAGGGAACAACTCATCTACCATCCATTTCAGTGTCGTAGGGGCTGTTCGAGATGTAGACCGGATTGGTGACTACGACTGGGGGTCGTTCACCTTCGCTTATTTCCTCCACAGTCTGCGTCTACGCTCAGAGGGACAGACCGATGCCTGGCTCGGTTTCTACCACTTTCTGTTGGTGAGTCTTCTCCTCCTTTTGATTTATTGCACTTATCTTTATTTCATTTCTCTTTTCGCACTTTAATAGTTACTCACTCCCTACCTTGTTTCCGTTCACAGTTCTGGGCTTACGAGCGTTTTCCATGCCTGAGGCCGGTCACCGCCCTTGGCCCGGACACTTATCCCCGGGGTCGGCGATGGCATCACAGCACTTTAGAGGAGGTCCCAGTGTCGGGCAGCTTTGCCCATTGGCGCATTCAGCTGGAGCTGATCACTGCTGCGGAGGTCGTCTGGACTCCCTATCTTTCGGAGCATCTGGCTGTGGGGTTCACCGATGGACATCCCTCCGGCCCGGAGTTTGCACTTTCCACCCGTCGTGTCACCCTGCAGAGCGTTGGAGGCTGGGTGATGTACCTAGGGGAGCGCGCCTTCAGATGTGTGACCGGAGAGATTCGCATCCCGCATTCCCTTTCTTTCACTACTTCCTGGCCGCTGGATTCTCAGCCCTCGGAGATCATGCTCGCCGGGGAAGACGGTCGGATGCTTTCTACGGGTCCCAGTACGAGTGATGCATTCCGTACCTGGTGGGTTCCCCGTACCATCGGTCCTCAGACTCGGGCCACTTTCTTTCTTGGAGACATGGTTCCAGGCTCGGTGACGATGACTGATTGGGCTGCCTGTGTTCGGACCCCCGCCCACGCTGAGCAGATCGCCACATTGACCCGTCAGGTAGATCAGTTGTCGCTGTTTCTTCGGGTGTTGGGCCGGACCCCGGAGGAGGCTTACGCCTACGATCCAGACGGTGCGGGTTATGATGCAGGCCCGAGTTCATCTAATGCCACAGCGCATCCATACATTCCTGATATGAACTTTGGTCCTCCGAGCTCGACGACCCCAGGGGATCAGTTCGAGGATCCTGCTTTCATAGATGATACTGATTTTATTTAGATCAGGATAGGATAGGGCTTTTTGTACCTGCATCCGTTTAGATTTCTTTTTCATTTATGCACTATGTACTGAACTCATTTATCTATTATGCACAGTTCCCTTTTTATCTTTATGGAGTTCACTTGTTTTATTTATTTTTTTTAATGTATGATGCATGCCCCTTTTTTTTTTTTTTTTTTTATGGATAGAGAATGACCCCTGTACAGTCTTTTTGATACTATTTTTCACAGATGTCGTTCTCAGATGCCGTGGTACGTTTGGATTCCATTCCTCCCACAGGGTTGGTTGGCAGTCTCCTCCGCTGGTTTGACAGCTTATTACCGGCAGACAGGGTTATCGCAGATGGTCTTTTGGGCCATTCTTCGTCCTTATTGATCTTTCAGGTGCCAACGGGCTTTGTGGATGGTATTCTGAGCTATTGGGCCCCTGCCCGTCAGGTGTTCAGGCTAGGGACGGTAGAGCTGACCCCCACCCTGGAGGAGTATGCTCGCTTCACCGGCTTGCCTTTGGATAGACCTTGTGCCAGGGTCACGGCTGGTTCCATGCGCCGTCAGTTCTTGACCTTTACCGGTTTGCGGAGGGCTGTCTTGTTACCGGTGATCATATCAGACCATATGGTTCCCCTTCAGTTCTTGATCGACCGATTTGGTTCACCCGACAGCTTTTGTCTTTTCTTCGGTGATTTTTCCGTGTCCGAGGAGCGCTGGGGTTCCTTGAGAGTAGACGTTCTGATGGCCTGTGTCGTCTCAGTTTTGTACTTGCCCGCAGGACCTGACTAGTTGGACATGCGGGTTGTAGCGGCCGTTCGAGCTCTTCAGGAGGATCACACCATTCTTCCCATGATATTGGCGGATACTTACATGTCAGCCTCATATTGCCAGTCTTTTCGAGGTAGGGTATTCAGAGGGAGCTCGACTTTGTTGTATATGTGGTTCATGAGTCATCTTAGTCCCATCGGCCATTTCCGTCGCCAAGGGTTTTGCTTCAGCCATGACATAACCACGCAGTTTTCGTTTCGTCCCGTGAGCTGTATTGATATGGCCTCCTGGACATCATTTTTGTCTGTCATTGAGGATCCCTTTCATCTATTGGTCTACTCGGGCTATTGCTCCTTTATGAGCTTCTTGACTCATGTGCCCGACCTGGATTTCATCCCCATCGCTGGTTTGAGGGGCGTGACGACCTATCATCCCCTGGCGGTTATGGGGCAGTTTGATCAGACACAGGATTTATACCCTTTCGCGGGTGCGGCCACCTATCGATTCCTTATATCATCTCGGACAGAGAGGGATCTATTGCAGGTATACGAGCTTTGGTCTCGCAGGATATCCGCCGAATGTAGTGAGAGCTGTCACATCCAGACATTTGCTTACGTGCAGTGGCTGCGCGGAGACTTGGATTCGGCTAGTTTGAGTCGGACTGGGGCCTTTGATGACTCTGGAGTGATTTCCCCGAAGGATACCACAGACCACCCCGTCTCAGCCGATCCTGCCCCGAGTCGGGTTACTGAGAATACCCGACTCCGCCTAGCCCTGATTACTGCTGAAGCCGAGAGGGATGCCGCTTTTGTCGAGAGAGATGATGCCATTCGGGCTAGAGACGCTGCCATTGTCGACAGAGAGGCCACTGTACTTCAGACCAGGGCAGTGGTAGATGCTCATTTTGGGACGGTCAGCCGAGCCACTGCTTTACTGGATCGTATTGATATGATGGGGCAGCAGATTGCAGGAGATGCTGATACTTCAGATCTATCCACCACCTTGTCCATCCTGCTTCAGCTAGTTTCAGATTTGTAGATTATTTTATTTCCTGCATAGACTATGTTAGTTTCATCAGTTATTGAAAGAGAAATCTTGTAATAAAATGACTCATATATATAGACATGCATTTAAATTTAGTCATTTTCCCTTTTGCCGTATCATTGCCTTTCATTAGATCCTCATTTTATCCAGTTGACCACGATTTTGACATTTCGCCTTCTCTCTCTTCTCAAGTCTTGATGGAGATTTGACAGATATTGCCGCACACCTTTTGATTTCATCGGTTTGAATCTCAGATTTTGGGTAACTGTTTGGTTGGATCAGGGTTATGTCTTTTGGGATGAAGCTGGTTAGGCAGCTGGTTTCGGGAAGGTTTTGAGGGTGTAGGAGGGTTTTATCTGGCTATCGAAAATTGGATTTGGTTAGGGAAAGGATCATCTTTTAAGGGATCGGACCGCGCCATGATGGCTGCCTACGTACCCCCACAAGTTGGGAGATCAGGTCCTACGTAGTTCGCTCTCAAGGAAAAAAGACCTGATGATTCAAGCGTAGAACCGCTTCACCGAGTCAGAATTGAGGGGTTGTGGAAATACCTCACCATCCATTTCTTGCAATATGAGGGCTCCTCCGGATAGCACCTTCTTAATCACAAACGGCCCCTCCCAGTTTGGGGCGAACTTCCCCTTGGCTTCGTCTTGACAAGGCATGACTCTCTTCAACACCAAATCATTTTCTTTGAACTTCCGAGGTCTCATCCTTTTGTCATATGATCGAGAGATCCTTTGCTGATATAATTGACCGTGCCAAACGGCAGCCACCCTTCTTTCATCAATTAGGGCCAATTGGTCGTATCGATTTTGCATCCAATCCTCCTCACTTATCTGAGCATCGATCATTACTCTGAGGGATGCCATCTCAACCTCAACTGGTAGAACAGCCTCCATTCCATACACCAAAGCGTAAGGGGTTGCCCCTGTAGACGTACGCGTTGACGTCCGGTATGCCAGCAGGGTGAGGGGTAACAAATTCGGCCATCCCCGATGATTAGCAGACATTTTGGCCATGATTTTCTTGATGTTTTTGTTTGCAGCCTCCACTGCCCCATTCATCTTAGGACGGTAAATGACGGAATTGAGGTGCTTGATCTTGAACTGGTCACACAGTCCCCTCATGAGGGCGTTGTTTAAATTCTTGGCATTGTCAGAGACCAAAACCTCAGGCTGCCCGTATCGACAAATGACATTATTCCTGATGAACCTGACGATGACCTCCTGAGTTACTTTGGGGAAAGAAGCTGCTTCTACCCATTTGGTGAAGTAATCGATCATGACGAAAATGAATCGGTGCCCGTTGCTTGCCTTGGGCTCTATTGGTCCGATTACATCTATTCCCCACATTGAAAATGGCCACGGGGAGGTCATACAGTGCAGTTCATTAGGAGGCGTATGGATCACATTACCGTGCGCCTGACATTGATAACACCGTTTGACATGATCATCGCAATCGGCTTTCAGCGTTAACCAATAATGTCCTGTCCTCAAGATCTTTTTGGCCAACATCGGTCCACTCATGTGTGGCCCACACACCCCGCCATGGATTTCATTCATAATCCTTTGGGATTGCGTTTCATCTACGCACTGCAACAGTCCCAAACCAGCATCCCTCTTGTAGAGTGAATCCCCACTCAGATAAAATTTCATCGCCATCTTTTGAATTCTCATCCTCTCAGTTCGACTCGCCTGGTCGGGAATGGACCTATCTCTCAGATATTCCCTTATGTCGTGATACCAAGGCTGCCTCGTCAACCCCACCTCGTTTGATAACACTGCCACATGTTCCTCATATGCCGGGGCATTCTGTACGGTGATCTCAATCTGTGGACTGTCCCTACTCTTGATCACGTGGATTAAGGAGGCCAGAGTCGCCAATGCATCGGCAAAGTCATTTCGTCCCCGAGGAATATGGCGGAAGGCGATATCCTCGAACTCTTGCATCAGCTGGATGACACAACGATGGTATGGAAGTAACCGAAGCTCCTTAGTGTTGTATATCCCGATTGCCTGTCGGATTACCAATTCTGAATCCCCGAACACCGCTAGTCTCTTCACTCCCATGTCACGGGCCAAGCGGAGTCCCAAGATACACCCCTCGTATTCAGCGGTGTTGTTCGAATTGCTGAAACGAAGTTTAGTGGCCACGGGGTATTGTTCTCCGGTGATAGAGACTAGGACCGCTCCGGCTCCTGCCCCCTCGGCATTCATGGCACCATCAAAATACAGCTTCCAGAACTGTCCCTCGTCATCACATTTCTCGCGTGATACCCAAAATATATCCTCGCCCGGAAGAAGAGTTTCTAACGGCTCCATCCCTCCTGACGGGGTTTCTGCCAACTGATCTGCAATTCCCTGCCCTTTTATGGCCTTCTGGGTCACGTACACCATGTCAAACTGTTGTAAGATTAACTGCCATCTGGACAATCGACAATTCAGCATGGGCCTTTCAAAAATATATTTCAGGGGATCCATTCTTGATATCAGGTACGTCGTATGCCCATGGAGGTAGTGCTGTAATCTCCCTGCAGCCCAGGCTAGAGCACAACAGGTCTTCTCGATGGGAGTGTAATTCTGCTCACATTGGCTAAATCTTTTGCTGAGGTAATAGATGGCCTGCTCTTTACCCGCCTTATTTTTCTGTCCCAACATACATCCCATCGCGATGGCATTTACCGATATATACATAAACAGAGGGATCCCATCCCTCGGGGGTACCAGCACTGGTGCTTCAGTCAATTGCTTTTTAATGGTCTGAAAAGCCTTCTGACATTGCTCATTCCATTCTTGGGAAACCCCTTTTCTTAACAGTTTGAAAATGGGCTCACATGTAGTCGTCAAATGGGATATAAAACGGCTGATGAAATTTATCCTTCCGAGGAATCCTCTTATCTCCTTCTCTGTGTGAGGTGCCGGCATATCCACAATGGCCTTAATCTTTGCTGGGTCCAACTCAATGCCCCGATCACTAACCAGGAAACCCAAGAGCCTACCCGACTGCACTCCGAAAGCACACTTGGCTGGATTGAGTTTCAAATTATACTTTCTGAGCCGATCGAACAGCTTTTTGAGATGGGTTACATGATCAGATTCTTCCCTCGACTTTACAATAATGTCATCCACGTAGACCTCTATCTCCTTATGCATCATATCGTGGAATAAGGCCATCATGGCTCTTTGATAAGTGGCCCCCGCGTTTGTGAGGCCAAAAGCCAATCGCCTATAGCAGAAAGTGCCCCAAGGGGTGATGAATGCGGTCTTTTCCCGATCTTCCTCCGCCACCATTATCTGATGATATCCCGCGAAGCAATCCACAAAAGAGTACATTTCGTACTGGGCTGTGTTATCTACCAGGATGTGTATGAAGGGCACCGGGAAGTTATCCTTGAGACTGGCCTTGTTTAGATCCCTGTAGTCTACACATACCCTTACTTTTCCTCCAGGTTTAGCCACTGGGACTACATTGGATAGCCATTCCGGGTAAGTGGACACCATAATGATTCCCGCCCTGAACTGCTTGATGATCTCTTCCTTTACTTTTAGGCTCCACTCCGGTTTCAACTTTCTTAATTTTTGTTTGACAGGCCGGAAACCCTCCTTGATGGGTAATCGGTGTACCACAATGTCGGTGGATAATCCGATCATATCCTCATGAGACCAGGCAAAGATATCCTCATATTGCTTTAGTAACTCAGTCATTTCAGCTTTTTGGTTGGGGGTAAGGTCCGTCCCTATCTTGAGTTCTTTTGGCTTATCAGGGGTTCCAATATCAATGGTGACGGTTTGGTCCAAGTTGGGTTTGGGTTTATCCTCGACCCATCCTTTGATCTCGTCAGGCGCATCGTCGTAATCTGTCTCGTCTTGTTCAATGCCCATTAAATCGAAATCTAGCTCCATGTCAAAATCATAATCATCATTCAAATTTGAAAGACCATTTATTAGGCAAGGATTACTCAAATTGGTACACCTGACATGAAACAAAATACTTGTCATATATAAATCATTTTTCACGACGATCCCATTTTCAAAATAACACGAAGAAACGACATAATTATGCAGAAATAAAACAATAACAAAAATAAAACTTCTTCATTCCCCCATCCTCTGGGGTCCACCACCCTGACGTCGGGTTTTACCCTTTTTTGGATATTACTGGTTTCATGGTCCAGTTGTCGACAGTCAGGTCAGATGAAATGCGCTGGATGAAGGGGGGCTTTACATCGGACACTTCCCCGATAATTACGGCTACGTCGCCTGAGTCCTCCCTCCTATTCTCTTCAGGAATGATCAGTCTTGCCCAATCGATGACAGGCACAACTTGTTGGGCTTCGGGTGGTGCGATAATATTCGTCCCCTCCCTACTGCTTGTTGATTGTTCGGGGATGTAGCATTTGGTTTTAAACTCCTTTGCGACCTCCTGCAGGAAACTTTCCCTCCGGGCCGACTCATTACGCGCGGGGGTTAACTCTTCATTCCCTGCCCCAATCACAGGCTCGCTGATCCCCTGCTCATTGTCGACTTTGGTCACTGGGCTGCCAGCTAGTCGAATCGGAGCCGCACCCCGACGGTGTCTCCGTGTTGCGCCCTCATGGTATCCCAACCCTGCTTTGCCTATCTGATGTGGTAGGTGGATGGGCTCGGTGATTCCCTGACTACTCCTTCCTAACCCCTGCCCAGGCTGGAAGTTCATTTTTATCATTTCCTTTGCCACAAAGGTAAGTTCGGGAGAGACCCTAGGTTTCACAGTTGGAGCTCCCAGGCATTTATAGTGGGGAATGCTAATCTCCAGTGCTTGAAAGCTGGCAGGTGCTGCCGACTCATCCACATTGATCACTGGCAGGTCACTCCTAGGAGGAGAAGGGTCATCACATTCGGCCGAGATTGTTACCAGATTCCCATCGATGATTAGCTTGATTTGTTGGTGGAGCGTGGAGGGAACTGCCCCGGCCATGTGTATCCATGGCCTCCCTAACAGCAGGTTGTAGCTGGCCGCGATGTCAAGAACTTGGAAAGAGATGTCAAAAGTACAGGGCCCTATCTCCACCGGCAATTCTATTTCTCCAATGGTATCCCTCCGGGATCCGTCAAAAGCCCAGACCACCACATGACTGGCCCGTAGGCGCTTGGAACTGATGTTCATTTTCTTTAGCGTACTGAGAGGACATATATTCAATGCCGATCCCCCATCGATCAGCACCCCATTCATGACATATCCTGAGGAGATTACCGCAATGTGTAGCGGTTTTCGGTGCCCCCTTCCCTCCTTGGGAATGTCCTCATCCGCAAAGGATATTGCGTCGCTTTCCAATAGGTGGCCCACCAGCTGGCCGAAAACCTCCTCACTAATTTCTTTGGGCACGTATGCCTCCTCCAGAACCTTCGTCAGGGTTTTGCAATGCTCACTGGATGACAACACCAAGTCCATGACTGATGTTAGGGTTGACTCCTCATTTAAAATCTGGATCCCTCTTGTTTCTGGGTGATCCATCCGTTTCAAAAATTCTATGGCCCTTTCCTCGGAAACCTCTTCATTTTTTCTCTTTTGGCTCTCAAGGACTCGCCCGGGAAGAAATAAGGGGTTCCCCTTTGTTGTCACGGAAGCACAACTGGCCGCTTCCTCTGGTATTCCCCCATAATTCCAGGGTACAGTCTTTAGGCTACTGATAGGGAGTTGCGGCCTTGCCGCAAGGATGATGGGCCTCGGAGCCGCCAACTTGACCGGTCCCTCCGTGCTATTCGTACTTACCCCTATCAACCTGATGGGCGTTCCCCGTGCACTCCCATGATCACGTATCACGTTGATCATTTCCTCAATTTTCTGCACATAGTTCAACCTTGGCGGCCCCCCAGCTTCACTTGCCTCCGTCGCATTGACTCCCCCCCCATCATGTCTTGGCAGGGGATTTGCCTTAACATTCGGGGAGTCTGGTTGTTCCACCACAATTTCCCCATTGTCGATCATGTTCTGAATTATATGTTTCAATGTCCAACAATCTTGTGTATCATGACCCGGGGAACCCGAGTGGTAGGCGCACCGTTTACTTGGGTCAAATCTCCTCCCCTTCGGGTCACTTGGGGGAGCCAAATTGATTATCTTCTTTTGGGCCATCAATACCGCCAAAATCCGCTCGAGAGGCTCCCCGAGTGGGGTGAATACTCGATTTTGCGAGGCCTCGTATCTTCTTCGCCCCTCTGCCCTTTGATCTGTGAAGTTTGGCTGTCGGGATGGCCCTACCCTTTGCACCTGTACCGGAAGATGGCTTTCTGTTTTTCTGGCTGACCCCTGTAGGATGAGGGAGACATCCTCTTCCTTTTTCTTTTGGGCCCTCCGGGAACTGCTGCCATAGTTTCCATTCTGTATTTGCTCGGCAGCAGTTTCTAAAGCAGTAAAATCTCAGATTTTACCCGATTTCAACCCCATATCTACCATCTCTCCATGTTTAATCATTTCAGCGAAGGGTCTTCCAATCCCCGAGATGACTCGTTCATAATACGGTGCCTCTTGAATGTCTACAAAAGTCATCACCATCTCCGACTCGGTCATCGGGGGGTTCACCTGTGCGGCCATGCCCCTCCATCGTTGCGCATATTCCCTGAAGGATTCCCTAGGTTGTTTCTTAACCTTTGTCATTTGATACCTGTCAGGGGCCATCTGGGCCTGAAAGCTGTATTGGGTTAAGAAAGTATGGGCCAACTCCTCCCAGTTGTGGATTCGGGCGTTGTCAAGGCGGGCATACCAAATTCTTGCCTCCCCCGTTAAGCTTTTCTGGAACAGTTGCATTCTCAACCCTTCGTCCTCGACATAAGACCCGAGTTCTCCAATGTATATTTTCAAATGGGTGTAGGGATCCCCCTTCCCGTTGTATTTTTCAAACTCAGGGATTTTGAATTTCTCCGGGTATCTGGCTCCGGGGAAGACACATAAATCTGAATAGTTAACCCTGCCGAGGGACCCTATGCCCTTCATAGATTGGATGGTCTCTTCCATTTGTCTCATTTTCTTCCGCAAGTCATCTGTATCTCCCTCTTCCGGGATAGTAATCACTGTTTTGTTTGGTACGGGAATGGCCTTTGGGATGACTGGCTCGCCCTTAGGTGGATCCTCCTTAGGTAGTTCCTGCCTGGGTATCAACTGCTCTCTTAGCATTATGGCCATTTCTAACATCTGCTTCTTAAAGTCGTCAAATTCCTCCCTATATATGGCACCGGAATTGGTAGATGGAATATCCGCCATTTCAGATATGGAGTTCTGGGCCTTCCTAGACTGCGAACGGGTTTGAGGAGCAATCCTACAGAAACCAAGGTTCGAAGTTTAGTTGTGGGGAATAAAAATGCGGATGCATGCTAAAGCTGTAATTTTTGTGTTTTTGAGGTTTTTTTTTTTTTTTATCTTTCCCTGCAAAACAGAAAGTTAGTAATCCTCTAATGCAATGACAAAGGCTAAACATGGCTTTATTAAGCTCCCTAACTGTTCCCTGCAAAACATAGAGGTTAGTAATTTCTCTCGGCAAAAGGAAAGCGAATATGAATAATATCATGACATTTATGCGTGAAATGTAAAAAAAGGTATGAAGAGACTTTTCCTGCGTAGGGTTAATCTGCGGCTGACCTATCCTAGGGTTACTCTCACGGGCTTTTCGGCATGAAGGTCCCCAAATCTTCGCAATCTACTCGTCTGAGCCCTTTCGATTGGAGCGGATTTGGGTGGTGCGTTTCCTGAGCCATCTCCGGGGAGCAGCCCCTTCGAGTCCAGTAATAAGCAACCGACGGGTTCGCCTCAGGAGGAGGTACTCTCTCAGCATACATTCACATTCATCGTCCTCACCGCATGCAAATGATTTCTTGAAAGTAAAGCAATTCCATTCAATCATTCATTTATTGGACAGAACGCACATTCATACAACAAAACGTTTCAAAAGATCACAATATCGCACATACACACATATTCATGAATTTTAAAGGATAAGACAGCATCAAGATTTGAAAGCGGCCTAAGCCCTCTAATTGTCCCCAGCAGAGTCGCCAGCTGTCGACGCCGGTTTTTTCCCTTCGCGGGTCCTTTTAGTCTTTTCCAATTTTAACCTTCTTGATTAAATGATTTTTGGAAAAGGTCGGCATTAATGTCGACGGGGTTTTGAAAGATTGTTTTTATGATGATCCAATTAACCAGAGTCGCCAGTTGGTATATTTGAAATGGATGTACCAACTCATCCGAGTTTTCGTTTTTTTATAAATCGCTGGCTCATATGTGACTCCGAATTAATTGGTCTGCGAATCGAGATTCATAGAGTTCGGGGGCTTGCTTAAGTGAGGGGAAGGTGTTAGGCACCCCTCGACTTCCGTGAAACACGGTTACTGCAATCTTGATGCTGTCCTATCCTTTAATTCATGAAATGCATATATGTGCGGGTATGTATGGGTGTGTGTGCTTATATGAATGTTGTGGTGAGTTTGTATGGAAGAATTATTTGGATTTTTAGGGAAAGTTGTGCTTTAACTTGAGAATGTTTCAGAACGTCGTTTCTATTAATACGAGAGAGCTTCCTCTTTTCATGCAAAAGGTTTGATATAAATTGTCAAAATTAGGAGATTTCCATTAGATGACGTTTTGGCAAAAGAGGATTTTATTAAGCCTTAGCAAAAATAGGAATCGAGATTTATACATTGCTTTCGTAAATGATGGGCAATTTCTAGGATCTCTTTCGCCCTATACATCAAGGTTTAATAAAACCTTTAATTTCTTTTATAAAACCCATTTTTGTGACATTTGAAAATAACCTCTTTTAGCTTTCTCGTAGAATAGGAATCAACTTTCATTAGCATTTCCAATTTTTAGCCTCGTGATGCTAATATCCTACTTTGATTGATTTTAGAAAAGATCTTTATCGTTTAATCTTTTGAAACCATTTTGGTGTCACGAAGTATAATCAAGCATAAACATGCGTTGGGGCTATCCACGGGCATGTAAGCTATCAAAATATCCCCAAACGCCAACAATCACATATTCCACTAATACGGGGCCTTAAACCCGATTCTCGTCTTAACGTCGTTTTAAGGCCCAACGGTTACATATTACAAAAAACGAGCACCTTGAATCTATACATACATCAAAACGTCCATTATCGGATTTGAACCACGGGGTCGCGTTCCTAGGCTCACACGAAATTATGTCATGCCCACAAAATGAATACTACATAATTAACCAACCCGGATTTATCTAATACACCATGATATCCTAAAATGACAATCTAAATAAATTACACCCAATGAACCACCATAAACAAGCTAGAAATTTCATCAATTGGATATCCTTGGGTTATTAGGAAGAATTTTGTTCCGATGGAACCCTCACCAATAATCCCTAATCCATGATTATTCAACAAGATACATGAAAGTTACATCTAATTTACTCAATCAATATGACATGAATTGCTAGAACAAATAGAAATTTTCACCTTGCAATTGATCTCAAATGGATGTGAACTTGTGTATTTGAATAGGATAAGGAGTGTATTTGATACAACAAAAATCAAAAGAATTAAATCCTCTCTTTTTTTCTTCTCCTTTCTCCCTATTTTTTGTTGCAAAATCTAGCTATTTTCTCTCTATTTCCGTGTTTTTTGCTGCTGCAGAATTTCTCCTTCAAAAAACTGCTCCCCTCCTGTATGCTGCACGAAACTGGGCTGAAATAGGTTGGCTGGCCCACCTCCCATCGCACTCAGCTGATAGTGCTGATTTCCTGGTTTCCGTGCTGGCGCACTCACTTGGCCGCAGATTAATCCGCGGCTGGCTGGCTTGACTTTCTCAATTTTCGTGCTACGCCTCGATTTTCGTGCCGTGACGCTGTTTTTCGCTGACAGGTTCGTATTTTACAGTCCGGGATCATTGGGAAGCGTGCCACACCTTCCGGGAATGCCAAATTCGGATGGCCTTGCTGTCACGTCGACCTCGGTTGCAAATTGTCATGGTGGCGTTGAGCGTCCGTACTTTTTCCATCTTTTGCTCTCGCAGGCCGGTCCATTTGACGAATTTGCCCTCCTGTCAAGGTTAGTATACGAAGTGCAAAATTTGGGTGTCTACACTGAGATCAAAATATTGTGAGACTATACATAATTTGGTGGGGGTTTTAGGGCAGCGCACCTGAGTCAATGTTTTTTTTGATAACTTTGTGTTTTCCAGCCAGTTGTATATGTAAAACGTATATTTAATTACGATATTGTTAATACACACACATATACACACACAGACACACACCCTTATTGACCCCTAATATACTTTTTTAATCATAAATGTGTTAATATATATTTAGATCCTTAATTGTTTTAAAAATGTAAATTAGATTATTGTTTATTTTAAAAATATTAGAGGAAAATACATATATAAAGGAGAAGTGATATGAGATTGAGAAAATTATAAAAAATTTAATTTGACCCAGTATATTAGAAAATTTATAAAATTTCAGTGGGGTCAATTTATTCATTACACTTAATTTTTTTTTCTAAATTTATCATATATTATAAAGTAATTTTTTTAGTGGGGTCAATTAACCCCACACCCCCAACGTGGCTTCATTTCTATTTGTTCACAAATTTTTGTATAGTCTATATACATAGAATTACTATTTGATCGAATGGTCATCAAGAGTAATGTTATGGCGACAAAATATCCTTAAGTCAAATTATAACTAATTAATACTTTATCATATATTGATAAACCTAGTAACTATAATCTACCATAATTATACACATCATTTTATTTTTTATTTAAGTAATTATTTTTTAATTATCAAAGCATTATCAGATGAGAAGTAATACATGTTACAAATTTATGTATGACATTTTTATTATTAATTACGTGAATAATAATTAATTATACTCCTTATATAATTAATAAGGAGTAACTTTTTTAAAAAAAAATACGTGAAATGACGAATGATCCTTATATCCAATTTTATGTAGCGTCTGATGGCATGATTCTTATTAGTGGAGCAACTTCACGCTTTCCACTCACTCAGAACAACAGGCGAGAGACAGAGATTCGTTGTTAGTGGAGAAATTTTAGGAATATGGACCAATTAACAGACTGGGCACGTCAGCATCGCCCAAATAACCACCGGTAGTGTTTTTTTCCTTTAGTACATCTGTTAAAAAAAGTCAATTTTTTTAATTAATTTATAAACTTTTATAATTTATGTGATTTAATTAATATAATAATTAATATTATAAATACTTTGATGTGTGTTTGCTTTTGAAATTATGTTAATATAAGTACCTTCTTTTGGCAATATATATGGGTTATATGTAGGTATATAGTTGTGTAGTGCACAGTTGACTATAACGACGGTTTTTTTGGGTTATAGCGACGGTTCACCGTTGCTATATTCCAGAATATCTATAGCGACGCCGACTGTGCACTACACAGCTGTGTATATACATTTTTTCCTATATATATATATATATTAGTTGCAAAATATTACTCACTTTGTCTCAAAATAAAAGTCCTTAATTGATTTTTATGGTCAAATTGAACATTTTTTAAATTAATATATCTTATTATTCTTTTATATATATATATATGTGCAAAAAATTTATAAATATTATAAACTACATACAATTTAGTACATATCTTTATGTTTGCTTTTTTAAAAATCTAAATATATATGTTTAATTATTAATTTCAAAAATGGTTAATTTTACCTCAAAAGTCAATGAAAGATTTTTATCCCAAAACAAAGGGAGTATTAAATACAAAGTTATTATTTAAAAGTTAAAATATATTCCCGTACTAATATGAATTTTAATATTTTATAAATTAACTGAGATCAAAGTCAAATAGAAAACTTTTTTGTATAACGAAGAGGGGTCGAGAGTATAAAATTATTCTTTATATGTTCTTCAATAAAATTCAATTTATATAAAAAAATAAAATAATATATTCTCGCAATTTTATGCATAGATTTTTTTATTATCAATTAAATGAATAAATATGATAAGTAAATATTTTCAAGATATGTGATACGGTGAGTCATTCTCATAATCATATCGCAATACATTGCTGACAAAAAAATAAAAATAAAAAACTATTTCCAAAAGTTATGGATAACAATATAGAACACATTATTCTCAAAATTGTCTTCAAAATTTTATCATCATACCACAATTATTAAACAAATTATTATTTTTAAAGATAATAAAATAAAAATACATACTTAATATTTGTAAATTTGTCAAATTTTACATCTTTTCCAATTGGAGAAAGTAATTAATACCACAAACTCCTTATATTTTAGTGTGATGTTAGAAGTCTCAAATTTGAATTTTAATAATTATTTCAAATGTCCTGTCATCAAAATATTAATAGGATAAATTTTATATAATTGACTACATAATAAATTATTATTAAAATATTTCACGGAAACCCATTTAAAACTGACAGCATTACTTTGTATTTTATTTGTATTTAAAACAAAATCATCAAATCGTTCTAACATTTTCCGCCTACAGCCCAATCTTCCTCTTCTTTTGGAGTCGCACCCTCTGTTCTCTGTTCCACCTCCACTACTCCCTCTGGTGATTCTTCTCTCTCCTAATTATTTTTATGTAATTCATACATATCTGTATAATTTTGATCCCTACTTATGTATCCATTGCTCTTAAAAATGGTGGGAGAAAACTAGAAAGTTAAAATTTTGGTGTTATTTAACTATTCTATTACCTTTAATCTGAACATGTTTGAATAAAATTAATTTTCATGTTGATTATTTGTTGATGCTTCGCTCAGTGTAATTGATATTTGAAATATGTAGCTATTATTTGTTTATTACTATGTAAATGCTTTGATCTGAATACTGTAGCTTATTATTGAATTTACTTGTTCTAAAGGAGCGAGATATAAACCCATTTTGTAGACTTGCAAGGAACAATTTTACAAGGATGAGACTTGGATATGTCAATTTGTTACTCCTTGGAGATACATTTTGACTTTTTCTTCAAATTGCGAAATCGTAAATTTAAAAATAAATAGAGATTTTTAGATTTTAGTACAAACAATTGTAATTGTTATATAGAAACTAACTAAAAAGTACTACTAATTGTCATATTTGTTGTTTTTAAAACTTACATATAAATTTTGAATTTTAGAATTTGGCAATTGACTTCATTGAGTCAAAAGGTATCTCTATATTTGGAAAAGAGGGAGTACTATTCATAATATTGTACTAATTAGCTACTGAAGGGTCCATGATTGTTGCTGAAATGGGGTTTAATACTTCTGATTTCCGTGATTTTTGTACTATCCAGTCTCACATCGGAACATCTGAGATGGACTTAAATGTATACAAGGTTTTAACTCTAGTACTATCGCTGTTAACTTTTCCTGACTTTTGGGTGGGTTTGTGGTGACTAAGACGACTCACGTGCTCTTTGGACATGATTTGAGCAGGACGGATTGACTGACTAGGCCATGTGGGATGTAGTATTATGTGACGAGGGTGTTCCTTGAGACCTGAATACCTGATGAGGCTGACTAAACTTCATATATATTATCAAGAGTGCTTATAACTTTTTATAGTTTTTGGGCGGGCTTGCGGTGGGCTAGGATGACCCGAGTGCTACTGGAATAGTGTATTGACCTTGATCCATGCTTGGGTCGTTCCAATTTTATTATTCCCTTTCTACTTGTCACTTTACTTAGCTGCCCTATTTCTTGCGTTCTATATTAATCTACTTTCTTTTATGTCCAGTTGCTGATATGGATCCGATTGATGGTACAAGTGTATACCCTTTGCATCGCTCTAAAACTATTCACCTGGTATTATTGTTGGCATTAAAATTGCAACTCAAGGCATTGAGCTCAAGTAAACAAAACTTACGTATTTTTATTTATATATAGGTGAGACATGCTCAAGGTGTTCATAATGTGGAAGGAGATAAGGACTTTAGTTCCTACCTATCTCGAGACCTTTTTGATGCACCCCTCACCCCTCTTGGTTGGCAGCAGGTAAGATTTGCGACATGTGGTTCAATTGCCAATCTGTTGTAGGCTTTCACTTCAAGGGAAAACCTTCCCTCTTTTATATTTAATTATTATATACGGTCAGCTTCCTGATTAATTTGTCTTCTTAAAAAAGGTGTACTATTTCAATATGATATCAATGAAAGATTAGGTTTACAGTTTTATTATGTCATGGTTCTTGATGGGCACACTTAATTATATTGAATAAATCTGTGCCTTATATCTTTTTTTCTGCTGTTTCTGAATCCATCTAGTACTTTACAAAAAGGAATGCTTCAATTACTCTGATGTTCTTAAACAGGTTGATAATCTGCACAAGCATGTTCATGCAACTGGACTTTCCAAGAGGATTGAATTAGTCATTGTTTCACCATTGTTAAGGTATGTCATTACCACAAGTTTTTGATCCATGTTGAAACTTTAGCACCGTCATGCGATATCTTTTATTTAGGTATTTATATTACCTGGTGTAAAGCTGATTTTTTTTATGTATTTTTAAAATCATTTTCTTGCGGGAGGGAAGTTGATATAGACCAACTTAATAATTTACCGAGCAAGAAAACCTCTACATTTCTATTGTTGCATTATCAACATAACAACATGTGCAGTATAAGGGGCGAAAGTAGAAATTCATATCGGAAGGGACCAAAATATTTACCAAAATTATAAACATTACTAATATAATAATTAATTATGTTTATAAAACTATACACGATAAATATATATTACATGCCATATTTTCAAAGTGAGATTAACCCCTGTAATAAAGCGCCACACAAACATTTTTCAGGTCTCTAATTAAACTCATAGTGAAGTCTTGGAAATTCCTTTATCAAAGTGAAAAATGTACAAAACCAATGAGTCTGTACTAAATAGCTAATATTAATATATGGGCGATTTTTGACTTTTTGAAGTCAATTTAAGATATTATCAAATAGAAATTGACGCGATCCAGTTAAATTTGAAGACAATAACTCTTGTAATTAGGAGTAGATTTTATATAGTTTATGGTATTTAGAATTGTATTAACTAAAATTAAATTTAATTCATATCAACATGTAATAAGAAAATATTTCAATTAACTTCAGAAAGTCAAAATGACTCTTTTATTTGGTAATTTGGAATGGAGGGAGTACAATATATGGCTTAATTCTGAAAGGGTTATAAATAAAATATCAGAAAAACTCAGGCTCTGGATAAATTTTTTGAAAAGTGGGTGGGGCCTTGGCCTACTTTGGTCATGATGGTTCCGCCATTATGCACATAATCACGGATATGGGCTGGATTCAGGGATAAATCATACTTTGTAAGATAAACTTTTTTCCCCTCTTAACTTTTAATTTACATTGTAACACTAGTTTATAGCCTGTAAATGAACTGATACACCTTGCGAGTGGACTTGAGCTCGAGTCAACTAGACTCGTGAGCAGAATGAGTCGAATTTGAACATCATTTTAGGCTCTACTATTAAATGAGTCAACTAGGCTAAGCTCGATTTAATACAATGTCCAAATTTCTTTATTCTGATTTTATATAATAAAAAAAAGAAGTATACAAACTGAATATTTTATTGAACATGCTCAATAAGGGCTCAAGCACAGACTCGATTTGTCAGTGAGCTTAAAAAACATAGTCCAAATGCATTGGAATTAGCTCTCACTTGAACTTGATACAAACCTTAAGAAGTTCAAAATTTTGTTACTTAAGTTGGCTGTACCTTGACCAATACCTGTTTTTATCAGAGGGAAAATTGATGACCTCGGGATAATGATATCCATTAAGGTGGCACTTCAGATTGTTGCAAACAGCAAACACTTGAAGAAACCTCCCTTGTCTTTCCCATATTTTAGTCTCTTCATTTTGAAAGCTTAGGGTCAAGATGAAAGCTTAGTTTGGTATGATGTTTTTTTTGATAAGTAAGCTGGGATGATGGTAACTGGCTTAGATTTTCGTCTCTTGAAGATCAAACTACTATATGAGATCCATTTATATCTATTGATAGCATTGCATGTTTCAATATCTGTACGATCCTCTTGTAGTTCATGATTACTAATATTTGTGTTGTAGAACCATGCAAACAGCAGTTGGAGCTTTTGGCGGTGAAGATTACGCAGATGGGATAGGTTTAGGTCCACTAATGGTGACAAATGCAGGGAATAGTGATCGTCCTGCAATTTCAAGTCGGAATTGCCCCCCATTCATGGCTGTGGAGCTCTGCCGAGAACATTTGGTATGTGACAGACAAGATTACCTCTTTTATGAATATTTATCATCTCTCTTGTTTTTCTTCTTTTCGTGTGCAAAACTTTTTTTTTTAAGTAACGTATAGAACTAGTTGATTCATATATATTAGCATTAGGTGGCCCTACACTCACTCCACTTGTTTGCTTATTTTCCGTATAAAGTTACATAATTTCGGTATACTTAACACTTAAAAGGCCAATGCACTATATGTTATGACTGGAATTTTCTCTCCATTTTTAACAGTAACCTAAAACTGAAAAATAGGTTCATATAGTCATGTGCATGCATGTATGTCTGCAAATGTTCATATTCTTAGTAGCCTAGATGTCCCTTTTTGTACAATGTAGTTGCCAACATTAGTTAAAACTATATTTTACCTTGATAAGTATTCCCTTGTAAATAATCCATTCTTCGCATGTAAAGAACCAATCGGAACACATGGTAAGTAGGAGTTTACCATATTTTGCTCTTTTTTGTACCACTTAACTGACTTTTGGTTTCAAGGCTGCTGTTGCTCATGCATTTATCTTACTTAATGCAGGGAGTTCATCCATGTGATCAAAGGAGAAACATAAACGAATATAAAACACTTTTCCCTGCAATTGATTTTTCATTGGCAAGTATTTTTTTTCCCCAATGTTGGTTAAACATATATAATTTCATCTGGTTCATTTATTTGTGTAGTTAGTTAGAATGAACTTCTTAATTTTGCTGGTATCATAATTTTTATGCAGATAGCAAATGATGCTGACATTTTGTGGAAGGCTGATGTTAGAGAAAAAAATGAAGACGTTGCTGCCAGGGGAATGCAGTTTTTAGAATGGTAATTTATGGATTATATTTTTATTTTAAGTAAGCATCTATTATACATCTTTCTGCAATTTGTGAAAAGTGTTTTAACTGAATTGTTTTTGTTAGCCTCACAAATTTTAATCAGCTTGGGAGCAGATACTTAACAACTGCAACACAAACATTTGTATTGGCTGAAGTACTTTTACATTGTGGCTAATGATACTTTCATTTCCTTATTTACCTTTACTATTTCAAAGAACTTAAATCATATATGTAGAACTGTAGACATTTATTCTGCTTTGGCCTTTGGATAATAGCAGATGGGGCCACGACTGGCTTGTCCACAAGTTATCGTTTCTCTTTTTTTCCTTGCGCTCTCTCTTTGTGGTGGTTATTTAAATAGTTTTTTTTTTCCTTTCTAAACCTGGTCCAGGTTGTGGACTAGGAAAGAGAAAGAGATTGCAGTTGTTAGCCACAGTGGATTCCTATTTCATACTTTAAGTGCATATGGAAATGATTGTCATCCTTCAGTAAAGAGTGAAATGAGCAAACAGTAAGTGTTTTATTGTTTTACAAGTCTTAATTTTGAATGAATAAGTATGTATGACATTTTTACCAAACTTTACACAATACTAACCAACGTACAGGCTTATCCCACTTACTTAGATCAGTGGTAGGATTAATCTAAAGTATGTCAAGGCTTGAGACTATTTCATAACAAGCTCTCAAGCAAAGAACACCATATAAAATTTACTACCAATTCATAGGGATCATTTGGTGACACCAAGACAAAGAAGTAGCTACATTGACTCTAACAATTGATCAGGAAATCCATTTTATTCATGCGTATTACGTTCTACTTCAATGAAATGGAGTAATTCTACACCTATCTTCTCATAGATGAGTTGTGGTGAAGGTTTACTTTGATAGGCCAATGCTTTGAGCGCCTATATGATTGGTCTACTAAATAAACTGAAGCGGAAACTTTAAATAATAACAGATAGACATTATAAAGATTAACAACCAGAATTTGTTGGTAACTCCCTTTTATCTGCAATTTAATGTCTTGTGCAAAGTCTAATGCTTCTCACTTCTATCTTCTTCTTTTTTTTGATAAATACAAATTTTATTAAAAGATAATTGCCCTCCAAATTCTCTAAAAAGGGGATAAATCTCCCTAATCTACCTCACTTACCTAAAACAGGAAGACTTCATCAAATACCGAACTTTACAAGCTGAAAACTCAACCCTGTCGAAACACCACCTATTTTTGTTCTCTCCAAATTGACCATATGATACAAAGTGGTACCAATCCCCATTTATTTCTCATATTCTTCCTCACCCTAGTTTCATACCAAGACTCTATCAATTCTTTCACTGTTTTCTGCATAGCCCAAAACACCCTAAGAAACATCATCATTTTGCTCCATAAATCTTTATCCTCATTACAATGTAAGAGGAGATGATCTATTGTTTCTTCATCCCTTTTTTAGAGGTAGCGACCAGTTAACAAATCTCTGCCTTCTTCTCTGATTATCAAAAGGTAAAGCTATCCCCTCAAATAGCACCGCTGACAGAGATTCCAACTTTCAGGGCAAAGCCTTGCTATTAAGTATTAAATCTACTAATATTCTGATAAAATGACTTAACAATAAACAGCTTTGCCGATCCGTTCCATTGACAAGAGTCCTGCTGTCCAGTATGGAAATGGCCTCTTAAAGATACCAAAAAACTCAGCCATTGGTTCTATTCCCACTCTTGAAATCTCTTCTAAAGCAAGGATTACTAATCAGCAAACACAATTTCAGTCTCGGGCAGCATTCCTGAGTAAGTCCTGATTAAGTTCCATCCATTTTTAATATCTTCTCTTTTTCTCTGTTTGTTTGTTTCTTTGCTGTGTGCATGTGCACACATCTTCAGATTTTAATTGTTTTTCTTATAGTTTGGAAAACAAATGCATAATCCTAAAACAATTATTCAAGTGTACCTTTCTTTAGGTTTAGCTACACCTCTTCATTTTTATGGCTTTAATAAATTGCTAGTTGTTTAATATGCTTCTGTAAATGTTTTTGAATATTGAAGTCCTTCACCTTTATAAATAAATCTGAAAAACCTTTTATGACTCCATATGAGATTAGTACTGCTCACTTGGTGGTATCAATTTTGTATGCACTTAACTCGTGTTCACTTGTTAATTTAGTACATGTTGCGAAATCCCTACAGACCCCAGCCGCCTTTTTTTAGTCTCTCCCTCTCTATTTTTGGAACAGTGCTGCAAAGTATAAATAGGGATAATTTTATATCAAGGCATGTTTCCTAGTATGAACATCTGATTTTTGTGGTTTGGAATGATCATGAAAATATGACTTTAGACATGGAAAACAAAACTCACATACACAACCGTAATGAATCAATTCAATACATGATCCATTTTGCACTAGAAAACACCGAGTTATGCCTTGGGTGTTTGTTCTGTAAAACTAAGATGTCTTTATCTATCTACACAGTTTTAAAAATTGTGAGCTTCGGTCAGTCATCATCGTGGATAAAAGGTAAGTGTGTCATTTACAGATTAAAGATATAATAAAATCCAGAGAATATGCTAATCACACTCGCTCATTTCGTTACTCATTGTTTATTCTTTTTTTACAGTATGATTGGTTCGGATTCCTCAACAACTGACTATCCCGGAAAAATTCCTAGCGGGGATGATGTGCCGAGCGATCCTGCAAAATGAGAGGAGTTTCAGGCGCCTGAAGTGCTCAATTAGTTTTTACTTCGAAAATAGGATTTTCATTTGATATTCATGATGATTCTACGATATTTAATTATGGAGGCAATTTGTAAGGCTAGTATTCCGCAGGCCGTAGTTCTGAAAAGTGCCTATATTACAGGCGATTCCAGAAATGTGGTTTAAAACTATATACACTACATGTTTACTTGAAACTATCAAGCCAAGTCATTTTCTAAATAAATCTTACTTCCATCTGCAAGGCTGTAAACAAACTCAAATGGTTTGGACTCTGACCTGTATTCGTGATGAGTCAATTTTATACCTATAAATTAAGTCTTTTTAACTTGATGATTTGTGAGTTTTTGAGTATTTTATGTGTTTTTATCTTATTGGTATAGAATGCGTCTTTGTATCACTTTTATGTGTTTTTACTTTGTTTTATAGGAAAAAGAAATAAAAGGGCACTTGGATCAATGCACAAAATTTATCATTAACATAGCAGCCCCTTGGAGCTCAATTTAGTCCTTGATCTAGCTTGTATCTCTCAACGCTCAAAGAAGAAAAGTTGTAGATCTATTTCTTAGCTTTTCGGAACATCTTGAAACGCCTAAATCAGAGCTCAGATGGGAGAGTTACAGTCAATTTTTCAACAGACGTCGAAGCTGAATTTTCTAGGAAATTGTTCGGTTGGACAGATTGACCTTTGGAGCTTCGCTTGCGATTTAGATGGTGTTAAAGTTTCCAAATGATAGTGTGCTCTTCTTGAAGATTTTAGTAGACTTCTCAAGCTTTTTGGGAAAGGTATGGTGGGCAAAAATTCGAGTTCATTTTGGCCTCCAAATAGTGTGACAAAGTGAACTGATCCGAATCCCGCCTGGACTGGATTCCTGTTCAGACCAGTTGGAGTATTTGAGCCATAACTTGCGCTTCCCAACTCCAAATCAGGTGATTCAAAAGCTCAAATTCATTAAAAAATCTAGGGCTATAACTTTTATTCTTTGTCCAAGGTCCAATTCGGAGGATTTCAAATGCAAACATGGCTTGCAATGTGCTGATCAGATTAGTTGTCATATTTGGATTTTTAGCACATCACATGTGCACGTTTTTGGGTGGCTTCTTCCTTGGTTGGCTGATGCACATGAGTAGATTGAGTGTTTAATCTTGACTTATGATGATGGGTTAGCACACCATAAGTTCCTATAAATACCAAGTGAAGCTAGACTTGTATTTTGCTAATTCACACACTAATTCACATATCAATTCATACACCAATTTCTTGTATCCATTCTCCACATTAGTTTGTTAGTATAGGAGTAGGGAGAGGAAGAAGACCTCTAGGGAGAGGCTACTCTGCTCTCTATTTTTATAGTTCAAGAGCAAATAAGGGATCAACGCTTATGGAGGTCAAAAATCAAAGGCGAAAGCTTAGAGATTGAAGATTGTGATCCGTAGTGACAACCGGATGTCAAAACATAGTTTTTCTTCTCTAAATTCTTCTTTTATTTTTGTATTATATTATTGTTGAATATCTTGTAAATTATATTTTGCATATTTGCTATGAACTCTTCTCATTTCTTTTATTTAGTTCTAAGGGGATGTTGAACTTTATTTACACTATTCATTCCTTCTTATATGAAGTTCATTATTGATAATCCATTTTAACTGTTGAATGTTATTTGGCTTAACTAATTTAGTTTTTGCAGGATTAAATTGGTTAAATGATATCATCTGCTAGATCAAGGGATAGTATTACATGTAATTGATATTGTTTCTAATCATTAGTAGCAATTAGTGATACATAATTGTGGTCAAGCTTTTGAGTATTGCTATGATTATTGGAAGACAAGTTAAATAATCCGAGCTTGTGTGATTGTTGCTTGGAATAGTCTAATTCCCTATATCTTAATGTTGCTGTTATATTAAATCTAGAGAGCTTGTTCTAGATTATATAATGGTTAGAATCTTGTGAAGAGCTTGTTTCATTGAGTGATAATTAAGGAGAGTTTTGGGTAGCAGAGCTTGTTGTTACCTAGGGCTATTAATTTCATTGAATGATAAATATTGCTATGATAAGGTGATATTGAATGAAAGAACTAAAGTCTTTATTTTATTCTTATTACTTTAATTCTGTTCCAGTTAATTAGTTAAATAAAATTACAAACCCCCCCTTTTGGTTTACAAAGTATAAATTTAGACTAATCATTCTCTGTGGGATCGAATCTTACTTGCACTACTACATTAATATCTTTTATAGTAAGGTTTTATTTTTGGGTGCTTGCGACAACACCCCAATTCGGTTCGGGATTTCTCGAATAGTGCTCAAATCCGTATATTGCAAGTAAACACAAGCTTCAGTGTTTGACATTTTTGGCGAATCGAGTTTGAGCATACTAGGATCTTCGATTAATACTTGATTATACTACTCAATCGAACTACTCGTTGATGTTTGTTATATTATATATGTATATTATCAGTTTCAGTTATCAATTTTTCAATAGTTGTGTATGGAGAATTGTAAGGAAACTTATTTGGCATAGCAACCGAAACAACCCAAACACGCGAGCCCAGCTTTTAGGCGCTTTTGAGCTGCTAAACGCAACTCTAGCATTTTCCAAGAGATGCTAAACTCAATTCAAGTTGATGCAACTGTAAATACAATATGAATCCCACTTCAAATAAATTAGAATGTAAGGTAATGTTTGGTTCAAATTAATGCAATAGTTTTGTAATGTGATAGGCTATTATATTAATGTTATATGTTTTTTGTTTGGTTCACTAATTACATATATTAGTCCATTATCCGCGTAATATGATTACATCAATTTGGATGTTTTTCATCTAGTGGGTGTATTAATGCAGTAGCTCATAAAAAATAAAATAGTGAAGATTGCAACTAATTTGATATTTTAACTTGGAATTACTTTTTATTCATTGCGTACAATCATATATTTAGTGAAACAAACATAATTTTGAACGTAATGTAATAACATTACAATTATCACTCAAATACTAAGAATAAGCCAATTATTACATTATAATTATCACTCAAATACTAAGAATAAGTCAATTAAATATTTTGTAATGGCATAATCCTTCCGTTCCAATTTGCACGATCATTATTGACTTTTGAAAATCAATTTGAGATATTTTTAAATTCAAAATTGAGATGACTAATTAAAAATTATGAAACTGTAAGACCCCAACTTTTAATCAATTAAACTTATTTTATTTTTATATATTATTCTAAACTGTAAGGCATTAAATTAATAAAAAGTTAAAGTTAAGGATGATATATGTAAATTATAAGAAATAAAAAAAAAAATATCGGCGCACACGCCAAAAAATATTTGGTACCGTATGACGGTGCCGTAACAACCAATCATTGGTGAACCCCACAACAGAATAATTGTCGGATATAGAAAACGATAAAATAATCGTTAATAAAATTGTCGGCTGAACTGTTATTTCTTAACTGTTAAAATACTCGACAATAAAATGAACAGTAACACAGAGTATCACTACAGTATTCCACAGTTTTAAACCAATAATTGTCACAGTAACAAATGTAATAATAGGAAGTTAATTAAAAGTTATAGGTTCTGAAAAGTTAGGCAGACTCATTAAATACGTTAGGTAAAGAATATTGTATATATAAATATTTGTAATAGTACTACATATATAATACCAGTAAATACTAAATGAGACAAATTATCAAACACGAAGCAAAACTAAATAATCAATAGAAATAAAAATGTGGAGAAGAAGATGAAATAAATATGATAGGTAGTAGAAATAAGAATTAATGCTTGAAGACTTTTGTAGGAGTTAGGAATGGTAAGAATTAGATAGCTCCTGAAGAAAATAAATTAAAGCACACGGAGGAAACCAAGAAGCATGTGGTCAAAAGTATATTTAATTTTAGGAAGACAAGTTTGAATGGTAAAGAGAGGGGTGACCTATAAAAGGGGAACTCCGGTAGAAGGAGGATTACACACATTTTCTCATCTTTTAAAAATTCTCCTACTAGTATATTGTGAATATAATATTGTGAGTATTTCTTTGAGCGTGGTAAGGATATTTTGAGTGTTGATAACGCCAATATGAGTGCTGGAATTGCTCAGGTTGATCAATTACATAAAACATAAAATCTAGTCACATGCTAAGGTAAGAGATATCATTCTTCTTTCATCTATTAATATTTAGACTTACTATGGTAAGAAAATATCATGTTTGTACCTCTCAAATATTAAATAGTAAAAATTCATGAAATAACATTTCATTAAAATTTTCTAAATAGTTTGTGCTTCATCTAATATTTTGACCTGAACCTTCCTATTGAACTCTTACCGTTATATTTGAACTGTGAACTTTTGAACCGTGAATACTTTGGACTTTGAACTTTCTTTTTAAACTGTGAACATTTTAGACTGTTAAATATTTCTTGTACCATGAACCTTACCGTTGAATTTTCTACCTATGAACCTTGGACATTATCCATGAACTAGGATCGATATTCTGGACATCGTGTTGATAATTTAGATATTATTGGACTCTAGACAAATTGAATTATTCCGTAAACATAAATAAATTGTAAATATCTAATATTTATTTTTTATTTTATTATTTTTGTTCATCCTTTATATTATTGTTGTTTGTACTAATCACCAGGACTCAAGTTGTTGTAAATGTCTTTGGTCTGAGTGCAAATGCAATATGATTGTTGGGTGTCTTTAGTCGATGTGGCAAGAACACATGGTGAAAGTTCTGTTTGACCTGAGTGCAAAGAGGAACTATTTTATGGCATGATCATGACCATTGGTGTTACAAATGACGGAGTCCAAATGATGAATTTTAATTTATAGAAAATATTAGACATTATTGTATATTTGACTGTCTTAATGGATTGTTAATTCCGCTGTAAATTATTCGTTAAAGATTTGTGATGTCTAGCATTTTCTAAATCTCTGATTTAATCACTGTTGAAGGCTAAAGATAATTTTATTTTTCGTTATCTTAGTCATGATATCCTTTATTGGGCTATTCGAGATCATTCTTTTGTTCTATAATTTTTTTCAGGAAATGAGAATGTAGTCAGGGCTAGCGGGGAGATTAGAAGAATAGAGTAATGGTCTGATTAGTAACTGTAGTAATCCTCACCAAGTTGTAAAATAGTGTGTAAATAATTGTAATGAAGATTTAGTATGTGTATTACCGTACGATATATGGTGTTGTAATAATTTTTATTATGTGAGTTAGTGTAAGTGTTTTGTATTTTGACGACTCAAATTGGATTATGTAAGCCCGAATTTAGGGGTGTCACAGTTGGTATCTGAGCTTAAGAATATGATCTCTGGTGGAGATCTGAGATTAGAATTAAGAGGGGAGAGACGAATAATTACTTTCGTTAGTATGTTTTACCTAGTTAAGTTGTGTTATTTTTTTATTTTATGGGTTTGGATGTAGGGATAAAATTTGACATATTAGTTTCTCTTAACTAACCTTGGTACTGTGCCTGTATTTCAGAATGACATCGGATAATCAAGAAATGAATTATAAAATGTAGGAGACAATAACAATCGAGAATCAGCCAACCATTAATTAAGAGGCTAAAAATCACGAAACTGGGAATCAAGGGGCAAATAATCCTCCTGTAACTCCAGAAAATAACACTTTTGATAACATGATGTATGATGCGTTTTTGAGGGGCATTCTACAGTTTATGCAGGACTAGGCACAAAGAACTCTTGTTGATAATACCAATAACGCACGACTAGTCACTGTAAAGTAGATTAAAGAGTTGGAACTGCCCGAATGTTTTGGGAAACCAGACCCACTTAAGGCAAAGGCGTAAATCAAGCAAATGATGAAAATATTTGATGTACTACGATGCACCGACTAACAGAAGGTTCCTTTTGCTACCTTTATACTGTGAGGAGAGGCGGATCACTGGTGGGAATCAGTGAAACGTACTCATCATCTGGCCCTCGATATGTCTTCGACGGAGATCCAAGAACTATTCAATGAGAAATATTTTTTAGAGAGCATACATCACATGAAGGAGGTGAAATTTATCAAATTGGAGCAGAATAATATGATTATCTCCCAGCACGAAGCCAAGTTTGTTGAGCTGTCCCGGTTTACACCTCACTTGGTGGACGACGAAGAACACATGACCCAAATATTTTTATGAGGTTTGAAACCTGAAATTTGTTAACACCTTATTTCTCTTAAACTTCGTTTATATTTAGATATCGTGAATAGGGCTCAATTACTGGAGCGAGAAAAAGAGATGTCCCAATCAGGTGGTAATGACCGTCAAAGGGAGAGAAATCATGATAATCACTGTGACAATAGCAACAATTACCGCAACAATGACAACCATCGATGGGGTAATCACCATGCCAAGAATGAAAACCACTCCAATGACATAGATAATAGAAGGGGTGAGTCCAATGAAAATAATTTTAAGAAAAGAAGGCTTAATGATGATCGTGGAAAGACACCGACACTAGCATTAACATCGGTTTCAAAGGGAGGAGAACAAGTACTAATTAAATGTTACAAGTGTAGGTAGGAGGGACACTTCAACCCATACTGTACTCAGCCATCTAAGGTTTGCTACAGTTGTGGGAAGGAAGGTCACATAACTTGATTTTGTCCTTCAACAAAATCGATTCCCTATGTTATGACGGTATCGAAGGCAAACACTGACAAGCCAAAATCCATGATTCAAGGGAGAGCTTTTGTCGTAACATCCCAAAATGCGTGAAAACCAAATGAGGTCATAACTGGTAAGTTATTTATAAACTCTTGCGAAGTTTATGTTTTGTTAGATACTAGCTCTACCTACTATTTTATTTCACCTGTTTGTGCTTAACGTATGAACTTGACTCCTAAAAAATTAAACTTTGATTTATCTGTTAAAACTCCATTAGAAGAAATAGCCGTTACATCTACTGCCTATAATCTTGTTCAGTCCAAATAGACACCCTTACATTATCTGTTAATGTTATCTCTATGAAAATGTATGATTTTGATGTAATTTTAGGAATTAATTGGTTGACCACCCTGTCGACGCCGGGAGAATCGCTTCTATGCTAATTATTACCCTTTTCAATTTTAGCCTTTTTATGAGATGATCTTTTGGAAAAGGTCGGCACAAATGTCGACGGGGTTTTTGAAAGATCGTTTTTTATGATGAGCCAATTGACCAGAGTCGCCAGTTGGTATATTTGAAATGGATGTACCAACTCATCCGAGTTTCGTTTTCGTAAATCGCTGGCTCATATGTGACTCCGAATTAATTGATCTGCAAACCGAGATTCATAGAGTTCGGGGGCTTGCTTAAGCGAGGGGAAGGTGTTAGGCACCCCCCGACTTCCGTGAAACACGATTACCGCAATCTTGATGCTTTTCCTATCCTTTAATTCTTAAAATGTGTGTGTGTGCGCGTATGTGCTTATGTGAATGTTGTGGTGAGTTTGCATGAAGAAACCATTTAGTTTTTTATGAAGAGTCGTGTTTTAATTTGAGAATGCTTTAGAATGTCTTTCGGCCTATACGAGAAAGCCTTATTATTACTATGAGAAAGGTTTGATTTTAATTGTCAAAAGCCGTGAGATTTTCATTAGGTGTCGTTTTGGCAAAACAAGAGTTTTTTAAACCTTCATCAAAATAGGAATCGGGACCTATACGTTGCTTTCATAAGTAAAATGATGGGCAACTTCTAGGATCTCTTTAACCCTATGCACAACGGTTTGATGAAAACGTCATTTATTTTTATAAAACCATTTTTTGTGATGTTTGAAAACGATTTTTTCTTTAACTTTCTCGTTTAAATAGGAATCGACATTCATTAGCACTTCCAATTTGAAGCCTCGTGGTGCTAATAATCTAAGTTGCTTGATTTTATGGAAATCTTCATTGTTTAGCTTTGAAATCAATTTTTGTATCGTAAATCAAATCAAGCATTAAAATGCATTAGGGCTATTCATGGGCATGTAAGCCATCAAAATAACCCCAAACGCCCACAACCACATATTTCACTATTACGGGGCCTTAAACCCGATTTTCAACTTGATATCGTCTTTAAGGCCTGACAATTACAATTTACAATAAAGGGTACATCACCCCTCATACATACACCCAAAAATGTCCATCATCGGATTTGGACCACGGGGTCGCGCTCTTAGGCTCACATCCGAAATTTCTACACACCCACAAAATGGATAATACACCAATGAACAACACCGGGTTGCCTAACACACCACAATATCCTAAAATAGCAATTTAAATACACTACGCCTAATACATTACCATAACGAACTAAAAATCACCAAATGGATATCATCGGGCCATTAGGAAGAATTTTGTTCCGTTGGAACCCTCACTAATAGTCCTTAATCCATGGATCCTCCATAATATACAAGAAAACTACATTTAATGTAGCCCGAATGACAAAAAGTTTAACAAAATGATATAACAAAATGCTATAAAAAGGGCTTTTCACCTTGCAAATGACACCACGATGCGTATAAACTCGTATATTAATTAGAGTAGAAAGTGTATATGATACAATCTAACAAAAAAGGGTCTAAATCCTCACTTTTTTCTCTTTTTTCTCTCTTTTCTCGCTGCTGCCTTTTTCTCCTTTTTTCTTCTTTCAACTCCCTGTATCCAAAATGAAGAACTGCATTGATAAAGGCTGCCAGAGGCAGCCGCAGATTGATCCGCGGCTTGGCCGCAGATTGATCCGCGGCTTGGCCGCAGATTGATCTGCGGCTAGCCTCGGTTCCCCCGCGTCGATCCTTGGTTTTCCCCACGCCGCGCTCGAGTGCCGTGTCGTCAGACGTCCCATCATTGGCCGCAGATTGATCCACGGCTGGCTGGGCTGATTTTCTCAATTTTTGTACCACACGTCGGTTCTCGTGTCGTACTGTCGGTTTTCGCTGAAAGGCTTGTATTCTGCAGTCCGAGAACCGCTGGGAAATGTGCCATATCATTCAGGAATGCTCGTTTCGAATGGCTGCGACATGACACAGGATTCACATTTGGAGCTTGGTTTCTAGGGGCGCTGCCCTCCGACCCCAACTAGATCACCGGCGAGTAGGTAAGCGTAGTGGCCATTAGTCGATTCCTGACATCCGCTCGTTGTCGTGTCGGCTTTGATCGCAAGTCGTTGTGGTGGCTTTGAGTGTTCGTACTTATGTCTACTTTTCGTTCTCGTAGGCTGGGTCAATTGACGATTTTGCCCTCCTGTCAGAGTTAGTATACGAAGTGCAAAATTTGGGTGTCTACAGCTGCCCCTCTTTATCATGTTTATGAAATGTTAAATGAAATGAACATGATAAAGAAGTAGACACACGATGCATGAATGACGGTGTATAAGAATGACAGTACATACATGATGCAACACATATAGCTTATGATGCAACACAAGATGTAAGGCACGCAAAAAAACATTCGTAAAGGTGTCAATGCATCATGCAATCGTAAATTTATTGTGAGTATCGATCTCACAGGACCCAACCGCTAATCGCATTGTTGTTGTCGGGTTCCGTCTCTGACAGGTCGTTGCTATAATCGTTATCACAGATGTCGTGCTCCGTCTCGTGATCGTCGTCGTCTTGGAATCGTCGTCGTCTCTTAATTGTCGGGTCTCGTATCCGATCGATCATCTCGTAGATGTAAGGTCTGGTCTCCGATGGGTCGTCTCGTCTGTATTGGTTCTCGTCTCTGATTGGTCGACTCGCCTGTATCGGTTCTCGTCTCCGATTGGTCGACTCGTCTGTATCGGCTCTCGTCTTCGATTGGTCGACTCGTCTACACCGGGTCTCGTTTCCGGTTGATCGCCTCGTCGGCACCGGGTCTCGTTTCCGATTGATTGTCTCGTCGGCACCGGGTCTCATTTTCGGTTGATCGATTCGTCTGTATCGGTTCTCGTCTCCGATTGGTCGACTTGTCTGCACCGGGTCTCGTTTCCGGTTGATCGTCTCGTCGGCACCGGGTCTCGTCTCCGGTTGATCGATTCGTCTGTATCGGTTCTCGTCTTCGATTGGTCGACTCGTCTGCACCGGGTCTCATTTCCGGTTGATCGTCTCGTCGGCACCGGGTCTCGTCTCCGGTTGATCGATTCGTCTGTATCAGTTCTCGTCTCCGATTGGTCGACTCGTCTGCACCGGGTCTCGTTTCTGGTTGATCGTCTCGTCGGCACCGGGTCTCGTCTCCGGTTGATCGATTCGTCTGTATCGGTTTTCGTCTCCGATTGGTCGAAATCTCGTATTTTATTTTCACATAACAAGTCAAATGGATTTGAAAAATTGATTAATTTTGCAAAGGAGAAAAAGGAGCAAGCATCGAACCCAGCCGCAGATTGATCTGCGACCAAGATCGACTTTTTTAACCCGTTCGCCCCTTCCCAGATCTATCGTTTTCAGCCCTTACCCGTTGTTGCTTTTCGCGATTTTGCACCTTCATACGTCCCTTTTGCCGATTTTTTTAACCTTCTCGCAAAAACCGCTCCGGTTAGATCGATCTACACGCTACGGGTAACATTTTGACCGATTGTTTTCTTATCTCGTCAATGTTTCGCTATACATTTGCTATTTTGAATGTTTAGAGATAGAAATGTATGCTATGGCATGTGTCATTGCATGTATATGTTATGTCTCAACTGTGCGAGTCATATTCTATGTTCATGATGCGGGTCATACATACTTGTTATTTTTTGAATGAGAGCATGCATTATGGTCATCTTGATGTCGTAATTAACCATATAAAATGCAATTTTGATCTGTTGTGGCTTGGGTTAATTGAAAACATGCCTGGCTGTGCATGGGACGCTCATTTTATAGACGAAACTCTACCGAAATTTCGAAAAACTAGAGTCCCACTAAAATCTAATTCATGCATATATAGTAATCATGCATCATGCTGCATTAATTCTATGATGAAGATAGGCAGATAAAATGTTTGTGACACAATTCGAAACATAATGTACCTCCCTCTTTGACTGTGTCGTTCCAACTATGGATCCTGATGCTCCCAACAGCTCCACTGCACCTCGTGCCTCGGGTGTTCGCCGCCGTAGGGCTGTACCTGCCCCGGTTTTGACTCGGACTCGCCAGGCTCGTCGACTGGCGGAGGCTGTCGTTTGGCCTGATCATCCTGAGGTTGACGAGGCCGTTCTTCCGGACATTGAGGCAGAGGGGCCGTCCTCCGGCACACCAGCTCCCTCTACTCGCCGCGTTCTACCCGGTTCCTCTGTTCAGGTGCCCGATCTGTTGGGTCGAGATCTCAGTCGTCACCCCTCAGCATTTCTTGTCGCTAATGAGGTATACTCATTACTCCTCTGAATTCATTCCCAATCTCTGTTCGTATCTGGACTGATCCATTAGTGACTGCCACAGGTGCCTGAGTTCACTCAGCCGAGGGGCAACTGGTTTAACATCTATTCCCTCTACACAGCATTGCACGCCGATTACCGCACGGTGGTGGACTCCTGGGGTTTCCATTCTTTCTTCACCATCATTCCCCGTCAGTGCCCATGGGGTTATATGAGGGCTTTGTCTGAGCGATGGTTCCACCAGACCCAGTCCCTTCATCTCTTGGACTGAGAGGTTGTGCTGACTCCTTGGGATTGGAGGTACATCACCGGCATCGAGTTCACCAGAGTCCGTGTTCCCCTAGATCTCGATATTACTCCAGCGGAGGTCCGATCTCTATTGGGTTTCGCCGCCGAGGACCGGGTCTTCAAGGCCCGCAGCATTCGGTCTGGAGCATTGGCTGTTGATGCTGTTGGAGGTATCTATGCGACGCCCTTCCCTGCAGACCGAGCTACTCGTGATATTCTGCTCCGGCGTCTGTTCTTGACTATTATTAGGGGTTATTTCCTAGGGAACAACTCTTCTACCATTCATTTCAGCGTTGTCGGAGCGATCAGGGATGTGGATCGGATCGGTGATTATAACTGGGGGTCCTTCACTTTCGCCTATTTCCTCCATGGTCTCCGTCTTCGCTCAGAGGGACAGACAGACGCTTGGCTTGGGTTTTACCCCTTTCTTCTAGTAAGCCTTCTTTTCCTACTGCACTTCCTATCATTTCATTTCCCTTCTCTGCATCTGCCGGTTACTCATGTCGTTTCTTGTCTCTATTCACAGTTCTGGGCGTACGAGCGACTCCCATGCCTGAGGCCTGTCACGACTCTCGGTCTGGATACCTATCCCAGGGGTCGACGGTGGCACCACAGTACTTTGGAGGAGGTCCCGGTGTCTGGCAGCTTCGCCCACTGCCGTATTCAGTTGGAGTTGATCACTGCCGCCGAGGTCGTCTGGACTCCTTATCTTTCTGAGCATCTGACTGTGGGGTTTACAGACGGATATCCCTCCGGCCCAGAGTTCGCACTTTCCACCCGTCGTCTTACTTTGCAGAGTGTTGGAGGATGGGTGATGTATTTGGGAGAGTGCGCATTTAGATGCATAACTGGAGAGATCCGTATTCCGCACTCCCTCCCTTTCACTACATCCTGGCCGATGGACTCTCAGCCCTCAGAGATTATGCTGGAGGGAGAGGATGGCCTGACACTTTCTTCAGGTCCCAGCACGAGTGAGGCCATATATCCCAGATATTAACTTCGGGGCTTCGACTTCGACTTCTACTCCGGGGGATCAGTTTGAGAACCCCGACTTCATAGACGATATAACTTTTGAGTAGATCATGATAGGATAGGGCTTTTTTGTACTTGAACCTGTTCAATTTTTTCCCATTTCATGCACTATGTATTGAACTCATTTATTTATTTATGCACAGTTTTATCATTATGACAATTCAATTGCCCTATTATTAACTGTATGATGCATGCTTTTTATTCATGGATAGATAATGACCCCTGCACAGTCTTTTTGACACTATTTTTCATAGATGTCGTCACCAGACGCCGTGGTACGTTTGGATCTCGGTCCTCCCACAGGGTTGGTTGGCAGGCTTTTCCACTGGTTGGACAGTTTGTCGCCGGGCGACAGGGTTATTGCAGATGGTCTTCTGGGACATTCCTGGTCCTTACTATCCCTTCAGGTGCCGGCGGGCTTTGCGGAGGGTATTCTGAGCTATTGGGCCCCTGCCCGTCAGGTGTTCAGATTAGGGACAGTGGAGCTGACCCTTACTCTCGAGGAGTATGCCCGCTTTACCGGCTTGTCTTTGGATGGTCCTTGTGCTAGGGTCACAGTCGGTCCCATGCGCCGTCAGTTCTTGACTTTTACTGGGTTGCGGAGGACAGTTCTGTTATCGGTGATCACATCAGACCATCTAGTTCCCCTTCATTTCCTGATTGACCGATTCGGCTCACCCGACAGTTTTCATCTATTCTCTGGTGATTTTTCCATATCTGAGGAGCGTTGGGGCGCTTTGAGAATAGATGTTTTGATGGCTTGCGTTATCTCAGTTTTGTATCTGCCAGCCGGATCCGATCTGTTGGATATGCGAGTTATTGCGACCACTAGAGCCCTTCAGGAGGATCACACCATTATTCCCATGATACTAGCAGACACCTACATGTCAGCCTCATATTGTCAGTCTTTCCGAGGCAGAGTATTCAGAGGGAGCTCTGTTTTATTGTATGTATGGTTTATGAGCCATCTCAGCCCCATCGGTCATTTCCGTCGCCATGGGTTTTGCTTCATCCACGACATAGCCATGTAATTTTCGTTCCGTCCCGTGACTGTATTGATGCGGCTTCCTGGACAGAATTCTTATCGGCTATTGAGGAGCCCTTTCATCTCTTGATCTATTCGGGTTATTGCTCCTTCATGAGCTTCTCGACTCATGTGCCCACCTTGGATTTCATCCCTATTTCTGGCTTGAGGGGCGTGACGACTTATCATCCCTTGGCGGTTATGGGGCAGTTTGATCAGATACAAGATTTTCACCCTTTCACGGGTGCAGCCGACTATCGATTCCTCATATCACCCCAGACAGAGAGAGATCTACTGCGGGTATATGATCTTTGGTCTCGCAGGATTTTTGCCGAGTATAGTGAGAGTTGCCCCATTCAGATATCTGCTTATGTGCAATGGTTGCACGGAGACCCTGATATGGTTGGTTTGAGTCAGACTGGAGTATTTGATGACTCTCGAGTGATTTTCACAGATGATACCACCCCAGAGGTATTTATTCCTCCTGAGTCTACAGAGATGATGTCCCGATATGATTTTGAAGGCTTCTCCACTCCCGCCCATTTTCCTCATTCCATCTTAGCTGATTCTGCCCCTAGTCGGGTTACTGAGGGTAGCCGGATCCGACTGGCCTTGATTACTACTGAGGCTGAGAGGGACGCTGCTCTTGTTAAGAGAGATGCTGCTATTCTGGCCAGAGATGCTGCCCTCACTGACAGAGACGCCATTGTATTGCAGACTAGGGCAGTTATAGATGCTCACTTTGAGACTGTTAGCTGAGCCACTGCTTTATTGGATCGCATCGTCATGATGGGACATCAGATTGCTGGGGATGCCGATGCTTCAGATCTATCCACCACCTTATCCATCCTGCTTCAGTTAGTTTCAGATTTGTAGATCATTTTATTTCCTGCATAGACTATGTCAGTTTCATCAGTTATCGAAAGAGAAATCTTGTAATAAAATGACTTATATATATAGACATGCATTTAAATTTAGTCATTTTCCCTTTTTTGTCGTATTGTTGCCTTTCATTGGATTCTCATTTTATCCAGCTAACCACGATTTTGATATTTTGCCTTCTTTCTCTTCTCAAGTCTTGATGGAGATTTGACAGATATTGCCGCACACCCTGTTGATTTCATCGGACTGAGTCTTAGGTTTTGGCTAACTGTTTGGTTGGGTTAGGGTTATGTCATTTGAGATGAAGCTGATTAGGTGGCTGGTTTCGGGAAGGTTTCGAGGGTATAGGAAAGTTTTTCTGGCTGTTGTGAATCGGTTTTGGTTGGAGAAAGTATTATTTTGTAAAGAAGTGGACCGTGCCCTGATGGCTGCCTACGTACTCCCACAAGTCGGGAGATCAGGTCCCACGTAGTTCGTTCTTCAAATAGAAAGGAGAAAATGATGATGATTTTTTTTAAGCGTAGAACTGCTTCACCGAGTCAGAATTGATGGGTTGTGGAAACACCTCACCGTCCATCTCTTGCAATATGAGGGCTCCTCCGGACAGCACTTTCTTAATCACAAAAGGTCCTTCCCAGCTCAGGGCAAACTTCCCTTTGGCTTCGTCTTGACAAGGCATGACTCTCTTTAGCACTAGGTCATTTTCCTTGAACTTCCGAGGTCTTACCTTTTTGTCGTACGATCGAGAGATTCTTTGCTGATATAACTGACCGTGCAAAACAGCAGCTACCATCCTTTCATCAATTAGGGCCAATTGGTCATACCGACTTTGCATCCAATCCTCCTCGCTTATCTGAGCATCAATCAAGATTCTGAGGGACTCCATCTCAACCTCAACTGGCAGAACAACCTCCATTCCGTATACCAAAGCGCAAGGGGTTGCCCCTGTAGAAGTACGCACCGACGTTCTGTACGCCAGCAGGGTGAGAGGTAGCAGATCCGGCCATCCCCGATGATTAGCAGGCATTCTCGCCATGATCTTCTTGATATTCTTATTTGCAGCCTCTACTGCCCCATTCATCTTAGGACGGTAAATGACAGAATTGAGGTGTTTGATCTTAAACTAGTCACATAATTCTTTCATGAGGGCATTGTTCAAATTCTTGGCATTGTCGGAGACTAAGACCTCAGGTTGCCCATATCGGCAAATGACATTATTCCTGATGAAACGGACGATGATCTCCTGAGTTACTTTGGGGAAAGAAGCTGCTTCTACCTATTTAGTGAAGTAATCGATCATGACGAAGATAAATCGGTGTCCGTTGCTTGCTTTGGGCTCTACTGGTCCGATTACATCCATACCCCACATTGAGAATGGCCAAGGGGAGGTCATACAATGCAGTTCATTGGGAGGCGCATGGATTACATTGCCGTGCGCCTGGTATTGGTAACATCGTTTGACATGATCATCGCAGTCGGCTTTCAGTGTTAACCAGTAATGCCCCGTTCTCAAGATCTTTTTGGCCAGTATCGGTCCACTCATGTGTGGCCCACACACTCCACCATGTATTTCGTCCATAATCTTTTGGGCCTGCATTTCATTTACACATCGCAATAATCCCAAACCGGCATCCCTCTTGTATAGTGAATCCTCGCTCAGATAAAACTTCATCGCCATCTTTTGGATTCTCAACCTCTCAGCTCGGCTTGCTTGGTCGGGAATGGATCTATCCCTCAAATACTCCCTTATGTTGTGATACCAAGGCTGCTTTGGCAGAATAACCTCCTCCAATAATACTGCCACGTGCTCCTCGTACGCCGGGGCATTCTGTATCGCTATTTCAATCTGTGGAACGTCCCTGCTTTTGATTATGTGGATTAAGGAAGCCAAAGTTGCCAATGCATCGGCAAAATCGTTCCGTCCCCGGGGGATATGTCGGAAAGCGATATCTTCAAACTCTCGCATCAATTGGATAACACATCGGTGGTATGGAAGTAACCGGAGCTCCTTAGTGCTATATACCCCGATCGCCTGTCTGATTACCAGCTCCGAATCCCTAAACACCGCTAGTCTTTTCACTCCCATATCGCGGGCAAAACGGAGTCCCAATATACATCCCTCATACTCAGCTGTGTTATTCGAATTACTGAACTACAATTTAGTGGCCACGGGGTATTGCTCTCCGGTGATAGAAACTAGGACTGCTCCGGCTCCTGCCCCTTCAGCATTCATGGCACCATCAAAATACAACTTCCAGAACTGCCCCTCGTCATCACATCTCGTGTGTAAGACCCAGAATACATCTTCGCCCGGTAAAGGAGTTTCTAAAGGCTCCACCCCTCCTGCTGGCATTTCTGACAATTGATCTGCAATTCCCTGCCCTTTCATGGCTTTCTGAGTTATGTATACGATGTCGAACTGCTGTAAGATTAACTGCCACCTTGACAATCGACAGTTCAGCATGGGCCTTTCAAATACTTTAGGGGATCCATTCTCGATATCAGGTACGTAGTGTGCCCATGGAGATAGTGCTGTAATCTCATTGCAGCCCACGCCAAAGCACAACAGGTCCTTTCGATGGGGGTGTAATTCTGTTCACATCGGCTAAATCTCTTGCTGAGGTAATAGATGGCCTGCTCTTTGCCTGATTCATTATTCTGTCCCAGCATACATCCCATCGCAATGGCATTGACCGATATATACATAAATAGAGGGATCCCATCTTTCGGGGGTACCAGCACCGGTGCTTATGTCAGCTGCTTCTTAATGGTCTGAAAGGCTTTCTGGCATTGCCTATTCCACGCTTGGGAGACATCTTTCCTTAACAGTTTAAAAATCGGCTCGCATGTAGTTGTCAAGTGGGATATGAAGCGGCTGATGAAGTTTATTCTTCCCAGAAATCCTCGTATCTCCTTTTCTGTGCGAGGTGCCAGCATATCCACAATGGCCTTAATCTTCGCCGGATCCAACTCAATGCCCCGATTACTAACCAGGAATCCCAAGAGCTTGCCCGACTGCACTCCGAAAGCACACTTTGCCGGATTGAGCTTCAAATTATATTTTCTGAGCCGATCGAATAGCTTTTTGAGATGGGTTATATGATCAGATTCTACCCTCGATTTCACGATAATGTCATCCACGTAGACCTCTATCTCCTTGTGCATCATGTCGTGGAACAGGGCCATCATGGCTCTCTGATAAGTAGCCCCCGCATTTGTGAGACCGAAGGCCAATCGTCTGTAGCAGAAGGTGCCCCAAGGGGTGATGAAAGCGGTCTTTTCCCGGTCTTCCTCTACCACCATTATCTGATGATACCCCGCAAAGCAATCAACAAAAGAGTACATCTAGTATTGGGCTGTGTTATCCACCAAGATGTGTATAAAAGACACTGGGAAGTTGTCCTTGAGACTGGCCTTGTTCAGATCTCTATAGTCGACACATACCCTCACCTTCCCTCCAGGCTTAGCCCGTGGGACTATATTGGATAGCCATTCCGGGTAAGTGGACACCATAATAATTCCAGCCTTGAACTGTTTGACGACTTCTTCCTTCACCTTCAGGCTCCACTCCGGTTTTAGCTTCCTTAGTTTCTTCTTGACAGGCTTGAAACCCCCCTTGATGGGCAACCGGTGTACCACAATGTCGGTGGACAATTCGATCATGTCCTCATGAGACCAGGCAAAAACATCCTCATACTGGCTTAGCAACTCGGTTATTTCTGTTTTCTGGTTGGGGGTCAGGTCTGTCCCTATCTTGAGCTCTTTGGGTTTGTCAGGGGTTCCGATATTTATGGTGATGGTTTGGTCTAAGTTGAGTTTAGGTTTGTCTTCGACCCATCCTTTGATCTCGTCAGGCGTGTCGTCATTATCTGTCTCATCCTGCTCAATGCCCATTAAATCAAAATCCAACTCAATATCAAAATCATAGTCATCTTTCAAATTTGAAACATCGTTTGTTAGGCAAAAAATACTCAAATTGGTACACCTGACATGAAACAAAAATATTTGTCATATATATAAGTCATTTTTCCACAATGATCATCTTTAAAATAACATGACAAAATAACATAACCATGCAAAATTCAAAATAAGGGACAAAAACTGGTATCTATCCATCCCCCACCATCCGGGGTCTACCCCCTGAAGCCATATTTTACCCTCGTTTGGATATTATTGGCTCCATCGTCCAGTTATCGGTGGTCAGATCGGCCGGAATGTGACAGATGAAAGGCGACTTCGCATCGGAAACTTCCTCGATGACTACAGCCACATCGCATTGGTCCCTCTTCATAACCTCTTCAGGAATAGTCAACCCCGCCCAATTGATGACAGGCACACTCTGTCGTGCTCCTGACGGCGTGGCAACATCCTTCCCTTTTCCACTGCTTACTGACTGTCCAGGGATATAACACTTGGTTTCAAACTGTTGCATGACCTCCTGCAGGAAACTCTCCTTTTTGGCCGACTCATCATTCGTGGGGGTCAACTTTCCACCTCCTATCGCAGACACAGGGTTGCCGGTACCTTGTTCATTGTTGACTTTCGGCATCAGACCTTCGACCAGTCGAGTTGGGGTCCCCCCTTGAGAGTGTTTCTGTGCTATGCCTCCATAATACCCCAACCCCACCTTGCCTATCTAATTGGGCAGTTGAATAGGCTCAGTAATTCCTTGACTGTTCTTTCCCAACCCTTGCCCAGGTCAGAACTTCATCTTCATTATTTCTCTAGCAACAAAGGTAAGTTCAGGAGAGACCTTAGGTTTTACGGCCGGAGCCCCCAAACATCTGTAGTGGGGAGTATTGATTTCCAGCGCCTGAAAACTGGCGGGTACCGCCGATTCGTCCAAATTAATCACCGGCAGGCCATTCCCGGCGGGAGAAGGGCCATTACGCTCTGCAGAGACCGTCACCAGATTCCCGTCGATGATAAACTTAATTTGTTGGTGTAGCGTAGAGGGAACTGCCCCGGCCATGTGTATCCACGGCCTTCCCAATAACATGTTATAACTTGCCACGATATCCAGGACTTGGAATGAAATATCGAAAGTACAAGGCCCTATTTCCACAGGCAATTCTATCTCCCCCATTGTATCCTTCCGGGATCCGTCAAAGGCTCGTACCACCACATAACTGGCCCGCAGGCGCTTGGGATTGACGTTCATTTTTCCCAATGTACTAAATGGATAGATATTCAATGCTGATCCCCCATCAATTAGCACCCCATTCATAATATATCCTGATGAGATTACCGCAATATGCAGCGGTTTCCGATGCCCCCTTCCCTCTTTGGGGATATCATCATCTGTGAACGATATTACATTGTTTTCTAACAGATGGTCCACTAGATGGCCGAAACCTTCTTTGCTAATCACCTTGGGAATGTGTGCCTCTTCTAGGACTTTGGCCATAATTCTGCAGTGATCGTCGGATGATAATACCAAATCCATGATCGATGTCAGAGTCGATTCCTCGCTCAATACCTTGACCCCCCTTGCTTCTGGATGATTCATCTTCCTTAAGAATTCCATAGCTTTCTCCTCGGATATCTTTTCGTTCTTCTTCCCTTTGCTCTCAAAGGCTCGTCCTGGAAGATATAAAGGATTCCCCCTTGATGTTACAGAAGCACAACTGGTCGCCTCCTCTGATACTCCCCCGTAATTCCACGGTACTGTTTTCAGACTACTAATGGGGATTTGTGGTCTTGCCGCAATGGTGAGAATCTTCGGAGCCGTTAACCTGATAGGCGCCTCTGTGATACCCCTGCTCAGACCTGCCAACCTAATCGGTGTCCCTCGTATATTCTCCTGATCACTTGTCATGCAAATCATCTCATCGATTCTCTTTATATAATTCAGCCTTGGCGGTCCTCCGGCTTCGCTGGCTTCCACCACATTGACCCCTTCCCCATCATGCTTAGACAGGGGATTGACTTTAACATTTGGTGACTCTGACTGTTCCACCACGATCTTTCCGCTATCGATCATGTTCTGAATCTTGTGCTTCAGCACCCAGCATCCCTGAGTATCATGACCAGGGGAACCCGAATGGTACGTACACCTCTTACTCGGGTCAAATCTTCTCCCTTTCGGGTCAATTGGGGGTGCCAAATCGACTATCTTTCTCTGTGCTATTAATACTGCCAAAATCTGTTCAAGAGGATCCCCAAGCGGGGTGAATACCCGATCTCTGGTGGTCTCAAATCTTCTTCGTCCGTCCATCCTTTGATTATCGAAATTAGGTTGTCAGGGTGGCACAATTCTCTGTACTTGTACCGGACGGCTATTCTCCACCTTCCTAGATGATCCCTGCAGTATGAGGGAAACATCCTCCTCCTTTTTCTTTTGGGTCCTGCGGGAAGCATTGCCATAATTTCCACTCTGGATTTGCTCCGCAACTGTTTCTAGAGCTGTGAAGTCCCGGATCTTGCCAGACTTTAACCCCATGTCAACCATTTCTCCATGCTTTATCATTTCGGCAAAAGGCCTTCCAATCCCCGCTATCACTCGCTCATAATAAGGCGCCTCCTGAATGTCCACAAAGGTCATTACCATCTCTGCCTCGCTCATTGGGGGATTTACCTGTGTAGCCATACCCCTCCACCGCTGTGCATAGTCCCTAAAAGATTCTTTTAGCTGCTTCTTGACCTTTGTCATCTGATATCTGTCAGGGGCCATCTGTGCCTGGAAGCTGTATTGTGTCAAGAAAGTATGGGCCAACTCCTCCCAGTTGTGGATCCGAGCATTGTCAAGGCGGGCATACCAAGTTCTTGCTTCTCCCGTTAGGCTCTTTTGGAATAACTGCATCCTCAGTCCTTCGTCCTCTGCATAAGACCCAAGTTCCCCAATGTATATCTTCAGGTGTGTATAAGGGTCTCTCTTCCCATTATATTTCTCAAATTCGGGGATCTTGAACTTCTCCGGATACCTGGTTCCTGGAAAGACACACAGATCTGAATAATTTACCGTGCCTAAGGAACCTATGTCTTTCAGAGACTGGATAGTCTCCTCCATCTGCTTCATTTTCTTTCGAAGATCATCAGTATCTCCCTCCTCTGGAATAGTGATTACTGTCTTGTTAGGTGTAGGAATGGCTTTGGGGATGACTGGCTCACCCTTAGGCTGGGGTTGATCATCCTTAGGCGGATCCTTGTTTGGCGGATCTTGTCTAAGTAGAAACTGCTCTTTCAACATCGTGGCCATTTTCAACATCTGTTTTTTAAAATCATCAAATTCCTCCCGAGATATGGAACCGGGATTAGGAGGTGGAAGATCAGCCATTTCAGATGTAGAAACTTGGGCCTTCTTAGATCGCAAACGCGTTTGAGGAGCAATCCTACAGGGGAAAACGGTTTGAAGTTTAGTCTTAGGAAATGAAAGATGTGGATGCATGCTAAAGCTGTAACTTTTGTGTTTTTGGGTTTTTTAATCTTTCCTTGCAAAACAAAATGTTAGCAGTCCCTCATTGCAATAATAAATGCTAGACACGATTTATTATGCTTTCCAAGATATTCCCTGCACAACATAGAGGTCAGTACTTTCCTTTGACAAAAAGGGGAGGTATATATAAAAATATTGAATGAGATTATGACATTTATACGCGTAAACATAAAAGGGCATGAAGAAACTTTCCCTGCGTTAGGCTAATCTGAGGCTGACCTACCCTAAGGTTACTCTCGCGGCTTTTCGGCATGAAGGTCCCCAAATCTTCGCAATCTACTCATCTGAATCCTTTCGATTGGAGCGGATCTGGGTGGTGCGTTTCCTGAGCCATCTCCGGGGAGCAGCCCCTTCGAGTCCAGTAATAAGCAACCGACAGGTTTGCCTCAAGAGGAGGTACACTCTCAACATACATTCACATTCATTGTCCTCACCGTATGCAAATGATTACTTTAAAGTAAAGTAATTTCATTCAATCATTTATTCATTGGACAAAAACACACATTCACACAACAACAAGTGAAACAGGTCAAAATATCGCACGTACATACACATTCATAAATTTTTAAAGGATAGGACAACATCAAGATTTGAACGCGGCTTAAGCCCTCTAATTTCCCCAGTAGAGTCGCCAGTTGTCGACGCCGGGAGAATCGCTTCTATGCTAATTATTACCCTTTCCAATTTTAGCCTTTTTATGAGATGATCTTTTGGAAAAGGTCGGCACAAATGTCGACGGGGTTTTTGAAAGATCGTTTTTTATGATGAGCCAATTGACCAGAGTCGCCAGTTGGTATATTTGAAATGGATGTACCAACTCATCCGAGTTTCATTTTCGTAAATCGCTGGCTCATATGTGACTCCGAATTAATTGATCTGCAAACCGAGATTCATAGAGTTCGGGGGCTTGCTTAAGCGAGGGGAAGGTGTTAGGCACCCCCCGACTTCCATGAAACACGGTTACCGCAATCTTGATGCTTTTCCTATCCTTTAATTCTTAAAATGTGTGTGTGCGCGCGTATGTGCTTATGTGAATGTTGTGGTGAGTTTGCATGAAGAAACCATTTGGTTTTTTATGAAGAGTCGTGTTTTAATTTGAGAATGCTTTAGAATGTCTTTCGGCCTATACGAGAAAGCCTTATTATTATTATGAGAAAGGTTTGATTTTAATTGTCAAAAGCCGTGAGATTTTCATTAGGTGTCATTTTGGCAAAATAAGAGTTTTTTAAACCTTCGTCAAAATAGGAATCGGGACCTATACGTTGCTTTCATAAGTAAAATGACGGGCAACTTCTAGGATCTCTTTAACCCTATGCACAACGGTTTGATGAAAACGTCATTTATTTTTATAAAACCATTTTTTGTGATGTTTGAAAATGAGTTTTTCTTTAACCTTCTCGTTTAAATAGGAATCGACATTCATTAGCACTTCCAATTTGAAGCCTCGTGGTGCTAATAATCTAAGTTGCTTGATTTTATGGAAATCTTCATCGTTTGGCTTTGAAATCAATTTTTGTGTCGTAAATCAAATCAAGCATTAAAATGCATTGGGGCTATTCATGGGCATGTAAGCCATCAAAATAACCCCAAACGCCCACAACCACATATTTTACTATTACGGGGCCTTAAACCCGATTTTCAACTTGATATCGTCTTTAAGGCCCGACAATTACAATTTACAATAAAGGGTACATCACCCCTCATACATACACCCAAAAATGTCCATCATCGGATTTGGACCACGGGGTCGCGCTCCTAGGCTTACATTCGAAATTTCTACACACCCACAAAATGGATAATACACCAATGAACAACACCGAGTTGCCTAACACACCACAATATCCTAAAATAGCAATTTAAATACACTACGCCTAATACATTACCATAACGAACTAAAAATCACCAAATGGATATCATCGGGCCATTAGGAAGAATTTTGTTCCGTTGGAACCCTCACTAATAGTCCTTAATCCATGGATCCTCCATAATATACAAGAAAACTACATTTAATGTAGCCCGAATGACAAAAAGTTTAACAAAATGATATAACAAAATGCTATAAAAAGGGTTTTTCACCTTGCAAATGACACCACGATGCGTATAAACTCGTATTTTAATTAGAGTAGAAAGTGTATATGATACAATCTAACAAAAAAGGGTCTAAATCCTCACTTTTTTCTCTATTTTCTCTCTTTTCTCGCTGCTGCTCGCTGCTGCCTTTTTCTCCTTTTTTCTTCTTTCAACTCCCTGTATCCAAAATGAAGAACTGCATTGATAAAGGCTGCCAGAGGCAGTCGCAGATTGATCCGCGGCTTGGCCGCAGATTGATCTGCGGCTAGCTTCGGTTCCCCCGCGCCGATCCTCGGTTTTCCCCACGCCGCGCTTGAGTGCCGTGTCGTCAGACGTCCCATCATTGGCCGCAGATTAATCCGCGGCTGGCTGGGCTGATTTTCTCAATTTTCGTACCGCACGTCGGTTCTCATGTCGTACTGTCGGTTTTCGCTGAAAGGCTTGTATTCTGCAGTCCGAGAACCGCTGGGAAACGTGCCATATCATTCAGGAATGCTCGTTTCGAATGGTTGCGACATGACACAAGATTCGCATTTGGAGATTGGTTTCCAGGGGCGCTGCCCTCCGACCCCCACTAGATCACCGGCGAGCAGGTAAGTGTAGTGGTCATTAGTCGATTCCTGATATCCGCTCATTGTCGTGTCGGCTTTGATCGCAAGTCGTTGTGGTGGCTTTGAGTGTTCGTACTTATATCCACCTTTCGTTCTCGTAGGCTGGGTCAATTGACGATTTTGCCCTCATGTCAGAGTTAGTATACGAAGTGCAAAATTTGGGTGTCTACACACCCATCATGCCAAAATTAACTGCTTTCATAGAATCGTTAGTTTTCATATTCCTAATCAACTTGTTATTCAAATTTAAGCAACTAAACCTTTGAAATCTATAACTATTATATCTAGTCATAAGGCCATCATTTTATTAAAAAACAGGTGTCAAGCTTTCTTAGCCCATGTCACAGATTTAAACAAAAATATGTCAGATTTGAATAATATTTCTATTGTTAATGAATTCCCTGGCGTATTTTTCAAAGAACTTTCTAGCCTACCCCAAACTGAGAAATTGAATTTTGTATTGACCTTGAGCCCGGTACCAAACCTATTTCAAAAGCTCCATACCGAATGGTTCTTATTGAACTCCAAGAACTAAGGCCCAACTACAAAAGTTGTTAGATACTAGTTTCATACGTTACATCACCTTGGAGTGCTCCTGTTTTATTCGTGAAGAAGAAAGACGGGAGTATGAGAATGTGCATTGACTATCGAGAGTTGAACTATATCACCATAAAAAATAGGTACCTGTTACCTCGGATTGATGATCTGTTTGATCAGTTGCATGGTGCTCAATATTTTAAAAAAAATTAATATTCGTCCTGGATATCATCAGTTAAAGATTAAAGTTGACAACGTTCCAAAGACCGCCTTCAGAACTCGATATGGACATTACGAGTTATTGGTCATGCATTTTGGATTAACTAATGTTACTGCTGCTTTCATAGACATGATGAATCGAATATTCAAGGAATATTTGGATCATTTTAAAGTTGTCTTTATTGATGACATCCTCATATATTCTAAAAGCCACGAGGATCATGAACGACACTTAAGGTTGATACTCCAAAAGCTGCGTGAGAACAAGCTCTATGCCATGTTGAAGAAATATGAGTTTTGGCTTGAGGAACTAACATTCCTTGGGTATGCGATCTTTAAAAAGGGAATATCTATTAACCCAGTGAAGATTAAGGCAATATTAAATTGGGAGCAACCTAAGACGGTAACTGAAGTACGGAGCTTTTTGGGTCTAGTTGGTTATTATCAAAGATTTATAGAAGGATTCTCTCGAATTGTTGCACCATTAACTCAGCTAACTTGGAAGAGCACAAAATTTGAATAAAGTGAATAATGTGAAAAGGGCTTTCAAGAACTCAAGAGGAGGCTCGTTACAACCCCTATTTTGACCATTCCATCAGGATCATGAGGATTTGGCATCTATAGCGATACTTTAGGCAGAGGTCTGGGTTGTGTTTTCATGTAATATGGGAAAGTTATAGCTTATGCCTCTCAACAACTCAAAGAATATGAGAGGAATTACACTACTCATGATCTGGAATTGGCAGTTGTCGATTTCACATTGAAGATCTGGAGACACTACTTATATGAGGAGAAGGTTGAGATTTATACTAATCATAAAAGCCTCAAATATTTTCTTCACTCGGAAGGAACTCAACATGTGACAATAGCGTTGGTTAGAGTTATTGAAAGACTATGACCACACCATTCAGTACCACCCTGGAAAGACGAATATGGTAGCTGACGCATTATATAGAAGATCATATGCGGGCGCAAGTACAAAGTTGACAGCATAAGAGCACATCTTGGATGATTTACAAAAGATAGAGATAGAGTTAAGGACACCAAAGACCCAAGTGAAGATCGCACATATACAAGTAGAGCCGACCTTAATCGATAAAATTAAATCTGCTAAAACTACTGATCCAGAACTGGTGAATATGATGAAGAAAGTGTAAGAAGGTATTATTCCGAAAGCAAGAATTAATAAGGAAGGGATATTTCAAATCAATTCTCGACTCTGTGTCCTTGGAAGTACTAAAATATATCGAGACCTTCGGCATACGTTTTGGTGAAACAATATAAAGAGGGAGATTGCAGAGTTTATCTCAAGGTGTTTAACATGTCAACATGTTAAGGAGGAGCATTAAGTATCTAAAGGTCCATTGCAACCACTTGAAGTTCTAAAATGGAAGTGGGAACATATCAAAATATGGATTTCGTCAGGGGTCTTCCCAAGGTTTTCTAAGGCTTAGACGTAATTTGGGTCATTGTAGACAGATTGACCAAGTCTGCACATTTCTTAGCCATACGAGAAAACTATTCACTTGAGCGTCTTGCTAGTATGTACATCAATGAGATCGTAAGACTGCATGGCATGCTCGTATCCATAGTTTCTGACTGGGACCCCAAATTCGTATCACGATTTTGGATTAGCCTGTAAAAAGCTATAGGTACTGAGCTGCGATTCAGTTCAGCATATTATAATTCTCTGACAGACGACCAGTCAGAAAGGACAATCCAGACTCTTGAAGATCTATTAGGACTTTGTGTGCTAGATTTCAAGGGAAGTTGGGTCAAGTACCTACCCTCGGTAGAATTGTGACGCCCCCAAATTCGGGCCTCTAATTACCCGAATCCGGTCATCACGATCCAATACAACATTCACCTCTAACAACATACATTGACTAAAATGCGGAATATAACAAACATATGTTGTTCATTAAAAAGGTGTTACTAGTCCCAAGATACAATAACCTTAAATACTTAACATAATTCCATACCCCAAATAACTATCAGGGTTTAAATTACATTAATAATAATTAACTATACTTATGATAAAATCAGCTACATGAAGCCTATCACTTCATATTTTCTTTCCTTTTGCTCTTTCCCGATGTCTCGGGTTTAGCTGCAATGGAGTCATGATATAACAAGGGTGAGCAACGAGTTTGCTCAGCAAGTTTAAAGTACAACAATGAGGATATATCATGATGAAAGGAATATAGAAAGAGATTTCAACAATATAATTATCAGAAGAAAGAACAATAATTGCTTTTAGAACAATTGATAGTCAAGTAGACTTTGAACAATAACTTTCAAAGAAGTTAATAGCTAGTTAACCCTCTAGTTACTGGCTACAAAATAAGTACTTGAGGGGATCAGCCTCGCGTACGCTATGTATATGCATAACATTTAAATCTGCTGTTTGTACCTTATATACGGTACCTGGGTATTCCCCTATAATAAAAGGGGTGTTCATTCAGTCTAAGAATCCTTACCATTGATTGGTTCGGATAGCTTTTATAAATTCTCACATACTTGCCTGACCGAACAAGGGTTCAGACTTAATCATGAATAGTTCGTGAATTTCGGAACTTTAATAAATGTACAAATTCAAATGCACCGAATGCGAGTGTCAATAATATTGATGTGGAATAACTGTAAATTAATTAAACCACTTAAGCATTCTTGGAATAAAACTTCAAGCTACAATACAATAGTAGCCTGCTCGAATGAAAAGAAACTTGCAACAATTAACGTTTCGATAAAAAGAACTTGCTCAATGTAAAAGTTGAGTAAGAGGAACTTGTCTGTTTGTCCAGCTACAATTAATCTTAGCTTTAACTATTTGGTCTTAAAGGACCTAACATTGAATAAGTTGACTTATCAATTAATATGGCATAGTTGTACATTGGTATACATTCTTTTGCTATTTATTTAGAAGATAAACAATTCATCATGTACATTTAATTACTATTTAACATTAGCTAAACAGAAATTAATTAATGGCCTTTAGCTATTATTTGAAAATAAATAACAACTAATCATGATTACTTATTCTTCGAATACTCAAATTATTACCTTTAATTGTCCTTAAGTATGGGTTAATAATCCTTATTTATTATGTTCATACTTAATTATTATTTAATATTCAGTAAACAATAATTAAATATTTATTATCTTTATTTATTATTTTCATACTTAATTATTATTTAATATTCAGTAAACAATAATTAAATATTTATTATCTTTATTTATTATTTTCTGTTAAATAATAAATAATTATTTTATTAGCGTATTATTAATTCAAAAATTCCCAATAATTAAGCCAATAGTACTATATTTGATTATTAGATAATAGTTATATAATAAACCATTAGACTTCATTTGTTATTCGTTCCATTTGAATATTACTCACACTATTTCGAGGGTCATTAGGTATGATAATAATACACCAATTGCTCCTAACAATATTTTAAGTCCCAACTATTATTGTTAATTCTGAAATGGGATAATTAGAGAGCCAATATTATTCACCTCTGGGAATCTTTTGTTAATCAGCTATGATTTAATTACTTCTTAGCATTACAAAAAAAATACTAATGATGGTGTTGCATTTGCGAAGTGATAGTGTTAATCAACTAAAAGGAGAGATTAGCCCTCAATTAAGAGTTTTAGTCGACCTAATTTTGTTTACTGCACTGGATGCCAACGGCGTGGCTGCCGCTCACGCCTTACACCTCGACTCAGCCCCAACCATCAGCCACATAAACACATCCTAACAGTTGACTCGGTCCCAACACAACATGCAACACATATGTTTCAATTTATAACACATAATAAACCATAGTTAAGTTTCTCATACAACAATGTTGTTAACAGAACGCTTAATGCCAAAATGAAACTCAGTTTGGTTCAGGCATTACAACAAACATATGCTATGCACCCTAAAACACCACACTGGCCTATCCTCAGTACAAACTCAACTGCCAGAACCTTAAGGTTCTTCAATACACAAATTCTTAAACCAAAGCAGTACAACCCAATACAAGGAAATAATACAGTTTCAATTACAGAAGAAATGAAGGGAATCAACAGCTCACGATTATACCTTGAGCTTGCACGGATTGCCGGTCTTCTCCTTCTCCCAAAATAAGTCACGAAGCCGGACATCCACTTCTCAAGCCACCCACGGCTGACTCTCCCTGCTCTCCCTTCTTTCGGTGATATCTCTCTCTAGGTTAAACGCACCAAAAATCGGCAGCTTTGGCTAGGATCTGGGTTCCAATTTATAGAATCGGGTTTGTCCAATTCGCCTGTCAATACCCCAATGGACAACCCAGTGACTAGCGGGAAGAGGGAGGTAGCTGTCGATGTTAACACCAACCCATCCAAGCCCAGCTGTCGTCGATCCTTGAGCCGTGCAGTCCCGTCGGTCGAATCGCCGATCGTTTGGATCCTTTGGTCCGTTCGTCGAGCGCTCGGTCGTTGCCCCGTTCCAGTCGTGCCGCCGATCCCCTCACGCTATCATGCTGTCACACCGGCCCCCCACACGCCGACCTGTCGCGCCCCTTTTCCCCCTCTTTTTGCTTCGTTCGATTGAGAGGCTAGGTCAATTAGATTGTGATTTTAGCTCTGCTCCCAAATTGGTTTTACAGAGATGAACTTGCCCCAACCCGATTGAAATCGGTTCGACCCGGCAGGAGAAGGATTTGGCTTGACCCAAATGAAGTTGGGTCGGATGAAATAATTAGAAGGGTGGCCCAATTCGAAATGGAAGGGAGATTGATCTAACACAATAGTGTTGGGCCATTCGAAGTAAAGGGAAAATGGCCCAATATATTAACTAAATTTAATAATAATTGTATTTTAGCATCTCAATTAGTTAACCCACTTGATTAATTAATTGTTTAAAGGAATATTTACCCTAGCAATAAATCCCCCATTCGGATTATTTAATTCGATAAATATAATGTCGTATCATGATAAAATAAAATTATTTATTTATATTTTTACCAATTTCCTTTCCAACCAACTCTTAGGGTTAACTCACTAATTTATTCGAACCATTGATGAATCATTTTAAGGGAAAATTATTAGGTCATATGGTTATATAATTAAATATTAATACTTACATGGGTCCAATTAAGTTCGAAAAATTTAAATAAAATAATTTCCTATGTCAAAATAAATTGATAACAAGGTTCAAAATTCCTGGACATTACATCCTCTCCCCCTTATAAAAATTTCGTCCTCGGAATTTCAACCTAAGGTTACTCAAATAACTGCGGATAATTTGCTCCCATCTTCTCTTCGAGTTCCCACGTGGCTTCTTCCACCGCGTGATTCTTCCAGAGTACTTTAACCGAATGAATAATTTTATTCCTCAGCTTCTGCTCCTTTCTATCCAGTATTTGGACAGGAATCTCCTCATACGATAAGTCCTTCTCGACTTGAATTGGCTCATAGGAAATAACGTGCTTATAATCTGGCTTATATGGATGCAACACTGAAACATGGAACACGTTGTGAATGTGCTCAAGTTCAGGAGGTAATGCTACCTCGTACGCCACTTCGCCTATTCTCCTTAATATTTCAAAAGGTCCTATGAACCTAGGGCTCAATTTGCCCTTCTTCCCAAAACGGATCTTCCCTTTCCAGGGAGATACCTTCAAAAATACAGAGCTGCCAACTTCAAATTCCCTCTTCTGACGATGTAAGTCGGCATACTTCTTCTGACGATCCTGAGCTGCTACTAACCGCTGCCTTATTACTTTAATGATCTCCATGGTTTGCTGTACCAATTCCGGTCCCAACAATCTCCGCTCACCAACTTCATCCCAACATAACGGCGTTCGACACTTCCTCCCGTACAATGCTTCGTACGGTGGCATGCCAATGCTAGCATGATAACTGTTGTTGTAAGCAAACTCTACTAGTGGCAAGTGGTCGTCCCAGCTGCCCCCTAAGTCCATCACGACTGCTCGGAGCATATCCTCCAAGGTCTGAATCGTTCGCTCGCTCTGACCATCAATCTGAGGATGATACACCGTACTCATTCTCAACTGTTTTCCCATTCTTTCCTGCAGACTTCTCCAAAAATTTGACGTGAAGCGCGTGTCTCTATCAGATACAATAGATATCGGCACTCCATGTCGAGATACTATCTCTTTTACGTAAAGTTTCGCTAACTGCTCCAGTTTGTACCTGATTTTGATCGGTAGAAAATGGGCAGACTTGGTCAAACGATCTACGATTACCCAGATGGCGTTTAGACCCTTTTGTGTTGTCGGAAGTCCTACCACAAAATCTAATGTGATGTGCTCCCACTTCTATTCTGAAATTTCCAAAGGTTGCAACAATCCGCTCGGCCGCTGGTGCTCTGCCTTGACCCTCTGACAAGTTAAACACCGGCTGACGAATTCTGCAACTTTCCCCTTCAAATGCGGCCACCAATAATGTTGACGAAGATCTTGATACATCTTGGTGCTACCCGGATGTACCGAAAATTTCGTATTATGGGCTTCCTGCAATATTTCTTCCCTTAAGTCTGGTACATAGGGTATTCAGATCCTTCCCTCGAATCTCAGCAACCCTGTGTTGTCAACCTTGTACTTCAAAGTTTTTCCTTCCGATAGTTGCCTCTTAATGACAATGCACTCTTCATCAAATTCTTGAGCCTCCTTTATCTTATCTAGTAGAGTTGGACCTACTGTTACGGTGAACAATTTTTCGTCCGTCTCCATCGGATACTTAACCTCCAGTTCCAGACGTTCAAAGTCCTTTATCAACTCCTCTTGAACTGTCAGCCGCATCAATTTCACCTTGCCTTTTCTGCTTAAGGCATCAGCCACTACATTTGCTTTGCCTGGATGGTACAGAATCTCACAGTCGTAATCCTTGATCAATTCTAACCATCGGCGCTGCCTCATGTTCAGCTCTTTCTGAGTGAAGATATATTTCAGACTTTTGTGATCTGTATATATCTCGCACTTGTCCCCGTATAGATAGTGTCTCCAAATCTTCAAGGCGAAAACTACCGCGGCTAACTCCAGGTCATGAGTCGGGTAACCCTTCTCATAGTCCTTCAGCTGACGTGATGCGTACGCAACAACCTTGCCGTGCTGCATCAGTACACAGCCAAGATCTTTGTGTGACGCATCTCTATATACTACGAAACCCCCATTATTGTCGGGTAAGGTCAACACCGGTGCATGGCTAAGTCTCTTCTTCAGCTCCATAAAACTTTCCTCGCATTTCTCCGACCAAACGAACTTAACTGCTTTTCTGGTGAGATTGGTCAACGGCGATGCTATCTTTGAAAAGTCCTGAATGAATCTCCGATAGTATCCTGCTAATCCCAAGAAACTCCGGATCTCTGTTGGCGTTTTCGGTTGCTCCCAATTGATAACTGCTTCTACTTTTGCTGGGTCCACCGAAACACCATTTTTGTCGATGACGTGACCCAGAAATTGTACCCTCTGCAACCAAAACTCACACTTAGAAAACTTCGCGTACAACTTCTCCCTCCTGAGAGCTTCCAATACAATCTTTAAATGTTCAGCATGTTCCTCCTCTGTCTCTGAATATACCAGGATGTCATCGATGAATACGACTACGAACTTGTCCAAGTACTGCTTGAACACTCTGTTCATCATATCCATAAATGCCGCTGGCGCATTCGTCAATCCAAAGGACATTACCAGAAACTCGAAGTACCCGTAACGAGTCCTGAATGCAGTCTTCGGGATATCTTCCTGCCTTACCTTCAGCTGATGGTAGCCTGTTCTTAAGTCAATTTTTGAAAAGTACTTCGCTCCCTTAAGTTGATCAAACAGGTCGTCAATCCTAGGAAGCGGGTACCTATTCTTAATCGTAACTTTGTTTAACTCCCGGTAGTCGATACAAAGCCTCATAGAACCATCCTTCTTCTTTACAAACAGAACTGGCGCTCCCCACGGGGACACGCTTGGTCTGATATAACCTTTATCTAATAGTTTCTGCAGTTGCACCATCAACTCTTTCATTTCTACAGGTGCCATTCGATACGGCGGCTTCGATATTGGTGCAGTTCCCGGTACCAAATCGATTACGAACTCAATTTCCCTGTCCGGCGGCAGTCCTGGAAGCTCATCTGGGAAGACGTCGGCGAAATCCCTCACGATTGGTATTTGACTCATCTCATCCCCGACCTGACGAGTATCAACCACATGGGCTAAATAACATACGCAACCTTTCTTAAGCAATTTCTTGGTTTGCATCATAGTAAGACAACAAGATTGTCTCGGTGACTTACTACCGTAAAATACCACCTTCGACTTATTAGGAGTCTTTAGGTGTACACACTTTTCCTTACAATCAATAACTGCCCCGTGAATTGATAGCCAATCCATTCCCAGGATTACATCAAACTCTCCCAGCCGAATTGGTATCAAATCCACCTTGAGCTTAAATCCTCGCAATTCAGCACAACAATTACTATGAATGTATTCTACGGGGATAATTTCCTTGTTTGCTACTTCTACGTTCATAGGGTGTTCTAACTTTTCACGAGGTAATTTTAACTGACTAGCAAATTCTTCGGAAGCAAAAGAGCAGGTAGCACCCGAATCGAATAACACATATGCATTTATATCATTGATTGGGATGATACCTGACACCACGTCCTTGGATTCCATTGCATCCTGGACAGTCATGTTGAACGTGCGGGCTGTTGGCCTGTTAGCTTGACTGGCTGGTGCCCCATAGCTCAGCCGGTTGTTGTTCCCGCTGTTGTTGTTGCTCCGGTTGCCACTCCCGACGTCGCCCTTCCTCTTCGAACAGTCCTTAATCTGGTGGTCAGGTGATCCACAAGAGAAGCATCCTCCTTTCTGTCTGTTAGGGCACTGAGGAGCCATGTGCCCCGGTTGTCCACAACGGTAACACACGTTTTTCCCTTTCATGCATTCCCCCGTGTGGTTTTTACCACAATTGCTGCACCTGCCTGCTTTCTTCACCTCCCCTCCAGATTTGTTCCCTCCTGATGACTGACTCTCGGTCCAATTGCGTTTATTGGGGTTACTGCCCCCGCTGCTCCCTGCCTTCGGGCCCTCATGACCCTTCTTCTTTTCTTGATTGTATTTAATCAGGGCCTCACTGCCACCCTCTGCAATGATCGTCCTTTCCAACAGTTCTGTAAATGTTTTGATTTTTAACACCGCAATAGAACGGTATACCCATGGTTTCAATCCTAGCTCAAACCTACGAGCTTTCCTTTCCTCTGTGCTAACTTGGTGAGTTGCAAACCGTGCCAACTCGTTAAACCTAGCTGCGTACTCAGCCACGGACATACTTCCCTGCTTTAGCTCCAGAAACTTGACCTCCATCTCTTGTTTCATGCTCTCTGGAAAGTAGTTTTCCAGGAACATCTCTTTAAAGCGTTCCCATGCGACAATGCCTTCTTCAGCTCGGCCCTTGTTGGCCTTCCACCAATAGTTAGCCTCGCCCTTTAGCATGAAGGTGGCAAAACTTGTTTTCTGTTCCTCGGCCACCCGTGCGACCTCAAAGACCTTCTCTATCTCTTCGATCCAGGTATGTGCTTCTATCGGGTTAAGAGTTCCCTTGAACTCGGGTGGTCCAACCAGTTTGAAGTCCTTGAAAGTGGCCAAATGATGCGCTGGCTCGGGTGCTGGTTGGGTCCCTACAGGTGGTGGTCTTGATTGCATGGTTTTTGCCAACATCTCAGCGAACATTCTCATTGGATTGGGTTGAACCCCAACCTCGCTTTCTGATTCTTCAACCCGCTGGTTACGTGGTCGTCCTCTTGGCGGCATGATTTGAATAAGGAAAACCGTTGACTTTTACCTATAGTTTTATATTTTACACAATATGTCATTGAGATCGGCGATCAAGAGTAGAAACATTTATCAAACACATTTGATTTAAATGAAACAACTGCATTTATATTTATATACCACTGTTTTGTTACAATCAGACTAAACCTGTAGCATAATTCTATAAATGCGCTACTGCGTGCCCTATCAATCATTAACCATTTCCCCTGATACAAAAAGTGGGGAATAATAACTGGCCATCCCTCCTAACAGATAAAAGTTGGGGTGTAACTGCTACCCTAATCATGTAACAAGATATAAAGGTTCACAACACAATCATGTCCCTATCCTAACAAAAAGTGGGACCTACTGCCCTAAAACAAAACAAGACAATCATCCTAGCACGTCACTACATGTCGTGACGGATCTGTGCCTGCTGACCTGAAGAAAATGCTCCACCCATGACCCGACGACGAACCGAGCGGCTAGACTCTCCTATCTCAGTCCGAGGCCTCCTATAGGCTGCATCCAAGGCAAATCCCAAGGTCTCGATCCTCACCGTTCCGGCCTCCAACTGGTCCTCCAACTGATCAACCCTTCTGGCTTCTTTGACCCAAGCATCTCTAACTCGCATCCTCTCAGCAGTCTCCAGCCCAGACTCGAACTTCAAGGCCTCCTGCTTGGCCTTCAGATGGGTGATCTCCATGTCTTTCTGTCCCAATCTCTCTCTCAGCTCAGCATTCCTGGCCACCATCTGATGTAGCAGTGGTCCAATCTGCTGAGCTGAGGTCTCATAACCCTGCAACTGTACCTTCACCACTCCCAACTCATGCTCCAGCTGATAAGCTAGCTCCCTATACTGATTCTCCGTGATCTAGTGGGTCTGGTTCTGCTCCTCCAGATGAGCTACCCGGTCCTCCAGCTCCTCGTTCCTACTGGTCAGTCCCTCTATGATATCATCTGCAGTGGAGCCCATGTCATCAACATAAGCAGGTGGCTCATCACTGTCAGTCTCTGGGTCCTCCTCACTATCATTCGGGTCCTGACTGCCGGACCTCATTACCCTACCTATAACAGGCTCTGGTAGATCTCCCTGATAGTCCTCCTCTGGTTCGGACCCATCCAGTGGTACTCCTGGGGCAACAGGTGCATAGCCCACTAACTGCTCGGTAACCACAGGTATATCTGTGAATACCTCCTCCTGGACTCCACTGGTCCCTCCTATGTCAGCCATCCTACAAACACAGACAGAGACAATCAAATGTTAGTATCATAATAAAATACATTCATCGATAAAATGAAAAGATATTTTATCATGTACAACTCGGCTTGGCAGATTTCCACAATCCACCCCCAGACAAGGCCATTTTCTGAATCTCCTTGATTCATATCCTAGCGTACTCAATACGAGTTTAAATCTAAGGTCATAACCTAGGTTTAGCGTTCCTAAAGTTTATAACCTAAAGCTCTGATACCAACCTGTGACGCCCCCAAATTCGGGTCTCCAATTACCCGAATCCGGTCATCACGATCCAATACAATATTCACCTCTAACAACATACATTGACTAAAATACGGAATATAACAAACATATGTTGTTCATTAAAAAGGTGTTACTAGTCCCAAAATACAATAACCTTAAATACTTAACACAATTCCATACCCCAAATAACTATCAGGGTTTAAATTACATTAATAATAATTAACTATACTTATGATGAAATCAGCTACATGAAGCCTATCACTTCATCTTTTCTTTTCCTTTGCTCTTTCCTGATGTCTCGGGTTTAGCTACAATGGAGTCATGATATAACAAGGGTGAGCAACGAGTTTGCTCAGCAAGTTTAAAGTACAACAATGAGGATATATCATGATGAAAGGAATATAGAAAGAGATTTCAACAATATAATTATTAGAAGCAAGAACAATAATTGCTTTTAGAATAATTGCTAGTCAAGTAGACTTTGAACAATAACTTCCAAAGGAGTCAATAGCTAGTTGACCCTCTGGTTACTGGCTACAGAATAAGTACTTGAGGGGATCAGCCTCGCGTACGCTATGTATATGCATAACATTTAACTCTGTTGTTTGTACCTTATATACGGTACCTGGGTATTCCCCTATAATAAAAGGGGTGTTCATTCAGTCTAAGAATCCTTACCATCGATTGGTTCGGATAGCTTTTATAAATTCTCACATACTTGCCTGACCGAACAAGGGTTCAGACTTAATCATGAATAGTTCGTGAATTTCGGAACTTTAATAAATGTACGAATTCAAATGCACCGAATGCGAGTGTCAATAATATTGATGTGGAATAACTGTAAATTAATTAAACCACTTAAGCATTCTTGGAATAAAACTTCAAGCTACAATACAATAGTAGCCTGCTCGAATGAAAAGAAACTTGCAACAATTAACGTTTTGATATAAAGAACTTGCTCGATGTAAAAGTTGAGTAAGAGGAACTTGCCTGTTTGTCCAGCTACAATTAATCTTAGCTTTAACTATTTGGTCTTGAAGGATCTAACATTGAATAAGTTGACTTATCAATTAATATGGCATAGTTGTACATTGGTATACCTTCTTTTGCTATTTATTTAGCAGATAAACAATTCATCATCTACATTTAATTACTATTTAACATTAGCTAAACAGAAATTAATTAATGGCCTTTAGCTATTATTTGAAAATAAATAACAACTAATCATGATTACTTATTCTTCGAATACTCAAATTATTACCTTTAATTGTCCCTAAGTATGGGTTAATAATCCTTATTTATTATGTTCATACTTAATTATTATTTAATATTCAGTAAACAATAATTAAATATTTATTATCTTTATTTATTATTTTCATACTTAATTATTATTTAATATTCAGTAAACAATAATTAAATATTTATTATATTTATTTATTATTTTCATACTTAATTATTATTTAATATTCAGTAAACAATAATTAAATATTTATTATCTTTATTTATTATTTTCTGTTAAATAATAAATAATTATTTTATTAGCGCATTATTAATTCAAAAATTCTCAATAATTAAGCCAATAGTACTATATTTGATTATTAGATAATAGTTATATAATAAACCATTAGACTTCATTTGTTATTCGTTCCATTTGAATATTGCTCACACTATTTCGAGGGTCATTAGGTATGATAATAATACACCAATTGCCCCTAACAATATTTTAAGTCCCAACTATTATTGTTAATTTTGAAATGGGATAATTAGAGAGCCAATATTATTCACCTCCTGGGAATCTTTTGTTAATTAGCTATGATTTAATTACTTCTTAGCACTACAAAAAAAATACTAATTATGGTGTTGCATTTGCGAAGTGATAGTGTTAATCAATTGAAAGGAGCGATTAGCCCTCAATTAAGAGTTTTACTCGACCTAATTTTGTTTACTGCACTGGATGCCAACGGCGTGGCTGCCGCTCACGCCTTACACCTCGACTCAGCCCCAACCATCAGCCACATAAACACATCCTAACAGTTGACTCGGTCCCAACACAACATGCAACACATATGTTTCAATTTATAACACATAATAAACCATAGTTAAGTTTCTCATACAACAATGTTGTTAACAGAACGCTTAATGCCAAAATGAAACTCAGTTTGGTTCAGGCATTACAACAAACATATGCTATGCATCCTAAAACACCACACTGGCCTATTCTCAGTACAAACTCAACTGACAGAATCTTAAGGTTCTTCAATACACAAATTCTTAAACCAAAGCAATATAACCCAATACAAAGGAATAATACAGTTTCAATTACAGAAGAAAGGAAAGGGAATCAAACAGCTCACGATTATACCTTGAGCTTGCACGGATTGCCGGTCTTCTCCTTCTCCCAAAATAAGTCACGAATTCGGACATCCACTTCTCAAGCCACCCACGGCTGACTCTCCCTGTTCTCCCTTCTTTCGGTGATATCTCTCTCTAGGTTAAACTCACCAAAAATCGACAGCTTTGGCTAGGATCTGGGTTCCAATTTATAGAATCGGGTTTGTCCAATTCGCCGGTCAATACCCCAATGGACAACCCAGTGACCAGCGGGTAGAGAGAGGTAGCTGTCTATGTCAACACCAACCCATCCAAGCCCAGCTGTCGTCGATCCTTGAGTCGTGCAGTCCCGTCGGTCGAATCGTCGATCGTTTGGATCCTTTGGTCCGTTCGTCGAGCGTTCGGTCGTTGCCCCGTTCCAGTCGTGTCGCCGGTCCCCTCACGCTATCATGCTGTCACACCGGCCCCCCACACGCCGACCTGTCGCGCCCCTTTTCCCCCTCCTTTTGCTTCGTTCGATTGAGAGGCTAGGTCAATTAGACTATGATTTTAGCTCTGCTCCCAAATTGGTTTTACAGAGATGAACTTGCACCAACCCGGCAGGAGAAGGATTTGGCTCGACCCAAATGAAGTTGGGTCGGATGAAATAATTAGAAGGGTGGCCAATTCGAAATGGAAGGGAGATTGATCTAACACAATAGTGTTGGGCCATTCGAAGTAAAGGGAAAATGGCCCAATATATTAACTAAATTTAATAATAATTGTATTTTAGCATCTCAATTAGTTAACCCACTTGATTAATTAATTGTTTAAAGGAATATTTACCCTAGCAATAAATCCCCCATTCGGATTATTTAATTCGATAAATATAATGCCGTATCATGATAAAATAAAATTATTTATTTATATTTTTACCAATTTCCTTTCCAACCAACTCTTAGGGTTAACTCACTAATTTATTCGAACCATTGATGAATCATTTTAAGGGAAAATTATTAGGTCATATGGTTATATAATTAAATATTAATACTTACATGGGTCCAATTAAGTTCGAAAAATTTAAATAAAATAATTTCCTATGTCAAAATAAATTGATAACAAGGTTCAAAATTCCTGGACATTACAAGAATTCTCCTATAACAACAGTTATCAAGTAAATATAGGTATGGCCGAGGCTTTGTATGGACAAAAATGCTGCTCTCCAGTATGCTAGAATGAAGTTAGAGAAGCAAAACTGTTGGTACCTGAATTGGTACGCATGACTACAAAAAAGATACAAATGATTCGACAATAAATTTAAACAACACAAGAGTGACACAATAGTTATGTCGATCTTCACCGAAGAGACGAGGAATTCAATATCGGAGAACATGTATTTCTACGTATTGTCCCATGGAAAGGAGTTACTAGACTCAGAAAGAGAGGAAAACTCAATCCTCGATTTACTGGTCCATTCAAAATCTTGGATTGAGTGGGAATTGTAGCCTATAAATTAGCTCTACCACCTAACATGTCTCGTATTCATAACGTATTTCACATATCTATGTTACGTAAATATGTGAATGACCCAAACCACATCATTGAGTTGGAGCCAGATGAGATAGCAGAAGATTTGACATATGAAGAGATACCAGTCAAGATCTTAGATAAGAAGGAACATAATATCCTATGCTTAAATGTCATACCTTAAGTTAAATTTTTTTTGGAGGAATCATGATACAGAGGAAATGACCTAGGAGTTAGAATATGAAACGAGAGCTAGATACCCTCACCACTTTGAGATGTCAGGTACGTCAAATTTTAAGGACGAAATTTCATAAGGAGAGGAGGTTGTAAGACCCCAACTTTTAATTAATAAAACTTATTTTATCTTTATATATTATTCTAAATAGTAAGACATTAAATTGATAAAAAGTTAACGTTAAGGATGATATGTGCAAATTATAAGAAATAACAAGAATATCGGCAGGGACGCCAAAGAATATTTGGTACCATACGACGACGCCATAACAACCAATAATTGGTGGATTCCACAACAGAATAATTGTCGGATATAGAAAACAACAAAATAACCGTTAATAAAAATTATCAGCTGAACTGTTACTTTTAATTGTAAAATACCCGAAAATAAATGAACAGTAACACACAGTATCACTCCAGTATTCCACAGTTTTAAACCAATAATTGTCACACTAACAAGGGTAGTAATGGAAAGTTACTTAATTAAAAGTTACGGATACTAAAAAGTTACGCAGACTCATTAAATACGTTAGGTAAGAATAATGTACATATAAATATTTAATAGCACTGCATATATAATACTGGTAAATACTAAATGAGACAAATTATCAAACACGAAGCAAAACTACATAACCAATATAAATAAAAATATGGAGAAGAAGATGAAATAAATGTGGGGTAGTAGATATAAGAATTAATGCTTGAAGACTTTTGTAGGAGTTAGGAATTGTAAGAATTAGATAGCTCCCGTAGAAGATAAATTGAAGCACATGAAGGAAACCAAGACGCATGTAGTCAAAAGTGTATTTAATTTTAGGAAGACAAGTTTGAATGGTAAAAGGGGGTGCCCTATAAAAGGGGAACTCAGGTAGAAGGATTACACAGAGGGGTGAGCAATTCGGTTATAACCGAACCGAATAGGTTATTCGGTTATAACCGAAAACTGAAATATATACATTTTAGATATCCGAATAAGTAGCCGAATTTAGTAATAACCGAATTACCGAATAACTAAATGGTAAATTCGGTTATTCGATTAATAACCGAAATGAAGACTTCCATCGTTAACATTTAAGTATTTAACAACATTACAATTTACAACAGTCAACTAAACAGCAGATGCAGCCAATGCCCAATATATAATTAAAATTAACAGTACATGATAATTCAAAACCTTAACATGATTAAAATTATCAATACATAATTCATAAATTAATAATCCATAATAAGAGTCTAAGACCATAACAAGCTAACAAAGTAACAAGTAAAAGCAGTGCAGTAGGCAGCATCCAACACAACACAGCAGGCAGCAACCAACACAATAGGCAACAAGCAACAGGCAGCAAGCAAACAGCACAGCAGTCAGCACTCAGCAGATGAGCACTTCTCTATAAGTCAATAACTGAATAATATAGAGACAAATGAGTGTAAGCCATCCAAATTAGTATCCAATAAGTTAATAACTGATTTCCATAAACTAAACAAAAGTCAAGAGTGCGTGTGTTAAAATTAGATCACCAGCATGTTAGATATTTCATAGTACTTGCCCTTCTTGACCAGATTTAAGAGATGAATGAAGCAGCCTTAAAATCAGAGATTATTCTTATAATTTCAAGAAATTGTTGGCATTATTCATAACATAGATATGCACTTAGTAAAAAAAAAAATTAGATGTGCATCTAGATAACGATCAAAATGACAATTATTATTATAGTAAAAACTAAACATAGATATGCATTAGTTACGATTTTAGTGTACAAATATAAGTTACTGGTTTTGTACCCCCTAGGAATTTTTCCAGGATAGTCAGTTGTTGAAGAATCCGACCCTATCATACTACAAAACATAAGAATAAAAATTGAGTAACAAAAAGAGTGAGTGAAATTAACATATTCTCTAGATTTTTTATAAAAAAATAAAAATAAAAAATTGTAAATAACGTTTTTACTTTTTGTCAAAGACTACCACTGACCGAAGCTCACAATTCTTAATTAAAGCTGAGACAAGACAGATGAAGAAATCATTTCATTAGTTTTAAAAAACAACCACCAAAGGCAGAGGCAGAAACTTGGTGTTTTTTGATGCAAAATGGATCATGTACTATTGAATTGATTCATTACGGTTGTGTATCAAGTTTCCTCTCCCATATGTCTCTATACAATATCAAGAACTCGGTAGAGGACGAAGAAATAAACTCACAAAAAAGCCTCACATAAAAGAGGAAACACATTTTACATAAAAGAAGAAATAAACTCACCTAAGTGATAATCGAACCCGAGACTTAAAGATCACTATAACTCAGTCTTACGTACTAGGTTAAAACCTCATCGGCAATCTCTAATCATAGTCTCAATATCACTAAAACAATTAATATTCATATTTTGCGGAATTGTTCCAATAGTAGAGAGGTAGAGACTGAAAAAAGTCAGCTGGGGTCTGTAACGATCTAGTAACATGTCCTAAATTAACAAGTCAACACAAGGATTAAGTGCATAGAAAAATGATACCATCATGTGATCAGTATACCATCATGAGAACACAAGGACTGCACAAGACATTTACCGACAAATTCTGGTTGTTAATCTTTATAATGTCTATCAATTATTTATATGAAGTTTATGTTTCAGTTTTTTTAGTAGGCCAATCATCTAGGCGCTCAAAGCATTGCTCATCAATGAGAAGATTGTCTGGAGGCGTATAATTACTTCATTGCGTTGAAGTGGAACATAATATGCATAAATAAAATCGTTTTCCTATCAACAATTAGAGTAAAGGTAGCTACTTCTAGAATGAAAGTGTATCATGTTTTGGAACATTTGTACCAAAACGCAATTCGCTACCATGTTAGTATTTTCTGCTAATCATTCTATAGATTGATCCTACAACCAATTTAAGTAATTGTGAGGAGCCCTATACCTTGACAAAGTATTCTGTAAATTTTGGTAAAAATCTAGTATCTAATTATTCACTCGAAATTAAGACTTGCAAAACAACTAAACACTTACTATGTGTTCATTTCATTCTTTATCGACGGATGACAATCATTTCCATGTGCACGAAAAGTATGAAAGAGGAATTCACAATGAGTAACAACTGCGATCTCTTTCTCTTTCCTCGTCCACAACCTGGACATTTAGAAGGGAAACAAAAAAACTACTTTAAATAACAACCATTTTCTCCAAAGGCCAACTTATGACAAATGTTTTAAGTTTTTCAAAATAGTAAAACTGTTAAAAGTAGCATTAGCCACAATGTAAAACTGAAGTACTTTAGTCAATACAAATATTTGTTCAATAGTGCTTAAGTTTCTGCTGCCAAGCCGATTAGGAATTTGTGAGGCTAACAAAAGCAATTCAATTAAACACTTGTCACTAATTGCAATAAAAATATGTATAGTAGATGCTTGGTTAAAATTACAATAAGAATTGCTCCATAGAATTACCAGTCCAAAAACTGCATTCCCCTGGTAGCAACCTCTTCAATTTTTTTCTCTGTCGTTAGGCTTCCACAAAATGTCAGCATCATTTTCTATCTGCATAAAAATTTACCATACCAGCAGAACTAAGAAGTTGATTCTGACTAACTACACACACAAATGAACCAGATGAAATTATACATGCTTAACCAACATTGGAAAAAATACTTGCCAATGAAAAATCAATTCCAGGAAAAAGGGGTTTATACTCGTTAATGTTTCTCCTCTGATTATGTGGATGAAATCCCTGCATTATGTAATATAAAGGCATTGAGCAAGAGTAACTTGGATCTAAAAGTCATCTAAGAGACTAAAAAGAGAGCAAAATATGGTAAACTCCTACTTACCACGTGTTCCAAGTGTTCCTTTATGCGAGAAGAATGGATACGATACAAGGGAAATTAGCACAAGCCACAAGCAATGATGATAATATTGGTGCAGCAGTTCTGGAACTGGTGATAAAACAATGGAAATTATTGATGCCTCTAATAGCCCATAACAACGTATTATGGCCATTTGTGCTATAGTAATGGATGAAGCAGTATGCCCTACAACCGGAGATTATAGCACTCAACTGCAATCCCCTAAATGTGGTATTGATAGATTATTAGCAACTTCTACTCCAACACTAGAATAGGTGATAAAGGATGGACAAACTAATCCTCTTATAAAGGATGTTGCAGATTATGAGGAGATACATAGAATTGAGTTGGTCCAACTAATAAAAGCTATAAAAGATAATTTTATTGCCAACCAAAAGAAAAACAAATTTAACTGAATGTTCATATATAACATATTTGTGGTGCCTATTCCATGCACAAACAATTGTTCTTGTAATCACAACTGACAACAAAGAACCCCATTCTCAGCCCATTAAAGTACATTAGTTCCTACTCAATACCATTGGTAGAAAATTTGGTACAACATCACAATATTTATTTGATCACATGGTGTCCGGACCAGATTTGCAGTGAGTTTCTAAAAAGTTCAACTCTTAGCATAATTGAAAATTGTGGAACTATTATTAACTTCACGTGTGAAAAAATCTTGAAAGGTAGTTCAGCATCTAGATCGATGTAGAATTCAACACATTCTTTGTAATAACAAGCGTTGGAGAAGTTGGCACTCTGAGTATTAGATTAAATCTAAGAAGCACGGATAAGGGTGTAGGGATACGAGTGCGTAATACGGAGATACGAAATTCGCCAAATCTCAAAATATGAGGATTCAGGCACGAGGGGATTCGACATATATTGTATTATTAAATATTACAATATTTATGTGTCTAATTATATATATATATATATATATATATATATATTCAACAAAATAAATACTACAAAAGAAAAACAAAAAAAATCCAACAAACAATATAAATCTAATGTTTTGAAGTCATAAAAATAACAAAATAATCATAAATAATTCAAAACACATAAGTTATAAAGGAAGAGAGAATCCCTAAGTGTCCACGAGAGAGTATCGCCAATTCATAGGGGTGGATAATGAAGAATTCCTACTTCTTATAATTAAATACATTTCACATTAATACAAGGCTAAACACAAATTTATAAACCTAGTTCAGATAGAGAAAATTCCAGTCATAACAAATGTTGCATTTCAGATATTATGGAACTTTATATAGAGGATAAGCTACAAGTGGAGAGAGTTTAGGACCACCTAATGCTCATATAATATATGAATCAACTAGTTCTATACCTTACTTAAAAAGAAATGTGTTCAATACATGAAAAAAGGACAAAAACAAGAGAGATGCTAAATATTCATAAAGAGGTAATCCTGTCTCTGTCGCATACCAATTTTTCTCGGCATTGCTCCACAGCTATGAATGAGGGGCAATTCAGATTTGAAATTGCAGGACGATCATTATTCCCAGCATTTGCCATCATTAGCAGAGGGACATCTATCCCATCTGCATAACCTTCACCACCAAATGAACTGCAAGAGGATTGTTACGAAATCAATACACAAACGCGCTAAGATAAATAACATACGCACACAACTGTACAAGGCACAAAATAAAGAGACAGACATTTTTACGTGGAAAAACCAATTTCAAAACACGGAATATAGAAATTTGGATGGTTTATTCGATTGAGCTTAGACTAGTGGAGCTCTCAATTGACTCATTTATCAAGCCTAAAATCATATTCAAAATCGATATATATCGTATTTGTAATACCCACGCTTTCATCCCACTTCGGCTGATTTACAAACCCTCTCCCCTTTCCTTACCTATAAGTAATATTTTATTTTACTTATTAAATAATAAGAATTTTCTTATTTTAAGAAAAGACTTTTTGTAAGAGGGATTTTTAGTAAGTACCTCCTTAGTTAAAAAAAAATTTCAGTATCGAGGGCGTAGGCAGACTGCGAACCTCATAATTTCGGGTACGTTTTTTTTTTTTTTTTGTATTTATTCAATTTAATTTTCTGTATTATTAGTTTATAACTTTAATTAGTATATTGTAGTTAGTTTGTTAGTTAATATTTTGATATTATTTTGGCTAGATATTATGTATCTCTATAATAATATGGAGGGTCCAATATATGCATAAAACAGTTAAATACTAATATTGTAGTATTTAATAAAATGTATTATTTTGGTGAATAGATTATATTAAGCGAGTCTCACCAATTGCATCTGTAATTGTGGGTATTGCATTACGTACTCCAGGTACGGATTTTTGTACTCTTTCAGCGATACTCCTTTAATTTTAATTTGTTCGTTTTGTTCCTCATTCAGAATTCAAATATTGTTTCGATATTTTGTTCATAGTTAAATTCATACGATAGATTTGTTTGATTTTAGATATTCGAAAATTCGCTATTTGTACTCTTTAGACTTATTGAGCATGTCTAGTATTTATTTTTGTAGAAAGGTACATGCTAATATATTTTGGGAGATTTTGTGTCAATTTGTTTCGATTTAGCATGTGCGTATTAGAACCCTTTTGTTGGTATTATGTCGCTTATATTGTGACATGATATTTTTAGATGATATCGTAGGGTGTACCTTGAGCTAACCACCTGTGGGGGTACCACATGCATGTCGTTTTGGTACGAAAGACATGACACTTCCGTGGCAGTGTGATTAGTCCACGGCGTCTCTGTTTTGTGCTCCGATGGGAGTTGGCCATTTGGTGATTTGTTGTGAGAGCCGTATGGGTCGACCCTAGTTTTCTGTTCTGTTTTGCGGATTGCTGATGTTGTGCCAAACACACTTTCCGATTTTGTATGCATTTGGATCTGCAGTCCAATGTGTGATTTGTCTATATAGCATTATTTGACTTGTCTATGTGGCAAGCTATATTTCTGAGCTCGGTATGAAATAACCTCAGCCATTCGATTCAGTTCAGTTATGTTATTCAGTTCAGTTCAGTTATGTATTGTGATATTTGTAATTCAGTTCAGTTCAGTTCAGCTATGTTATTCAGTTCAGTTATGTATTGTGATATTTTTTATTCAGTTCAGTTCAGCTATGTTATTCAGTTCAGTTCAGTTCAGCTATGTTATTCAGTTCAGTTCAGCTAAGTTATTCAGTTCAGTTCAGTTATGTTATTGTGATATTTGTTATTCAGTTCAGTTCGATTCAGCTATGTTATTAAGTTCAGTTCAGTTCAGCTATGTTATTGAGTTTAGTTGAGTTTGATTTCGTTATTCAGTTCAGCTATGTTATTGAGTTTAGTTCAGCTTGATTTTGTTATTCATTTCGGTTCATACTTCTGTACTCTATATTCATACTGGGCAATTGGCTCATGCTGTGTTTTTCTTTCGGCAGGTATTTAAGGGGTTCAAGGGCAAGTGTGAAGAGATGTTCCTTTTAGTTTGATATTCTGCTTAGAGTTTGTTCGTGCGTGACCTCCCTTTCCTATTTCGGGAAGGGGGTGTTACAGTATTACTACCGGATAATAAAAAATATATACTCTCTTCGTCCCATAATAAACGTCCTAATTTGACTTTTATAATTAAATTGATCATTTTTAAAATTAATAAATCTTTAAAAACATTCAAGATATATGCCGAGAGATTATGATCATAATAAATACGAAAAATGTACTAATAATGTCAAGTCTCCTAATTTAAAAATTCTATATAAATATTTTTAGTTATTTGTTTTAAAAATGGTCATTTTAATCCACTAAAATCAAACCAAGACGTCTATTATGGGACTGAAAGAGTATATAATTAAAGGATATATATATATATATATATATATATATATATATATATAGATATATAGATATAGATATAAAGTCCGAATCTTAAGCATACCCTCTTAAATGGCATACCAAGCATACCCCCTTTAGCGACGGACTGGGTGACGGTTTTTTGGTCCGTCGCCGTAGGTCCGGTCCGTCGCTAAAGTTGTCCGTTGCTAAAGGTTTTAGCGACGGACCGGACCTATGGCGACAGACCAAACCGTCGCCCGGTCCGTCGCTAAAGGGAGTATGCTTGGTATGTCATTTAAGGAAGTATGCTTAAGATCCGTTCTATATATATATATATATATATATATATATATATATATATATATATATATATATATATATTATACTCCCTCTGTTCCTAAAAGATTGTCGTTTTAGGAAGTAATTTTTGTTCCAAAAAGATTGACGTTTTGAGTTTATCAATGCAGATGGAGTAATTTTTTCCAACTTTACCCTTATTTAAAGTTCTCCTACTTAATGATTTTTCTCAAATTAATACAAAACCCTTCTTGATTGTTGAAATGTCTTTACAAATCTCTTCCCTTCCCAATACTTCTTCTTCATAATCTCATGGTTGGTAGTATACTCCTTGTTGGAATCTACAAAGTTAATAATTAGTTGAGATAATTAAAACAAGGGTAATATAGTATTTTTCACAAAGAGTAGTTGCATTCCTTAATCTACGTGTATTAACCTTAAACGACAATCTTTTAGGAACAGAGGGAGTATATATATATATATATATATATATATATATGGTGCTGAAGTTTCAGTATGGATCAAAATTTTTGGTAATGAAGTACCTTAACAATGGTGAAACAATGACTGATTCAATCCTCTTGGAAAGTCCAGATGCATGAACATGTTTGTGCAGATTATCTACCTGTTTAAGAACGTCGACAAAATAATTGAAGCATTCCTTTTTGTAAAACATAAGATGGATCCAAAAACATCATAGAAAATATCATGAATGTAATGGTAACCGTACTACATCAGATTGACAATTAAACCATATGCCATGGACCATGGAGCTTACCTGCTGCCAACCAAGAGGGGTGAGGCATGCATCAAATAGGTCGCTAAAGTTCGTATCTCCTTCTACGTTACGAACACCTTGAGCATGTCTGACCTATATATAAAAACTGTATGTAAGTTCTGTTTTTTTTAATTGAAGCACAATGCCTTTGAGTTGCAATTTTAATGTCATAACAATATTCACATAAAATATCATGGCTTCACTTTGAAAGATGATAAAATTATAAAATAAAATAAAATAACTTGTACCATTAAAATTGGAGGACGGGGAAAGGTATGAAAGTGGCACAAAACCAGGTGAATAGTTTTATACACTTGTACCAGCAATAGGAGCCATATCAGCAACTGTACATAAATGAAAGTAGATTAATATAGAATGCAAGAAACAGGGCAGCTAAGGTGATAAGTAAAAAAGGAATAACAAAATTGGAACGACCCGAGCCTTGATCAAGGCCAATCCACTCTTTCAATAACTCTTAGGTCATCACGGCACACCTTATGTTACACGGACTCTTCACCTCGTAATAAAGTACCCATGTTAACACGCGACACTCCGGATAAGTATATGAGTACTAGACACTTTATTTTAGAGTAAAAAAATAGCAAAATTGAGCCGTATTCGTATCGAACTGCTCAAAATACCGTGTCCAACCAGACACTTCATCCAAGTCCGTGTAACATAGAGCCCACCACAAGACCATCAGAAAATCATAAAAAGTTATGGGCCTATGCCACTCTACAATTTAGTCGTCCTCGTCAGGTCTCAGGGAATGACCTCTTCACATCTCACTCTAACTCACACAGCTCAGTCAGTCATGTCCCAAGAGCACGCGAGTCATTTTGGGCCACCATAGACCGCTAAAACTCATGAAAAGTTATTGATAAATAGAGTTATGTTGGAACTTGTGGCTCATAACTAAGAAGTTTACGGCGCGGGGCGCGCTATTGCACAGCATCAGAGTGGCACGGAGCGCGCTAAGGCTTTTGTGGTGTTCTGTATGGGTAGCGCGGGGCGCGCCGTTGCTGGGCTTGAAATGGCGTGGGGCGCACCACAGGCGGGTTTCAGGTTCGGATGGACTAGCTCGGGGCGCGCCAGTGGAAGCTAAGGAACGGCGCGGGGCACGCCGTTCGGTGAATTCAGTTTTCCTATTTGATTTTCGATAGGACATTATAGGTATTTGAGACATAATGTGAAGTAGGGTTGGAATAGGATTAATAGCTATAAATACTATCTATTGTAAAGCTCTATGTAACCTAATCAAGAGAATCAATAAAACAACTAGCCGCCCGTGGACGTACCCAGGTTTTGGGGAACCACGTAAATCTCTATGTTAATTCTATACTGTCGTGTGCGTGTGTGTGATCCATCGATTCTAACAAGTTAAAACCTTATATACAAGTTTTCTATTACTTATATACAGTTAGGTTCATCACACAATGTGGTGGGACTGGGATATTACGAAAATCATGGAAATCATAACTATTAAACCCCATCTCAGCTACAATCATGCACCCTTTAGTAGCTTTCAGTAGCTACTTGGAACAATAATATGAATACTCGCTTTGTTTCATAAAAAAATAAATCTCATTTGCAAAATTCACGAATATTAAGAATATACTTCTTCCGTTCCAAAATATAAAATATTGTTTCATAATTTTTAATGAATTGTCTTTATTTTGAGCTTTAAAGTGTTTTAAATTGACTTTCAAAATCAATAATAATCATATAATTGGGAACAAAGGTAGTATTTTGTTCTATGTATAACTCTAAAATAATAAGTTGTTAGTTTAGTACACTACAAAAAAAAGGTCATTGGCGACGGGTTTTTTGCCGACGGCATAAACGCTGTCACTAATGAGGTCATTGGCGACGGCGACGGCTATGCCGTCGCCAATGACCCCCATCGCCAATGAGTTTGTTCTCTCCATGTAATGACTTATTTTTTGGCGCCATTAATTCACGGGAGAGGGAAAGTCATTGGCGACGGACTCAAACTCTACTCAATCTCGACGGGGTCATTCTCGACAGCATTGCCGTCGAGAATGACTTTTTAATTTTAAAGCCCTAGGCTCAAAGGAATGGGTGAAATTTTATACCCAAAATTCTAAATTGCAGCGCGAATTCCCTTTCCTTCTCCCTCTTCCGTACTCGGCCTAGTTGGTGTAAGAGAGAAAGAGGGGGGATGCGAATGAAGTTGTTGGAGGAGGAGGAGAAAGAAGAAGGAGAAACATGTAATTACATGTATGTATGCAGGGGCGGATCCATTTGAAGGGCAGCATAGCCAGCTCCTATGCTGGGTTTTTTATCCCATGGGTAATTTTTTTTTAAGGTATAGGAGTAGGGCAGAATTTATAAATTAATAAACTCAAGGCGGCAGATTAATAAAAAAGTTAAACTCGATGTATTAAAAGAAACAAGTTCATGCTAATCTAATTCTACAAAGTACAAAGTAAAGCAGTAGTATATGTATTAAAAGTTAAATTCGATGTATTAAAAGAAAACAAGTCCATGCATTGATTATGTTTTCAATAAAATTTAGTGCAATGAGTCTTAATATCTTTTATCCATATGTTGATTATTTATTTTGAATTTTTTTTTTTTAGGTAACGATTTATGAATATTTATTTATTGTATATTATAAAATTCTATGTACATTGCATAAAATAATTGATCTCAAATGGGTTGTTGACTTGTTATATATATATATATATATATATATATATATATATATATATAATATTATTACTTGTTATATTAACAATATTTGTAACCAAATACATATTTTACATATGCAAATGTCCGTAAAATACAAAATCATCTAAAAAAAATGGCTCGGGAGCGTGGCCCCCGAACCCTCGTCAAATCCGCTCTAAGACAAAAATCCGCCCCTGTATGTATGGAAGGGGTGGGCATGTTGAGGCATCTCCTCGGGCAGGTTCAAGAGCTCTTACAACTCTACGACGGCTCTCCACCTCCTTCTTTCTTTCTCAAATTTCACCCGAAAACGCCAGGCCACTACTCCAACCACCGCAAAATAGGTCTTTTTCTTTCCCAATTTAGATCCATGCTACTACTATTCTTGTTTCAATTGCCAAATATCTATTGTTTTCATCTTCATTGGTTTTCGAATATAGTTTATTTCACTTTCCCTTCTTCTTATATTTTTCGTTGATTACTCTTTTAATTATCTTTATGCTTTGATTGTACAAGTAATTTTAGCATTACCTGTAATATATTATGGGAATACAGTACTATTTGGTTTATTAGCATTACCCATATATTAACCACTTGTTGTTTAAGCAACAAGGAGTATGCTCATGGAAGAAGTACCACTACTAGAAAAATGAGATGATGTTTGAGGTAAATATCTTACCAATGTATACTTGCTCATTTAATTTGCAGAGAGAGGGTTTTGAAATTGTGTTAGTGTTGGTTTTGGCTTCTTAAAATTGCAAACTAGGGCTATGTTTGTTTGCAAGGATTACACTTAGGATAAGATTATTAATCCCAAGTGTCTTGTTTGTTTTTAAATTTGGACTTAGGACTATTAATCCATAGATTATAAAATGACTTAATATGGGGGACTATTTAATACCATATTCAACCAGGTATTATAATCCCCACCATTTGGGACTAAAAATTTTTAGACAAAATTAACCTCAAAGCTTTTATATTTCATCTTCTATGCAAGCAACCCATGTTGTGTCATAAGGCGATATGCTTATGTCTCCATCTTCCATGCATTCAAAAATCGATCTAATGTAAGTCACGCTGCATAATTTCATTGTCGGATTGGGAAACCTTTTCACAAAAGAATCATCTATTAATCATCTTATATTTTATTAAAATATATTTTAATCATCTTATATTTTATTATTTTTTTCAGCACCAAAATAAATAAATAAAATAATTTTCATATATATATATATATATATATATATATATATATGCATGTGTGTAAACAATGCTATTAAAAAAATATATTTAACACTGCTATTAAACAGTACTATTGTAAATTAAAAATAAAATATTTAACAGTGCTATTAAAAAAATATTTAACAAGAATAGTTTAACAAGAATATATTAAAAATATATTTAACAGTGCTTCGTATAGTTTTAAAAACATATACTACATTTCTGACTCACATCATGGATTTTTTGACTCAGTAAGAGGCCTCAAGTTAAGATTAGTATCTCTATTTAATAAGAATATATTAAAAAGAATATATTAATAAAAATATATTTTACAATAGTGTTGTTAAACAGTGCTATTGTAAATTAAAAATAAAATATTTTAACAGTGCTATTAATAAAATATTTAACAGTGATATTAAAAAAATATTTCTAATTTTTAATTTTCATAAATCATAATGCATAAATTTTTTTTTTTCTACCCATTCTCTAATCTACTATTGAAACTAATATATTTAATAGTGCTATTGAACAAATATGTTATTATTGGTAAGGGTATAATAGTCTAAACGATATTTTTTTATCCAATCCTTTAATTAATCCTGCAAAAAACAAACATAACATGAGATTATTTTAAGTTATCCCATGAATTATTCCATAAAAAACAAACATGTGACTTGGACTATTTAATGCTAGGATTAATAGTCTTGGAATTATAATCCTTGCAAACAAACATGGTCTAGGTGTTTGTTAAAATGACTCGGAGAATAAAAAACATAGCATCTTAACCAAGATTAAAAGGCTAGCCAGGTGTTAGTAAAATTATAAGTTTATTTGCTGTGATTTTGTTACTCCCAAGTCCTAATCGAAAATAAAAGGAGAATAAATAGCTTGTAAAATTTGAAAGTTACTGATAATGTTAAAACCAGGGAGGTGATATAAGGCATTGGTAGTATTGTCTCATCCCACTCGATTAATATACCTCGACTTTAAAGAGTTTTAGTTTTCATTGAATATTTACCTATATATATATATATTAATCGTGTTTGTTTGAATTCATTAATGTTGGTATATGAGCTTTTTTGTGATTGTTACAGCCTTGATTGAGATATAATAAATGTTAGGATCTTACATTGATTTCCTAATGACTCAATCATATCTTCAAGCCTTCATGCTTTCAATCCTTCATAAACCTAGACTTTAAGAAATATTTTGTTGTCTCATTAATATCCGTAAAAGCATGAGTAAACATTTAGTACAATGAGAAAGGCATCATCAAAACACAAGGTTGGAATATGACCAAGTCAACATTCACAACATTTATGGCATTTACAGCTATAATGTTTGGTACATTTGGACTTCCAAACATACCATACCATTTTTTGTACTTTACGTTTGAGTTTCAAATGTTAAGTCTGTGAGTTAAATAAATTGCGTTTGAAACAAGCAAATCAAGATCCCCTCAATTTTATTTATCCTCCAATTCCCCTTAAGACATTTAGTGACACAAATATCATCTTTAGCAGCAATATTAACAATACAATTATTTGCAATAAATTTTATTATGTTGTTACTTATTTGCGACGAATTTTATTGTGATGCTAAATACAATATATCAATTTGATTGTTCATTTCAAGGGTAATTTGGACATTAACTTATAATTCTCAAATATAAATTATATAATTATAATAATACATGTTCAAATTCAATGAATATAATAATTTTATATATATGCATGCATGCATGAATCTCACAATAAAGTAAAAGTAAAAAAAAGAAGTCATAAAAAACACTAATGTCAATACATACATACAAGTATATAATAAGCCAAGGGGATATCTTATCCAAATTAATTTACTTGGCCATTTCAAAGGTAATTTGAACATCAACTTATAATTTTTTAATACAAATTATATATATATATATATATATATATATATATATATATATATATATATATACATGCATGAATTTCACAATAAAGTAAAAGAAAAGTCTTAAAAAATATTAATGTCATATAAAAGAGGAACTTACAATTGAATTATTTTAATAAACAAAAAATATATAAAAAAGATAATCCGTGTCTTGCATGAGTTTCAAATTTATAGTCACTAAATGTGTAATGTGTAATAGCAGAAATAAAGAATAAGAATAATAGGATCCCTGTTACACAATATCCATTTAGCAATATCCATTTTATTTTCTAATTTCTCGCAATATCTATTTAGCAACATAAACACACTTTTTTTAACAATGATAATAATGATATAATTATTTACAAAAATTTGGGGATCCAAAATAAATTACTTTCAAAAAAACAAAATTTTCAAATGTATCAAAAAAAAATTAAATGCTCTGAACCCGTTAAACATTTCAAATACTGTGCAACTAAACATGCAGAGTTATTGGGGACAGTGTTGGCGTGCGCTGTGTGTTAATTGCTCTGTATTCCAAATATTTTTCCACTCACAACGATTCTCTGTCTCTCCTTCAGTCCTGAAAAGCGTCCCTCTCTCGTATATGTTTGTTTTGTCCTACTCGTATGTGACATCTCCATGGCCCACTCAATCAAAGATTGGGGAAGTTACACTTAGCTAGGGGTTGGTTCGTCTAATAAAAATATAATAAAAATATAGTAATGTAATAAAAATACTCCTTCCATTTCATACTCTCTCCTTTCCATTATATAAGTCATTTTAGAAGAATATTTTTCATAATATAAGACGTTTTACATATATCTAGGAGAAAAAACTAATTATTTCCTACTTTGTCCCTAGAAAAATAGAGTAATTGAGAGAGAGAAAGAAGAGTAATTAATTAGTGCATAGGTAGTACTGAAATTTCAAACCAACATTAACTACCTAACATTAGAATTAATGAGATTTCTTAATATGTGTGATTATGTCTTAAACGACTTATATAATGGAAAGGAGGGAGTATTATTTAATCATCGTTAAAAGTCGATGATGTCTTAGCTTAGTAGTTAAGTCTGAAGTACTGTTACCTTTACCTTTAGCACTCAGGTTCGATTCTCACTTTGGGTGAGTTGTTTTATTTCTTTATGTGAGACTTGTTTTTGAGTTTATTTCTTTCTCTTCTAGTGAGATTTGATTTGTTCTTGATATTGTAATTATGAAATTATTGTATTCCCAAAAAGTGACTTTCAAAAAAAAAATCATTGGTAAAAAGTCAATTTAAGATATTTTTAAATTTAAAGTTAACGTAAATTATTTTAATTTTAATCAATACAGTAATAAATATTGTAAACTATTTAAAAAATAATATTATTGTAAGTTTTATCGTTTATGTGACGCCTCCAAATTCAGGCTTATACAACCCAATTTGAGTAATCAAAATACAAAACACTTACACTAACTCACATAATAAAAATTATTACAATATCGTGTATAGCATGGTAATACACACACACACTAAGTCCTCATTACAATTATTTGCACACTATTTTACAACTTGGTGAGCATCACTACAACCACTAACTCGGACCATCACTCCATTCTCTTGTTCTCCCCGCTAGCTTCGGCTACATTCTCATTTCCTAAAAAGAATTAGAAAATAAAAGAGTGAGCTCGAATAGCCCAGTAAAGGATATCATGACTAAGATAACGAAAAATAAAATTATCTTTAGCCTTCAACAGTGATTAAATCAGAGAATTAGAAAATACCGGACATCACAAATCTTTAACAAATAATTTACAACGGAATAAATAATCCATTAGAAGAGTCAAATAGACAATAATGTCTAATATTTTTTCCAAATTAAAATTCATCGTTTGGACTCCATCATCGGTAACACCAATGGTCATGCCAAACAATAGTTCCTCTTTGCACCCTGGCCAAAGAAAACTTTCACCACGTGTGCTTGCCACATAGACTAAAGACGCTCAATAATTTTATTGTATTTGCACCCAGGCCAAAGACATTTACAACAACTTGAGTCCTGATGATTAGTACAAGCAACAACAATAATATAAAAGATGAACAGAAATAATAAAAATAATAAAATAAAGAATAAACATTAGAGATTTGCAATTTATTTATGTTTACGGAATAATTCAATTGTCAATAGTCCAATAATGTCCAAATTTTCAACACGATATCCAGAATATCGGTCTAAGTTCATGGATAATGTCCAAGGTTCACAAGTAGGAAATTCAACGGTAAGGTTTATGGTACAAAAAATATTTAACAGTCTAAAATGTTCGCAGTTGAAAGAGAAAGTTTAAAGTCCAAAGACAGTTCAAATATAATGGTAAGAGTTCAATAGGAAGGTTCAGGTAAAAATATTTGATGAAGCACAAACTATTAAGAAAATTTTAATAAAATGTTATTTCAAGAATTTTCACCATTTAATATTATGAGAGGTACAAACATGATATTTTTTTACTATAGTACGTCTAAATATTAAGAGATGAAGGAAGAATGATATCCCTTACCTTAGCACGTAACTAGATTATATTTTTTATGTAATTGATCAACCTGAGCAATTTCAGCACTCATATTGGTGTTATCAACACTCAGAGTATCCTTATCACATTCAACGAAATACTCACATACTATACTCATGATATACTAGTAGAAGAATTTTTAAAAGATGGAAAAGTATGTGTAATTAGGACCGAGCAAAAAACGGATAAAATTGAATAATCGAACCGAACCGAATTTTTTTAACTGAATTTTTCTTTGGGTATTTTTTATAATTCGGTTATATTCGATTTTATTTTCGATTTTTGGGTTCGAGTTTAGTTTTCAATTTTTTGTTATTCGGTTAACCGAATAACCGAATTAGAAATAAAAAAATTAAGGCTTAAAAATTAAAATAGCTCTCATGACTCATGAGTCTCATCTCAGTTCTTAAATCTCACTCTCTAATCTTTATCGACTGTCTCTCAGTCTCAGACTCTCACTACTCAAAACCCAAATCAATCTCTCATCTCTCAGATCTCGATACCCTCAGCCCTCATCTCTCACTCTCTCTCGAGTCGTCGACCAACAACTGCCCTAGTGCCTTAAGCCTCTAACCCAAAAGTCAAAATTCCAGTCCCCAAATCGCGACTCCGCTCCGTGATGAGATCCTGATCAGGCTCGCATCAAACGTCAACGACTCAACTCAGGTTTTAAGGGTTTGACAATTGAATTCAAGTAATTAGGCTGAGATTTGTTCAAATGTGCTTAATAAGGAGCTCAATTCAAGCAGACCACGAGTAGAAGATCGATTATATGATTTGGGATTGTTAAATATAATCTATTTAGTAAGATCAAATCAACGCAAACTAAGTAGTCAAGTTCGTATTGATTTGTGTCATCTAATCTGTGACAAAGCCACATTTCATTTTATGAAGGGAATGGATTCAAGGAACACATCAACGCGTTCGTTTGGGGATTTGATTCTAAGCTCAACGATTTGGTCCATACAAAGGTTCATGTTTGGTGGCGGAAGCAAGAAAGGAATAAAGAATCAAGTTTGGGAATTAAAAGCTCAAATCAGCAAAGTCGCGCGGATGTGGACAGAACGATCTGAGCCGCGATGCTTCCTTCGTTGGGCCGCGACGCTTTAATCCGAGCTGTGGCGCTCTATTGCTGAGCCGCAATGCTCTAACGTGTTTCAGCATTTTCCCAGCAGCGTTCCAGAATCTTCTAAAGCCAATTTGAATGGGATTTTGGTTATATTTTCCAATTATAATGTATTTAGGATACTTATTAGTTAGGGATTTGATTCTATATTGATTTCTTATTTCCTTATGTAATTAGGGTTACTTTTTATTAGTATAAATAGGGGTTATGGCTGATGTAATTGAGATACATAATTCAGATTAATAAAAGTTCTCTTATAAGTTTATTCTCTTTTTGGTTCTTTGAGAACTCCTGAACTGTTCATAGTTTTTCTATGAGGTTCAAACTTTGACTTATCATATAATAGATTATAGTTGTGTGTGACATCTTCTACCGCATCAATCGCCGACTGTACCATGATTACCGTTTACATATAACCAAGGGGTCAAGGTGTCGTTAATGTCCATTCAATGCAGATTTCTGAACCCGAGCAATTGTACAAAAATTACCGTCTATATATAGGTGAGGGGTTAAGGTGTTACGAGCAATCTATCCTACAAGTTTGCTAGAAACGATTCGGGCGACGACCACCTCACGCAAGTGTATCGTGGAGTCTATCATTTGGTATCAAAGTTGCGTTCCTAGTAGGTTACTTATCCTTTATTTTCGTGTTTGATTATATAGCAAAAAAAAAGTGAGTATAAAAAAAATCGTGAGTTAAATAAAAAAAAGAAAATATTATTTGTTTCAATTGCTTGGTTTCTGTGAGTTTCAAGGATATTGAGCATTTATTCAAGAAAGGTATAATTGGCGACCGTGAAATCTTGTTAGTAATCATAAGTCATATCTTGCTATATTTTGTTTTGTGATAAGTTCTTGTTGAATTGAATAGTAAAACTGTGAAATTATTTTGTGAATTCAAAGAACCTATTAGAGAGAATATAGAGAGGTAAAAGGCAAGAGTGTGAGTTCACTAGAGGTTAAAAGCCTAGTGAGTGATATACGAGTGAAACATTGTTGAGCGAAACACGTAAGGGAGTGGTGAAATTTTTTTTTATCTACTAACCCTTGTTTTGCAATAAACATGTTTGGCTATGAGGAATCATTGAAAAGAAATTCCAGAGTTTGTAGGGATTCTTTCGTGAGTGAATTGAAGAGAACATAGGAGGAAGATTATGAGAGGCATCATAATTATTATAGATATAGGGAGCAACCTCAAAAACTTATGGAGCGTAAGAGGGAGCCTTAATTGTCTAGGGAGACCAAGGAGGACCTCATGAAGTCAGTTCGTAGGATGTTAGAGGCATGTTGAATGCAGCCACAAAGACATTCCTAAGGCGTATAGAGAACAAGTACAGCCGAAGGAGGTGGACGTTAAAGAAGATCATGCAGTCCATAAAGAGTCATTGGTGACTAGAAACGCTACAAGTGTGCAAGCTAACGAGGAAGAAACAATGCATCAAAAGGACATCTTTTATACTAGGTTGCTAGTACAAGATAAGGTATGCATTGTGAAAATTAATTGTGATATTGGTACTAACATTGCTAGCACTACAGTAGTGGAGAAACTAGGTTTGTCAATAGTTGTGCATCCTCAGCCTTACAAGTTACAAGTGATCGTCGATTGTGAGGAGGTGGAAGTGAGTAGATATGTGTCAGTTTCTTTTCGCATTAGCAGATATGAAGATGAAATATTATGCGATGTAGTTCCAACACATACTTGCCATTTGTTACTTGGGAAGCCATGACGACACAACAGGCACTTGAAGCATAATAGTCATACGAATGAGTATTCATTGGTACACAATCAAAGAAGAGTCACGCTTTGTCCTATGACGTCCGAGCAAGTTCATGACGATCTAATGCACTTACAAACAGATCGTGATAAAAAATAAGAGGGTGAACAAAATAAAGAGAGTGAAAAGATTGAAAGTGAAAATTTTTTTAGAGAGAGATGAGAATGAAAAGAAAAGAGAGTGAAAAGAGCGAGATTGAAAATAAACGAGAGAAAGAAATAGTTGAGAGAGAGAGTGAGCAAAAAGAAGAGAGAAATAAGTGACTATGAAAAAGAAAGTGAGAATGAAAGGGAATTGTATTTTGAACAGCCAATGACTGTACATTTATACAAGACGGCGCTTTTGAATACTAATCGAATTAACTCTGTTTTATCTAGTTATGTTATTTTTCTTATACAGGTGAGTGATTACATACCCAGTGTTATCGTTCTATACCGATCAACTTACAGTATTCTCGAGAAAACGAAGGAGTCTCAAAGGCAGGTTGGAGAGTTGTTAGAGAAAGGTATCATGGATGAAGACATGAGTTCATGTGCCGTTCATAAAATCATAGTACCTAAGAAGGATAGAATGTCGAGCTTGTGCATTGATTTCAATTAGTAAACAAGTATCGTTATTATTTTCTTTGCTTTGATAATATGCTTGATAGATTGCACAGTACTTGTGTTTTATCTAAATTTGATAATGACTATGTGATGATAATGCCTAATCAAATTAGCATGAGAAAATGTGATGAATGGAAAATTGTGTTAACATGTGTTTTGTATAGGTGGTTACTTATTTCAGTCAGATTAACTAATGCATCTAGTGTTTTTATGAGCTTATTAAAACATGTTTTGCATGCTTCTATTGATAAATTTATTTGTAGCTATTTTGATAGTAGAATCGTCTTAATCATAAACTATGGATATTTGATATTTGTTGAGTTAGTTTATGAACGTCGTATTCTCGTTTTCAATTTGCTTATTATCATAACATTCATTCTAGGGTTTCTTATATATATGTTGAGTTAGGTTTTCATGCTAGTCAATCTTTACATAATTTGTCGTTAGTTGACAGTGGTAGTGATCATGTAATTCCAGTAGAGCAATCTTCTTTGTATGATTTGCTATTATTTGGTATTGATTTAAAAAGTTTTTATCATCAGATTGGAATGAGATATGATTTGTATGCGTGTTTAGTTAAATCATTCGGATTAGCTAATGCATTAAGTGTTTTCATATTAAATCATATTTTGCATTCTTCCATGGGGGAATTTGTTAGAATCTGTTTTGTTGATATTCCTATTTTTATCAACACTTTGAGAAATTCTTTAGCATATGTTGAGTTTGATTGTGTTCATCGTAAATGTGCAATTGAGTTTTCGTCTTGTGGTGTTGATTGTGACCTTTTTATTCCATTGATGCCATTACGTAATTTTGAATGTGTTAATATCAATGGAAAGGGAAAGGTTGATTATTTTGTGCAGATTCGGGATGGGATCATACTCATTGAGGAGAAAAATATGAATCATTGTGCAAATCAATTCGGACAATGTATTGAGAGTCTATAAGGAAGTATTTTGATTTTTGATTTATTAGACTATGCATGTGATTTTGGGTTTCGTGAATTCTTAGTGATTATGCAAAAGATATATGTTGATTTATTTTGTTTTGTGTTTAATCCAGAAATTCTAGAGTGTTTACATATGAGACATGTAAAGGTTCAAAAATTAATATTTGATCCAAGACCAATGGAGTGGATATATTTGCAAATGGACGAGATCATCAAGTTGAATTTTGATCCAGGAATTCGTGAATGGGAGATTATGCATCATGAAGGGTTCTACATACTTATATTTTATCCAGGAGGAGATGGAACTTTTCATAGAATTATTTGTGTTTATTTTATTACTTATGCATTTATGTCATTAGGTAGTAATTTTGATTGCATTTTTGCTTTAGTTGCTAATTTAGTTTGTTTTAATATAGTTAGTGTTTTGGAAGTATTTGGTCGGCGAGTGGAAGAGCATCGTGCTAGTGTGTTCTTGATTAAAGGAGATCGAAAGTTTAAGTTTCCATGTGGTGGTACGAAACGTTTACAGGGTGCTATGTCATTTCGAGCGTCACTTGGAAGGAAATATTTACGAGTTGTTCTTGTTAACACTAGGGAACTATCAAATGTTGTTTTGTTCTTTGCGGGAGTTGGAGTTTTTGATGATTATTTTCATAACTTACTTGCGTTGTTAATATTGCTCAAATATTTCATTTTCAAGATGAGTTTTGCTATTATGATTTATTTGATGCTACTAACTTAGTTTGTTTTTATGTAGGATCAGATTTGTGGGCAAATCCTTTTCAAGTTGAGGGGATGTCAAATTTGAGGACAAATCATTTTCAAGAGGAGGGGAATGATAAGATCCTGATCAGGCTCGCATCAAACGTCAACGACTTAACTCAGGTTTTAAGGGTTCGACAATTGAATTCAAGTAATTGGGCTGAGATTTATTCAAAGGTGCTTAATAAGGAGCTCAATTCAAGCAGACCACGAGTAGAAGATCGATTATATGATTTGGGATTATTAGATACAATCTATTTAGTAATATCGAATCAACGCAAGACAAGTAGTTAAGTTCGTATTCATTTGTGTCATCTAATCCACAACAAAGCCGCATTTCATTTTATGATTGGAATGGATTTAAGGAACACATCAACGCGTTCGTTTGGGGATTTGATTCTAAGTTCAACGATTTGGTCTATACAAAGGTTTATGTTTGGTGGCGGGAGCAAGAAAGGAGTAAAGAATCAAGTTTGGGAATTAAAAGCTCAAATCAGCAAAGTCGCGCGGATGCGAACAGAACGTTCTAAGCCGTGGCGCTTCCTTTGTTGGGCCGCGGTGCTCCAATCTGAGCTGCGACGCTCCATTGCTGAGTCGTGACACTCTAGCACGTTTCAACATTTTTCCAGCTGCATTCCAGAATCTTCTAAAGCTAATTTGCACGGAATTTTGGTTATATTTTCCAATTATAATGTATTTAGGATACTTATTAGTTAGGGATTTAATTCCATATTGATTTCTTATTTCCTTATATAATTAGGGTTACTTTTTATTAGTATAAATAGGGGTTATGGCTGATGTAATTGAGATACATAATTCAGATTAATAAAATTTCTCTTGTAAGTTTATTCTCCTTTTGGTTCTTTGAGAACTCTTGAACTGTTCATAGTTTTTCTGTGAGGTTTAAACTTTAACTTATCATACAACAGATCATAGTTGTGTGTGGCGTCTTCTATCGCATCAATCGTCGATTGTACCAAGATTACCGTTTACATATAAACGAGGGGTCAAGGTGTCGTTAGTGTCCATTCAACGCAGATTTCTGAACGCGAGCAATTGTACCAAGATTACCGTCTATATATAAGCAAGGGGTTAAGGTGTTACGAGCAATCCATCTTACAACTTTGCTAGAAATGATTCGGGCGACGACCACCTCACGCAAGCGTATCGTAGAGTCTATCACTCTTCCTCTGAACGAACCAAAGTCTGGACGTCAACTCTAGCGCCAGAAAAGTTGTCATCGTCTATTATCTCTGCAGAAGTGGCCAAGTTCAACACCCCCATTTCATTGAAGTTCCTCTCTCCTCCGACGGTCTCTATCTCCGAGGTATCTACTTATATTTTCCTGATTCCCTCCAATGTTCGGTCATATTGGAATCGTCGTCGTCTCATAACTGTCGGGTCTCGTATCCGATCGATCGTCTCGTCGATGTAGGGTCTGGTCTCCGACGGGTCGTCTCGTTTGTATCGGTCATTGTCTTTGACTAGTCGACTCGCCTGTATCGGTTCTCGTCTCCGATTGGTCGACTCGTCTGTATCGGTTCTCGTATCCGATTGGTCGACTCGTCTGTATTGGCTCTCGTCTCCGATTGGTCGACTCGTCTGTATCGACTCTCATTTCCGATTAGTCGACTCGTCTGCACCGGGTCTCGTTTTCGGTTGATCGTCTCGTCGGCACCGGGTCTCATTTCTGGTTGATCGTCTCGTCGGCACCGGGTCTCGTTTTCGGTTGATCATCTCGTCGGCACCGGGTCTCGTTTCCGGTTCATCGTCTCGTCGGCACCGGGTCTCGTTTCCGGTTGATCGATTCGTCTGTATCCGTTCTCATCCCCGATTGGTCGGCTCGTCTGCACCGGGTCTCGTTTCCGGTTAATCGTCTCGTTGGCACCGGGTCTCGTCTGTGGTTGATTGATTCATCTGTATCGGTTCTCGTCTCTGATTGGTCGACTCGTCTGCACCGGGTCTCGTTTCCGGTTAATCGTCTCGTCGGCACCGGGTCTCGTCTCCGGTTGATTGATTCGTTTGTATCGGTTCTCGTCTCCGATTGGTCGACTCGTCTGCACCGAGTTTCGTCTCCGGTTAATCATCTCGTCGGCACCGGGTCTGGTCTCCGGTTGATTGATTCGTCTGTATCGGTTCTCGTCTCCGATTGGTCGACTCGTCTGCACCAGGTCTCATTTCCGGTTGATCGTCTCGTCGACACCGGGTCTCATCTCCGGTTGATTGATTCGTCTGTATCGGTTCTCGTCTCCGACTAGTCGGCTCGTTTGCACCGGGTCTCGTTTCCGGTTGATCGTCTCGTCGGCACCGAGTCTCATCTCCGGTTGATTGATTCGTCTGTATCGGTTCTCGTCTCCGACTGGTCGACTCGTCTGCACCGGGTCTCGTTTCCGGTTGATCGTCTCGTCGGCACCGGGTCTCGTTTCCGGTTGATTGATTTGTCTGTATCGGTTCTCGTCTCCGACTGGTCGACTTGTCTGCACCGGGTCTCATTTCCGGTTAATCATCTCGTCAGCACCGGGTCTTGTCTCCGGTTGATCGATTCGTAAATCACTTCGTTCCTGTCGGGGCCTGCCCCGATAATCGATTCGTCGTGTTCCACACCCGATTGGTCGAAATCTCGTATTTTATTTTCACATAACAAGTCAAATGGATTTTAAAATTGATCAATTGCTCTATTATTAACTGTATGATGCACGCTTTTTATTCATGGATAAAGAATGACCCCTGCACAGTCTTTTTGACACTATTTTTCACAGATGTCATCACCAGACGCCGTGGTACGTTTGGATCTCGGTCCTCCCACAGGGTTGGTTGGCAGGCTTTTCCGCTGGTTTGACAGTTTGTCGCCGGGCGACAGGGTTATTGCAGATGGTCTTCTGGGACATTCCTGGTCCTTACTATCCTTTCAGGTGCCGGCGGGCTTTGCGGAGGGAATTCTGAGCTATTGGGCCCCTTCCCGTCAGGTGTTCAGATTAGGGACAGTGGCGTTGACCCCTACTCTCGAGGAGTATGCCCGCTTTACCGGCTTGTCTTTGGATGGTCCTTGTGCTAGGGTCACAGCTGGTCCCATACGTCGTCAGTTCTTGACTTTTACCGGGTTGCGGAGGATAGTTCTGTTATCGATGATCACATCAGACCATCTAGTTCCCCTTTCATTTCCTGATAGACCGATTCGGCTCACCCGACAGTTTTCATCCATTCTCTAGTGATTTTTCCGTATCTGAGAAGCGTTGGGGCGCTTTGAGAGTAGATGTTTTGATGGCTTGTGTTATCTCAGTTTTGTATCTGCCAGTCGTATCCGATCTGTTGGATATGCGAGTTATTGCGGCCACTAGAGCCCTTCAGGAGGATCACACCATTATTCCCATGATACTAGCAGACACCTACATGTCAGCCTCATATTGTCAGTCTTTCCGAGGCAGAGTATTCAAAGGGAGCTCTGTTTTGTTGTATGTATGGTTTATGAGCCATCTCAGCCCCATCGGTCCTTTCCGTCGCCACGGGTTTTGCTTCAGCCACGACATAGCCATGCAATTTTCGTTCCGTCCCGTGAGCGGTACTGATGCGGCTTCCTGGATAGAATTCTTATCGGCTATTGAGGAGCCCTTTCATCTTTTGATCTATTCGGGTTATTGCTCCTTCATGAGCTTCTCGACTCATGTGCCCACCTTGGATTTCATCCCTATTTCTGGCCTGAGGGGCGTGACAACTTATCATCCCCTGGCGGTTATGGGGCAGTTTGATCAGATACAGGATTTTCACCCTTTCACGGGTGCAGCCGACTACCGATTCCTCATATCACCTCAGATAGAGAGAGATCTACTGCGGGTATATGATCTTTGGTCTCGCAGGATCTTTGCCGAGTATAGTGAGAGTTGCCCTATTCAGACATCTGCTTACGTGCAATGGTTGCACGGAGACCCTGATATGGTTGGTTTGAGTCAGACTGGAGTATTTGATGACTCTCGAGTGATTTTCACAGATGATATAGGGTTTTGGACACATAAACGCAGCGGAATTTAAAATTTTAAAACAATTTCTGAAACCCTAAAACAGGATCCATGCGAAAACAAATTAATTCAGAGGTTTAGATTTGCTTTACCGATTATCCGAGCTTGAATGCAACGATGAAATTCTGGAACGGCTTCGAATCTCCAACGCAATCCAACGGAACTGCGTCTCTACGGTATCCACACGAACGTCCCACAAATCGTCACACGATCTGCAGCAAAGAGAACTCCGGTACTAGCGGCCAAGATCTGGATTTTCTCAAGTGTTGCTCTCAACTCTCTTTTCTAAAACGGCTAGGGTTTTTTTTAGTTTCACGTAAACAAGACTGCTGATATATCTGATATATATAGAGTCCAAAAGGATAAGCAAAACCCTAATCCTATTAGAAAAGTAAAATCCGAATTTATATATATATTATATTTTAATTAAGTCTTACTTAATTAATATAAATATATATAAAAATTATCTTGTTAATTTAAATTCGTAATTTAAATACTATCAATCATATTGATATATTTAAATCCTTACAATTTAAATTAATTCTCTTTTAATTACGTTCTAAGTGTGTGACCCTATAGGTTATTATTATATTGGCAATAATTTTAAAATCATATTATAAAATTATAAACAGTGAGTGGCATCTAGTAATGCATCACTGCTACCCAAATAATAATAAGATCGATGATTCGATGCAACCTTTTCGTGACCAATGTTTCAATGTAATTTAATCCTTTTAACCTTGACATCCTAGATTAAACTCAGTCATGGAATGTGTCATACTCTTTATAATTTAATCTGAGTTTTCTTGATCAATGAGTAGACTATATGAAACAAATCACTATTTGAGCATGACCATGCATTTCATAGTCCTACTCAATCAAGAGGCCTATGGATATCACTCCTAATATATAGGAGGGTTAAATTCCATCTAGATCACTCATATTCCTCACACGATTCATGATGTACCTAATAATCACCTTTATTGTCCACCCTATTAAAGGTGACCTTTGATGATATCAAAGTACATAAATTCTCGCATAGTAATATAGTGATTTCAGGTCGGAGGACCATTACATCATTGTCACTATGAGAATTGCTTATGACACTTTGCATAATGCTCCACGTAGAATTCTCATGATGGGTCTGTCCAGTACATTGTTCTCTAACATGTACTTATGCTTTGACTTAATATCTCATATATTAATGACCAATGAGATTTGGCCATCAGTCAATCCACATACTAGTCTCAATGTATCATTGTTGTCCCATTCTCAATGGTACTCGACTAGGGACATTTAAGAGTAATAATACTTATTGTAATTATATAATCTCATGTTCAAGTCACATACTTGAAGCTATATAATTTGTATCATTATTCTAAGGACTTTTATTATGTTAACATTTATATAACATAGTAAATGAAACCATAATAAAATAATTCATTTATTCAATCAATTATCAAGAGAAATGTTAAGCAATTACATTAAATAATTGGCCTTTAGGGCATAAACTCTAACAATCTCCCACTTGCACTAGAGCCAATCACTCATGTATCTAATACCCATGGAACTAGTGTGACCTTCATGCTTCTTCTGTGACAAAGCCTTAGTCAGTGGATCTGCAATATTATCATCTGTTGGCACTCTACATATGTGTACATCTCCTCTACCAATTATTTCACGGATGAGATGGTACCGCCTAAGTATATGCTTGGATCGTTGGTGAGATCTAGGTTCCTTAGCCTGTGCAATGGCTCCATCATTATCACAGTATAGCTCAACTGGATCAACAATGGTTGGAACAACACCAAGTTCAGTGACGAACTTTTTAATCCATACAGCCTCCTTGGCCGCACTAGAAGCAGCAATATACTCAGCCTCTGTTGTAGAATCGGCTACTGTCTCTTGCTTCGAACTTTTCCAGCTAACAGCACCACCGTTAAGACAAAACACAAAACCTGATTGAGACTTATAGTCATCCATATCAGTCTGGAAACTAGCATCTGTGTAACCTTTTACTGCCAGTTCGTCTTCACCTCCATATACCAAGAATGAATCCTTAGTCCTTTTCAGGTACTTGAGGATATTCTTGACTGCTGTCTAGTGACCTTCACCTGGATTCGACTGGTATCTGCTCGTCATGCTTAAAGCATACAAGACATCCGGACGAGTACATATCATTGCATACATGATAGATCCAATTGCCGAAGCATAAGGGATCTTTCTCATACGCTCCTCATCATTTTGTGATTTAGGACATTGGGCCTTAGAGATCTTTACACCATGAGACATGGGTAAGTATCCTCTTTTTGCCTCTTGCATGCTGAACCATTTCAGCACTTTATCAATATATGTACTTTGACTTAGGCCGAGCATTTTTCTCGATCTATCACGATAGATCTTGATACCTAAAATATAGGTTGCATCGCCCAAATCTTTCATGGAGAAACATTTTCTTAGCCATGTTTTTATAGCCTGTAAGGAAGGAATGTCATTCCCAATAATTAATATGTCGTCAACATATAATACCAGGAATACAATGTGACTCCCACTAACCTTCTTATATACACAAGGTTCATCTTCATTTTTTATAAAGCCAAACTTTTTGACTGCTTCATCAAAACGAAGATTCCAACTCCGAGAGGCTTGCTTCAATCCATAAATGGATCGCTGCAGCTTACATACCTTTCCAGCATCCTTTGGAGTGACAAAACCCTCAGGTGTGTCATATACACATCCTCAAGGAGATTTCCGTTAAGGAAAGCAGTTTTGACATCCATCTACCAGATTTCGTAATCATAAAAGGCTGCAATAGCAAGTAAGATCCTGATGGATTTAACCATTGCCACTGGAGAGAAGGTTTCATCATAGTCAACACCATGAACTTGTTTGAAACCTTTTGCTACCAGTCGGCCTTTATAGGTTTGTACATTACCATCCATGTCGGTTTTCTTCTTGAAAACCCATTTACACCCGATTGGTTTTACCCCTTCGGGTGGATCAACCAAAGTCCATACTTGGTTTGTATACATGGAGTCCATCTCAAATTTCATGGCTTCAAGTCATCTCTCAGAATCTGGTCCATTCATAGCTTCTTGGTAGGAAGCAGGCTCATCCTAATCTATGAGCATCACATCGCCGTTTTGAGTCACAAGAAATCCATAATATCTCTCGGGCTCTTGGCGTGTCCTACCAGATCTACGAATGCCTTGTGTAATTTGAGCAGGTTCACTTTCCACAACATCTTGTGGTCCCTGCTCATGTTCCAACTCAGGTTCAATGATATTTTGTGGTTCTCGAATTTCTTCGAGTTCTACTTTCCTCCCACTGTTTCCTTTAGAGACAAATTCTCTTTCTAGAAAAATACCAGTTCAAGCAACAACCACTTTGTTCTCAGAAGGTTTGTATAAATAATACCCTTTTGTTTCCTTAGGGTATCCCACAAAATTACATTTCTCAGATTTGGGTCCGAGCTTGTCAGAAGGCAGACGTTTCACAAACGCCTCGCAACCCCAAATCTTCATGAAAGACAAACTAGGACGTTTTCCAGTCCACATCTCATATGGTGTCTTTTGAACCGTCTTTGTAGGAACACGGTTAAGTGTGAATGCAGCTGTCTCTAGGGCATGACCCCAAAAGCTAATGGGAAGATCTGCATGACTCATCATTGATCGTACCATGTCCAACAAGTTGCGATTTCTCCTCTCAAACACACCATTCCATTGTGGTGTTCCAGGTGGAGTGAGTTGTGATATAATACCACACTCCTTTAGAAGGTCATCAAAGTCTTGGTTTAAGTATTCACCTCCTCGATCGGATCGAAGGGCTTTTATGCTTTTGCTAAATTGGTTTTGAACTTCATTCTTGAATTCCTTGAACTTTTCAAAGGATTCGGATTTGTGTCTCATAAGATACACATATCCATATCTACTGAAGTCGTCAGTAAGTGTAATGAAGTAATAGAACCTACCTCTTGCTAACGAACTCATGGGTCCACATACATCACTATGTATAAGTCCCAATACATCGCTAGCCCGTTCACTATGACCAGTGAAAGGGGCTTTAGTCATCTTGCCTAATAAACAAGACTCGCATTTCTCATATGATTCAAAATCAAATGAATCCAAAAACCCATCTTTATGGAGTTTGGATATGCGTTTCTCATTTATATGGCCTAAACGACAGTGCCAGAGATATGTCGGATTTGAATCATTTGATTTAAATCGTTTTGTATTTATGTTATAGATAGGCATTTCAAAATCAAGAATATAAAGACCATTAAACAATTGTGCAACACCATAACATATTTCATTTAAGTAAAACGAACAACTGTTGTTCTTTATTAAAAATGAAAAACCTTTCTTGTCCAAACAAAAACAGAAATAATGTTTTTGCTCATAGCAGGCACATAATAACAATCCTCTAATTCTAATACTAACCCAGTGGGCAATGATAAATGATAAGTCCCTACGGCTAGTGCAGCAACTTTTGCTCCATTCCCAACTCGTAGGTCAACTTCTCCTTTCGCCAAAGTCTTACTCCTTCGGAGTTCCTGCACATTAACACAAATATGAGAACCACATCCAGTATCCAATACCCATGATGTAGAAGTAGATAAATTGACTTCTATAACATATATACCTGAATCAGAAGTCACACTTCCTTTCTTTTTCTTCAGCTCTTCCAAATAAGCATGACAATTCCTCTTCCAGTGTCCAGGTTTTCTACATAAGTGACAATCACTTTCTTTAGCCACCCCACCTGTAGGCTTTAAAGCCCGTTTGTTTTTGAAATTGGGTTTGGCACTAGATTTAGATCTTATCTTTTTTTTGCCTTTCCCTTTTCCCTTAGCATTCCCCTTTTGCACCATCATTATGGGATCGGGTCCTGCCTTTTTCATGTTATTCTCGGCAGTTCTTAACATGCTCAACAACTCAGTAAGTGGTTTCTCAATTTCATTCATGAGATAATTCATAACAAATTGAGAGTAGCTGTTGTTCAAAGATTGCAAAACAAGATCAGTTTGGTCTTCCTGAGTAATTGGAAAACCCAACCTATCAAGGTACTCAATATACCCAATCATTTTCAGAACATGTGGACCAACTGGATCACGATCACCCATCTTGCAGTGATACAACGCTTTGCTTGTATCATACCTCTCCTGTCGAGCATGCCCTTTGAACAATTGAGATGCTCGATCATCTCATAAGCATCCATTAACTCATGTTGCTTCTAAAGCTCAGAGTTCATAGTTGCTAGCATGAGACAACTCACGTCTAGAGCATCATCTTGATGCTTCTTGTAAGCATTATGCTCTGCACGTGGTGCAGTGTTAGCTGGTGCTGCAGAAATGGGCCCATCAAGGACATATAGCTTGCGCTCTTGTTTGAGGACAATCCTCAAGTTCCTATGCCAGTCTAGGAAATTAATTCCACTCAGTTTTTCCTTCTCAAGGACTGATCGTAGCGAAAGACTATTTGTGTTGTTGTTTGCCATTGATATCTATAATTTATAAGTGCAAAAATAATAAGTCAAATTGCAGAGTTTTTGATATTATGAAATTGATAATAGTACATTCAAAATATACCTCCCACTATTTTATTCAAATTAATAGCGCTCACCATTAATTCGGAAAGCATTTTGTTATTTAAATCTTTCTAGTGAGCCAAGATCCATATTTCATTATGCCTTAAGTTAGCTTTGGCTATTCTCTCAAAACATAATTATTTAGGTAGACAACCCTTTGTCAATTATATCGTATATAACTCTTAGATAGTTTGGTGAACAACATTTGTTCTAAGTCCATCTAATGGTACTTACCAAACTTTATGCCTCTAAGTCCACAATCCTATTGAGATAACTTAGTTAAGTCAGGCCCAATGATTTTAACAACTTGGATATCACAATTATCCTATCGCATCTTACCAAGATAAATAGGGTACTTTGCTTTGGCAAACCTACATCCATCGATCAAGGTCTTGATGAGTGTTATTCATTGGAAGGCATCTGATTTAGACTTAATAATTTTATGAGGGATTTTATTAATTAATTTAGATCTCACCAATTATTAATCTCATTAAGCATGCACATTATTTATCATATCATATCGTATACAAGCATAAATAAAGTGCAAAATTAAATGTGTCACAGTTATGGCCCAACCCTATGTCAATCTTCTCAAGATAATGAAAAGATTGAAGGTCAGTCTAAGGTGATAAAAAAAAACTTCAAAATAGTAGCTTCCTCGGGCCTTCCTCGGGTATGTGTCTCCTCTCCATCATCATCTTGTCATCTTGATAGGTTACATTTGTACATTACATGTGATAAAGAAACCTCGAGTTACATTCGAGGGGATTTAGATGAGAAAAGAATATTACATTAGACTTTATAGAGAGGCACGACATGCAAGCCGTATTTCAAAAACAAAATCCACTAACCTATGGGTCAAAAGGGCCATAACTGTGCACCATGCATATCACAATAAGCACATAACACAATTTTATATAATAAAAAAAATATTAAATATTAGGGTTACGACCATCGTGCGCTACAACGGGGGGTCCAAGGGGGGTTCCCCCCTGGCGGTGAGCTGATGCAATTTTCGTTCCGTGAGCTGTACTGATGCGGCTTCCTGGATAGAATTCTTATCGGCTATTGAGGAGCCCTTTCATCTTTTGATCTATTCGGGTTATTGCTCCTTCATGAGCTTCTCGACTCATGTGCCCACCTTGGATTTCATCCCTATTTCTGGCTGAGGGGCGTGACAACTTATCATCCCCTGGCGGTTATGGGGCAGTTTGATTAGATACAGGATTTTCACCCTTTCACAGGCGCAGCCGACTACCGATTCCTCATATCACCTCAGACAGAGAGAGATCTACTGCGGGTATATGATCTTTGGTCTCGCAGGATCTTTGCGGAGTATAGTGAGAGTTGCCCTATTCAGACATCTGCTTACGTGCAATGGTTGCGCGGAGACCCTGATATGGTTGGTTTGAGTCAGATTGGAGTATTTGATGACTCTCGAGTGATTTTCACAGATGATGTAGGGTTTTGGACACATAAACGCAGCGGAATTTAAAATTTTAAAACAATTTCTGAAACCCTAAAACAGGATCCATGCGAAAACAAATTAATTCAGAGGTTTAGATTTGCTTTACCGATTATCCGAGCTTGAATGCAACGATGAAATTCTGGAACGTCTTCGAATCTCCAACGCAATCCAACGGAACTGCGTCTCTACGGTATCCACACGAACGTCCCACAAATCGTCACACGATCTGCAACAAAGAGAACTCCGGTACTAGCCGCCAAGATCTGGATTTTCTCAAGTGTTGCTCTCAACTCTCTTTTCTAAAACGGCTAGGGTTTTTTTTTTAGTTTCACGTAAACAAGACTGCTGATATATCTGATATATATAGAGTCCAAAAGGATAAGCAAAACCCTAATCCTATTAGAAAAGTAAAATCCAAATTTATATATATATTATATTTTAATTAAGTCTTACTTAATTAATATACATATATATACAAGTTATCTTGTTAATTTAAATTCGTAATTTAAATACTATCAATCATATTGATATATTTAAATCCTTACAATTTAAATTAATTCTCTTTTAATTACGTTCTAAGTGTGTGACCCTATAGGTTATTATTATATTGGCAATAATTTTAAAATCATATTATAAAATTATAAACAGTGAGTGGCATCTAGTAATGCATCACTGCTACCCAAATAATAATAAGATCGATGATTCGATGCAACTTTTTTCGTGACCAATATTTCAATATAATTTAATCCTTTTAACCTTGATATCCTAGATTAAACTCGAGTCATGGAATGTGTCATACTCTTCATAATTTAATCTGAGTTTTCTTGATCAATGAGTAGACTATATGAAACAAATCACTATTTGAGCATGGCCATGCATTTCATAGTCCTACTCAATCAAGAGGCCTATGGATATCACTCCTAATATATAGGAGGGTTAAATTCCATCTAGATCACTCATATTCCTCACACGATTCATGATGTACCCAATAATATTTCAAGTCGGAGGACCATTACATCATTGTCACTATGAGAATTGCTTATGACACTTTGCATAATGCTCCACGTAGAATTCTCATGATGGATCTGTCCAGTACATTGTTCTCTAACATGTACCTATGCATTGACTTAATATCTCATATATTAATGACCAATGAGATTTGGCCATCAGTCAATCCACATACTAGTCTCAATGTATCATTGTTGTCCCATTCTCAATGATACTCGACTAGGGACATTTAAGAGTAATAATACTTATTGTAATTATATAATCTCATGTTCAAGTCACATACTTGAAGCTATATAATTTGTATCATTATTCTAAGGACTTTTATTATGTTAACATTTATATAAGACAGTAAATGAAACCATAATAAAATAATTCATTTATTCAATCAAATATCAAGAGAAATGTTAAGCAATTACATTAAATAATTGGCCTCTAGGGCATAAACTCTAACAGATGATACCACCCAGAGGTATTTATTCCTCCTAAGTCTACAGAGATGATGTCCAAATATGATTTTGAAGGTTTCTCCACTCCCGCCCATATTCTTTATTCCATCTCAGCTGATTCTGCCCCTAGTCGGGTTACTGAGGATAGCCGGATCCGACTGGCCTTCAAAAATTTAAATGCATGCCTATATATAAAATTTAAATGCATGCCTATATAGGCATGCATTTAAATTTTGTCATTTTCCCTTTTTGTCGTATCGTTGCCTTTCATTGGACCCTCATTTTATCCAGCTAACCACGATTTTGATATTTCGCCTTCTTTCTCTTCTCAAGTCTTGATGGAGATTTGACAGATACTGTCGCACACCCTGTTGATTTCATCAGACTGAGTCTTAGATTTTGGCTAACTGTTTGGTTGGGTTAGGGTTATGTCATTTGAGATGAAGCTGATTAGGTGGCTGGTTTTGGGAAAGTTTCGAGGGTATATGAAGGTTTTTTCTAGCTGTTGTAGACACCCAAATTTTGCGTTTCCTTCTACTAACCATGACAGGAGGGCGAAATCGTCAATTGAACCGGCTTGCGGAAGCAAAGGAGCGGGCACAAGGGCAAACACCCGGCACCGCCGCAATGTTTTGGGCAGCCCAAGTCGACGTGACAGCAGAGCCGTCCGAAGCAGGCACTTCCGAATGAGGTGGCGCGTCTCCCGGAAATTCCCGGACCGCAGAACACGAGCATGTCAGCAAAAACCGACGTTGCGGCACGGAAATCGAGGCGTGGCACGAAAATCGAGAAAGTCAAGCCCGCCAGCCGCGGATAGATCTGCGGCCAAGTGGGTGCGCCAACACGGAAACCAGGAAATGAGCACTACCAGCTGAGTGCGATGGGAGGCGTGCCAGCTAGCCAGCCGCAGATCCATCTGCGGCCAGCCGCAGATAGATCTGCGGCTGGCTCTGGCCAGCCTATTTAAGCCCAGCTTCGGGCAGCATACAGGAGGTTGAAGAAATTTGGTGAAGAAGGAGATTCCAGCAGCAACATAAGCACGAAAATAGAGGAAAAAAGAGAGAAATTTTGCAATCAAATAGGAAGAAAAGAGAGAAAAAAGAGAGGAATAATTTTCTTTTGATTTGATTGTATCAAATAGATTCTTTTCTTCTATTCAAATACATCAAGTTCACATCCATTTGGATATCAATTGCAAGGTGAAATCTCTTTTGTGATATCAATTTCTATCATATCATTTGATCAAATTAGATGCAATTTTTCATGTAATTTATTGATTGAACAATGAATTAGGGATTATGAGTGAAGTTTCCATCGGAATAAAACTCTTCCTAATAACCCGATGATATTCGTTCATTAATTTCTTTGTTTGTTTTAAGGTGTTATATTTGGTATCAATTCCTTTAAATCGTCATTTTAGGATGTCTTGGTATTGTTAGATTATCCGGGTTGGTTTATTTTCTTGTAATATCCGATTGTTTGTGTGTGGACACTTGGTTGTGAGCCTAGGAAAGCGACCCCGAGGTCCCAATCCGATGATGGACATATCTTGATGTAAGAAGTAGAAATGACGTAGTTTTCATTGTAAATATGTAATCGTTGGGCCTTAAAACGACGCTAAGGCGAGAATCGTGCTTAAGGCCCCGAAATAGTGAAATTTGTGATTGTTGGCGTTCGGGGACATTTTGATGGCTTACATGCCCATGAATAGCCCCGACGCGTGTTTATGCTTGGTTTGATTTATGACACGAAATTGATTTCAAAGCTAAATGATAAGATTTTCATAAAATCAATCAAAGTAGGATATTAGAATCACGAGGTTAAAATTTGAGAAATGTTAATGAATGTCGATTCCTATCTAACGAGAAAGCTAAAGAAAATCGTTTTTAAACATCATAAAATTTGATTTTAGAAATAAGTAACGTTTTATTAAATCTTTGTGCATAGGGTGAAAGAGATTCTAGAAATTGCCCGATCATTTCATGAAAGCAACGTATAGATCTCGATTCCTATTTTGACGAAGGTTTAAAACTCTTGTTTCGCCAAAACGACACCTAATGAAAATCTCATAGTTTTTGATAAATATAAAATCAAATTTTTCTTATAACGAACCAAGCTTTCTCGTGTATACCGAAAAGACATTCCGAAGCGTTCTCAAATTAAAACACGATTTTCCCTAAAAATCCAAATGATTCTTTCATACAAACTCACCACAACATTCACATAGGCACACACACACACACGCGCGCGTACAACGCAACATTTCATGAATTAAAGGATAGGAAAGCATCAAGATTGCGGTAACCGTGTTTCACGGAAGTCGGGGGGTGCCTAACACCTTCCCCTCGCTTAAGCAAGCCCCCGAACTCTATGAATCTCGATTCGCAGACCAATTAATTCGGAGTCACACATGAGCCAGCGATTTATAAAAAACGAAAACTCGGATGAGTTGGTACATCCATTTCAAATATACCAACTGGCGACTCTGGTCAATTGGCTCATCATAAAAACGATCTTTCAAAACCCCGTCGACATTAATGCCGATCTTTTCCAAAGAATCATTAAATCAAAAGGCTAAAATTGGAAAAGACTAGAAACCGAAAACCCGGCGTCGACAGCTGTTGGGAATCGGTTTTGGTTAGAGAAAGTATTATTGTGTAAAGAAATAGACCGTGCCCTGATGGCTGCCTACGTACCCCTACAAGTCGGGAGATCAGGTCCTACGTAGTTCGTTCTTCAAAGAAAGAGGAGAAAATGATGTCTTTTTTTAGCGTAGAACCGCTTCACCGAGTCAGAATTGATGGGCTGTGGAAACACCTCACCGTCCATCTCTTGCAATATGAGGGCTCCTCCAGATAGCACTTTCTTAATCACAAAAGGTCCTTCCCAGCTCGGGGCAAACTTCCCCTTGGCTTCGTCTTGACAAGGCATGACTCTCTTTAGCACTAGGTTATTTTCCTTAAACTTCTGAGGTCTTACCTTTTTGTCGTACGATCGAGAGATTCTTTGCTGATATAACTAACCGTGCAAAATAGCAGCCACCCTCCTTTCATCAATTAGGGCCAATTGGTCGTACCGACTTTGCATCCAATCCTCCTCGTTTATCTGAGCATCAATCAAGATTCTGAGGGACGCCATCTCAACCTCAACTGGCAGAACAACCTCTATTCCGTATACCAAAGCGTACGGGGTTGCCCCTGTAGAAGTACGCACCGACGTTCTGTACGCCAGCAGTGTGAGAGGTAGCAGATCCGGCCATCCCCGATGATTGACAGACATTTTCGCTATGATCTTCTTGATATTTTTATTTGCAGCCTCCACTGCCCCATTCATCTTAGGACGGTAAATGACAGAATTGAGGTGTTTGATCTTAAACTGGTCACATAATTCCTTAATGAGGGCATTGTTCAAATTCCTGGCATTGTCGGAGACTAAGACCTCAGGTTGCCCGTATCGGCAAATGACATTATTCCTGATGAAACGGACGATGATCTCCTGAGTTACTTTGGGGAAAGAAGCTGCTTCTACCCACTTAGTGAAGTAATCGATCATGATGAAGATAAATCGGTGTCCGTTGCTTGCTTTGGGCTCTACTGGTCCGATTACATCCATACCCCACATTGAGAATGGCCAGGAGGAGGTCATACAATGCAGTTCCTTGGGAGGCACATGGATTACATTGCCGTGCGCCTGGCATTAGTAACATCGTTTGACATGATCATCGCAGTCGGCTTTCAGTGTTAACCAATAATGTCCCATTCTCAAGATCTTTCTGGCCAGCATCGGTCCACTCATGTGTGGCCCACACACTCTACAATGTATTTCGTCCATAATCTTTTGGGCCTGCATTTCATTTACACATCGCAACAATCCCAAACCGGCATCCCTCTTGTACAATGAATCCCCGCTCAGATAAAACTTCATTGCCATCTTTCGGATTCTTAACCTCTCAGCTCGGCTTGCTTGGTCGGGAATGGATCTATCCCTCAGATACTCCCTTATGTTGTGATACCAAGGCTGCTTTGGCAGAAACACCTCCTCTGATAATACTGCCATATGCTCCTCGTATGTCGGGGCATTCTGTACCGTTATTTCAATCTGTGGGACGTCCCTGCTTTTGATTATATGGATTAAAGAAGCTAGAGTTGGTAATGCATCGGCAAAATCATTCCGTCCCCGGGGGATATGTCGGAAAGCGATATCTTCAAACTCTCGCATCAATTAGATAACACATCGGTGGTATGGAAGTAACCGGAGCTCCTTGGTGTTATACACCCTGATCGCCTGTCTGATTACCAGCTCTGAATCCCCGAACACCGCTAGTCTCTTCACTCCCATATTGCGGGCAAAACGGAGTCCCAATATACACCCCTCATACTCAGCTGTGTTATTCAAATTACTGAACTGCAATTTAGTGGCCACGGGGTATTGCTCTCCGGTGATAGAGACCAGGACTGCTCCGGCTCCTGCCCCTTCAGCATTCATGGCACCATCAAAATACAACTTCCAGAACTGTCCCTCGGCATCACATCTAGTGTGTAAGACCCAGAATACATCTTCGCCCGGTAAAGGAGTTTCTAAAGGCTCCATCCCCCCTGCTGGCATTTCTGACAACTGATCTACAAATCCTTGCCCTTTCATGGCTTCTGAGTTACGTATACGATGTCGAACTGCTGTAAGATTAACTTCCACCTTGACAATCGACAGTTCAGCATGGGCCTTTCAAAGATATACTTCAGGGGATCCATTCTCGATATCAGGTACGTAGTGTGCCCATTGAGATAGTGTTGCAATCTCACTGCAGCCCATGCCAAAGCACAACAGGTCTTTTCGATGGGGGTGTAATTCTGTTCACATCGGCTAAATCTCTTGCTGAGGTAATAGATGGTCTGCTCTTTGCCTGATTCATTCTTCTGTCCCAGCATACATCCCATCGCAATGGCATTGACCGATATATACATAAACAAAGGGATCCCATCCTTCGGGGGTACCAGCACCGGCGCCTCTGTCAGCTGCTTCTTAATGGTCTGAAAGGCTTTCTGACATTGCTTATTCCACTCTTGGGAAACATCTTTCCTTAACAGTTTAAAAATTGGTTCGCATGTAGTTGTCAAGTGGGATATGAAGCAGCTGATGAAGTTTATTCTTCCCAGAAATCCTCTTATCTCCTTCTCCGTGCGAGGTGCCGGCATATCCACAATAGCCTTAATCTTCGCCGGATCCAACTCAATGCCCCGATTACTAACCAGGAATCCCAAGAGCTTGCCCGACTGCACTCTAAAAGCACACTTCGCCGGATTGAGCTTCAAATTATATTTTCTGAGCCGGTCGAATAGCTTTTTGAGATGGGTTCCATGATCAGATCCTACCCTCGATTTCACGATAATGTCATCCACGTAGACCTCTATCTCCTTGTGCATCATGTCGTGGAACAGGGCCATCATGGCCCTCTGATAACTAGCCCCTGCGTTTGTGAGACCGAAGGCCAATCGTCTGTAGCAGAAGGTGCCCCAAGGGGTGATGAAAGCGGTCTTTTCCCGGTCTTCCTCCGCCACCATTATCTGATGATACTCCGCAAGGCAATTAACAAAATAGTACATCTCGTATTGGGCTGTGTTATCCCCCAAGATGTGTATAAAAGGCACTGGGAAGTTGTCCTTGAGACTGGCCTTGTTCAGATCTCTGTAGTCGACACATACCCTCACCTTCCCTCCAGGCTTAGCCACTGGGACTATATTGGACAGCCATTCCGGGTAAGTGGACACCATAATGATGCCAACCTTGAACTGTTTGACGATTTCCTCCTTCACCTTCAAGCTCCATTCCGGTTTTAGCTTTCTTAGTTTCTGCTTGACAGGCCTGAAACCTTCCTTGATGGGCAACCGGTGTACCACAATGTCGGTGGATAATCCGATCATGTCCTCATGAGACCAGGCAAAAACATCCTCATTCTGGCTTAACAACTTGGTTATTTCTATTTTTTGGCTAGGGGTCAGGTCTGTCCCTATCTTGAGCTCTTTGGGTTTGTCAGGGGTTCTGATATTTATGGTGATGGTTTGGTCTATGTTGGGTTTGGGTTTGTCTTCGACCCATCCTTTGATCTCGTCGGGCGTGTCGTCATTATCTGTCTCATCCTGCTCAATGCCCATTAAATCGGAATCCAGCTCAATATCAAAATCATAGTCATCTTTCAAATTTGAAACATCGTTTGTTAGGCAAGAAATACTCAAATTGGTACACCTGACATGAAACAAAAATATTTGTCATATATATAAGTCATTTTCCCACAATGATCATCTTTAAAATAACATGACAAAATAACATAACCATGCAAAAATTCAAAATAAGGGACAAAAACTGGTATCAATTCATCCCCCACCATCTGGGGTCTACCATCCTGACGCCATATTTTACCCTCGTTTGGATATTACTGGCTCCATCGTCAAGTTGTCGGTGGTCAGATCGGCCGGAATGCGACAGATGAAAGGCGGCTTCGCATCGGAAACTTCCTCGATGACTACAGCCACCTCGCATTGGTCCTTCTTCCTAACCTCTTCAGGAATAGTCAGCCCCGCCCAATTGATGACAGGCACACTCTGTTGGTAAATAAAATAAGACTTGACAGTAAATCCATGTCTTATATTTAATTGGGACATTGTATGGTAGAAGGATTGAATTGTACGGTAACTATTTACTCAAAGGTTCTTTTGTGATTGATGTTGAAATCTATATTATCTGGAAATTCGTTGATCGCTAAGGGGGCTTACCCTTATTGTAGAATAAATATTATTTATTTAAATAAATTAAATAGTTTAATTTATTTATTTAAATAAGATTAGAATTGTTCTAATTGATTTATTCACAACCGGTTTAATATGGAGAACCTAAAGGGTCACACCGCAAAAGGAAAATATTTATTTAAGAAGTAAATGGCATATTTGTAATAATAAGTTAAGTGTATTTAATTTAATCTATGGAGATAGAATAAATTAAATAGCTTAATATTTATTATTTAATATTTTGGAAATATTAAATATAAATTAATAAGAGGAGTCTTATTATTATTATTACTATTATTTAATTCCTAATAAGGATTGAGAATTAATTAATAGAACTATTATTTATTTCCTAATAGGGATTGGGAATTAATTAGTAGAACTATTATTTATTTCCTAATAGGGATTGGGAATTAATTAATAGAAGTACTCTCTCACAAATTCCTAATTGGATTAGGAGCATAATTAATTAAAGGAGTTTAATTATAATTGAAACCCTAATCCTAAATAGTTTAGGGAAGGGTTATTCCTACATCTATAAATAAGAGGAGTCTTATCATAGATTAAGGTTACACACTCTTGCATTAGATTGTGGAGAGTACTTACAATTTCTATAGAGTTAGAAACTAGGGTTTTGCCAAATACCCAACTTCTTGAATACTTGTTCTTCCTTGGTGGATCACCACTAGAGGCCAAACACTTGGGTGGCTAACGTTGATCAAGGGAAGGAATCACACCGTAGCATTCGAGGAGAACACGAAGGACTAGGAGTTGAACTTGTACCCAAGGAAGCTTTGTTCTACGAGGGTATAAATTCTTATTCTCTTTCTCTTTTGTTTATATCGTTAATTGAGCACAAGGATTGATCTTGGTGATGGTTTGTATAAAATTTTAAAATCCGATTTTATCCCGCTTCCGCACTATTTATGTAATTTGATTGCATATTCGCGCTATATACAAACCTAACAGTGGTATCAGAGCCTAATCTTGTGCTAATTATCGATTTTGATAATTCCATGTATGCTTGATATGCGATTGGATCGAAATTTTTGGGCAGAATAAAAATTTTTGAATCAGCGACACGATGCAGCTGCGCCGCCTCCAGTTCATTCTAGAGTGCAGCTGCGCCGAAACTCAGAATCGTTTTTTTCTGGGGAGCAGCGCAGCTGCGCCGTTATCCAGTTCATTCTGGGCACAGCTGCGCCGGCTAGCAGAATTCGAAATTTTTTTTTCCTTCAATTGAAATAAATGGTTTATTTAATTGATATAATTTTAAAATAAAGATGTTTATTTTATCTGAAATAGGATTTCAGATTGCTAAAATTAAAGGAGTTTAATTTGGATTTGGTTTTTGATTAAAATAAAAGAGTTTATTTTGTTTCAAAAACTAAACATTAGCAAAACGTTTGCCCATTAATTGATATCAATGCATATATGGAATGGATTTATTATTCATAAGATGAATGTTATTTATTGATACATATAGAGATATGTATGATAATAAATAGGGATTGATTATGGACTATTGACCAATGTGTGATTGGATTTATTTTAGTGGATGCTTGAATGTATGGGTTTTTATAAATGGGGTATGCGTACCTCGTCTTCTCTAATTTTCTTAATGTAAATTCTATCTCCCTCCTATGTACTTCCCCTTGACTGCTGATCAAGGTTTCTATTTATTGTAAATAGTTCATGTAATAGGAATAGTTAGAATTAATTTTGAAGAATTGGAGACAAAGGAGAAAGGAGCGCTTGAAGACCCGTTTGTATTGGAGCCCGGGTTTAAATGTAATAGTTATATTTAAATTTAATTCTTGCACCCTAGGTTTGACCTTTGGGTTCACTTGGTGGCTCTAGTGAACCAAACTAGAATAAAAGTCCATAATCAATCTGGGTAGAATATAGTATTCTATATGTGCATGCTTACTATATATATATATATTATATATTATCCAACATGCTTCGCATGTAAAATAATATGACGCGTATTTTATATATATATATGTGCATGCGCGCTAATCAAGATGAGACTAATAATAACAAACCTCTCAAAGGAATCATATTAAGTCCTAAGCGTTCAAAGATATTTGGAATATCGAACGTCGCCTTCTAGCATGGTAAAGCAATAGAGTATTAAATGTTTAATATGAGTTTGTTGTGTCACCACAAGGCAAGTATTAAATATTTAAGATGTTGCTTTATCACATTTGATGCTTATAAATAGACTGAACGATGCTGTTTTGTTATGTCACCACAAGGACAGTGTTTTTCTTTCGAATATATGGAAGTGCTAGGTTGGACTTAACTTGGATAATTTTGATTCGGATGTGTCACCACTTGATCAAAATAATCTAAGAGGCAAAATACAAGGAGTTACATAGTGATGTAATTGACAATAGTTGTCTACCTATTTATTTATATATCGTTTGTTGTGTCACCACAAGGCTATATACATTTGAAATGGGATCCTTAATCTCACTAGCAAATCTTTAATTAGAATTGCCGAACTATATATTGAGGGTAATATAGTTTGATGAAAATAGTGGGAGATACCAATTTAAAATAAAGGCCTAATTTATTTTGGTAATTAATAAATTGAATGTATGCTAAAATGTTGTCTATTTCATATGCAGAATTTAAAAATGTCAAACTCACTATCACTGCGTAGCATACTTGATGCTAACAAACTGACCGGACCGAATTACACGGACTGGTTAAGGAATCTGAGAATTGTTCTCACTGCTGAAAAGATTTCTTATGTCCTAAATTCGTCTGTCCCTGCAAGTGTTGCAGAAACAGCCTCTGAGGAAGAGATTGCTACTTTCAGAAAGTGGCAAGATGATGCAATCTTGGCTCAATGCATCATGCTCGTATCCATGAGTAACGAGCTTCAGCGTCAGCATGAAACTATGGATGCTCCTACTCTATTGCTGCATCTCAAAGAGTTGTATGGTGAGCAAAGTAGGACTGCTAGATATCAGATATCTAAGGAGCTCTTCCGATCTCGTATGACCGAGGGCACTGCTGTTGAGACTCATGTCCTTAAGATGATCAATCTGATTGAACAACTTGGACAGCTTGGGTTCGTGATGGATGGGGAGTTAAGTCAAGATTTGATCTTGCAGTCACTCCCGGACACCTTCTCACAATTTGTTGTGAATTTTCACATGAATAAGTTGGACGTCAACTTGCCTGAGTTACTTAACATGTTGAAAACTGCTGAAGGTCACTTCTCATCCAACAAGAACCAAATCTTACTAGTGGATGATTCTTCCAAGAAAAGGAAGAGGCCTAAGGTATCTTCTGAAAAGAAGAAAAACAAGAAGGCTAAGGGCAAGGCGAAGGGAAAGGATAAAAAGAAACCTGATCCAGTTAGCAAAGGAATTTGCTACCATTGCAATAAGCCAGGACACTGGAAGAGGAACTGCAAGGAGTATCTTGCGGACCAGAAGAAACTTGGAGAAGCTTCGACTTCCGATCTAGGTTTGTTCATGATTGAAATTAATTTTTCTGAAAGTCAAAATTCTACTTGGGTATTGGATACCGGCTGTAGTTCTCACATATGTAATAATATGTAGGGACTAAGCAGAAGTAGGAAGCTGAACAAGGATGAAGTCGTCCTACGAGTGGGAAATGGAGCAAAGGTTGCTGCATTAGCTGTAGGGACTTATTGTTTAGCACTGCCTTCGGGCAAGTCCATTAGTTTAAATAATTGTTATTATGTTCCAACACTCATTAGAAACATTATTTCAATTTCTATATTGGATATGGATGGTTTTGATATTATAATAAAGAACAACAGTTGTTCTATTTATAATAAAAATGTTTTATATGGTGTTGGGAACCTACTGAATGGACTTTACATACTTGACTTGCATGAAAATATACTTCAAATTGAGCAAACTAAGAAAAGAAAAAGAGATGATGTTAATTATGTGACACCCCCAAATTCAGGTACCAATACCTCGAATTTGGTGCTCACGATAAAATACATCCATACACCTCTAAACAACATAAATCAACTAATGCGGAATAAATAAACATATGTTGTTCATTACAAAAAGGTTTACTACGGTCCCAAGGTCTATAACCTTAAATAAATACATCGCAGAATAAATTAATAATACAAAACTATTCCACGATTACATAACGGAATAGTACATATAACTATTCCTTAAGCTTTCCTTTGCCTTTGCCCGCTTTGGAACTCTCTGGCTTAACTGCAATAGGTTCATGATATAGCAAGGGTGAGAAACTACTTTGCTCAGCAAGTTTAAAAGCAAGAATGAAGATATATCATGAATGAATAAGAATAATAGCTTCATAGATCAACAATTTATGAACATTGATGAAATAGCTGAAATGACATAATCAAGGTTCAAATTAAACAATGAATAATAACTATTTACTGTTGAGTGGTCCAACCAACCATGAACTTTTGGCCAAAGGGTCGATCATTCGACTAACTCTTTTAAAACCTGGCCCCGTCAGTTGTACTCGAGGGGATCAGCCTCTCGTACACCATGTATATACATAACATTTAACTCTGACTGCATCGAATAACCGACACATTATAATCCCCTAATAAGGGTTGCTCTCTCAGTCCAAGAATCTGTACCAACTACTGGTTTGGATAGCTTTTAAAATAATAACCTGTACATGTATAGCCGAAACAAATGGCGTAGACTATTTCCTTAGACAGTTCATGAATGAAGAACTTAAACATTTCACAATCTAACAACAGATACTGAATTCAAATGCATAAACTGTGAATATCAATAATTGTCTTTGAGGTGGAATAATTGACAATAATTAATCCACTACTATGATTTAAAGGTAATAACTCCGTTTGAGTTATGAAACTTGCGACAATATACAACCTATGTAAACGATAGGAAACCTGCTCAATGTAATTTGAGTAAGGTTAGGGAAAACTTGCATAACATACACCTGTTTGCACGAATTAAAAAGAATAGTGCATAAGGTTTAGAAACTTTCCCAACACAAGGGTTAGACAAGAGATAGGGAAACTTGCATTCAATATGTAGAAAGAATGAAGTTAGGGAACTTGCCTGAAGCGCTGCTACAATATTACAACACACGCTCCTTAATATCCTACACAATTAGGTACACATTCACATAACAATTAGTCACATAATAGTTACCAAATATTTATTTATACAACTCTATAATGTCCCATTCATATAAGAAACAAAATTTTAAACAAGGTTATGCCCACTAGTTACGGCGTTACGACGCTTGCACGTCTATACGCCCACCTTGCCTATTCGAATGCCCAAGCGACACGCAATTGCGTACGCCTAACACGCCCATTCGATTTATCTAATACTCATTGGTTAATACTAAGTATCATTATAATATAGAACAATCATGTTTTAGGACTTAGAACATTGTCTTATATTATCGGGAGCATTACACGTTGCACGCGCATTACCGACGCCCTCCGTTTGCACAACAATCCTAAAAACAGTAAATTTCAAAATTATTCCAGGTAATAAATTTCAATTCTAATTAATGGATGTTGTAGGTCTATCTCTAAACTTTTCGGATCATCTTGAATCGCCCAAATCCGAGTCCGTATGAGAAAGTTATGGTCATTTTACTAAAAGGTGTTCATGCTGGAAATTTTGGATACAGGCAGTCGGCGGGGCCTCCGTGAGAATCAGCGAGGTTGCGCCAATCAGGGCAGCGAGGCCTCCGTGAGGAGCAGCAAGGCTGCACCAATGACCAGCAGGCTTAGCAAGGCCTCGGTGAGGATCAGCGAGGCTGCGCCAATGCCCAGAATTGCAGACTTGCCACCTTCGTGCAATCCGACCTTTCTTCACTCCAACCTCCATAACTTCTTCTATACACGTTCAAATTGGTCCGTTCTAGACTCTATGGACTCCTAAGACATAGGGCTACAACATATCAAAAATTTAGAGTTATTCATTAACATTAACATGGCCAAATCTTAGGCCAAAGTATCAACTCATGCTATATTTTCGTGTTCTTCGTGTTCTTCGTGTTCTTTACAAAAGTCATCACCAAATCTTTGTTTTAATCCCTTTTTACTCCATTCCAATTGGGTTAAACTCATAACCCATGGAAGTACAACATCATAACAATAAACAAATCAAACAAACACGAAATCATAGCTACAAGGTCCTCTAAATCGTCTAATAGTCCAAAGTCCATGTTTTGTCCATTGTTCTTGCTCCATTAAGCCAAGGTACGGATTTCTTGCGTTTTTGTTCCACTTTGATATTATTAATGTCTTATATAACCTCTTAACAATATTTACAAACATCCAACACAAACAAAAACAACAAGAATCGCAGCAAAGATCATCCATGAGCTAAAAAGCTCCAAAAACCTTCAAAACTCGAAAATCTTCACAAACTCAAATGAAATCAGTTTTGGTTGATTGCTTACCTCTACAAATCTCTTCTAGAGGTTAAGAAGACTGCTAGGCTTTGCTTGGCTTGAGTTTTCCTTGCTTGAATTCTCCTTTTCCTCACCCGTGCCTTCTTCTTCTTCCTCCTTTCTTTTCCGGCGAACTTTCGGCGATTCTTCCTCCTTCTCCTTTTTCCGGCGAGCTCTCTCTCTCTCTTTCTCTCTCTCTGCAGAATTTGGAATGAGTTTGAATGAGGAGCTGATGGCTTGCAAGAGAGAAATGAATTAGTTGAATGATTTGGGAGAAGTGGAGGAATTTTGGGAGAAAATGGAAGTAATGGGTTAATGGCTCAAGGTGGCCAAAATTTCAAAGGCTTTGCCGACAAGTGCTCTCCCCACTCTCTCATTCCTAGCAATTTGATTGGTTTAAAGTGGTTGGGTGGTTCCCACTTGGAGCAATAAGCCAAATTAGATACCCGAAAATACCAAAAATATATCCGAAAACTCCCACTTTTGTACCAAAACTGGTAAATAACTCTACCCAAAATTAAAATGGGTATTACCATAAATATTGGGATGGTTAAAAATAATTATTATGGGATTTGTCCAAATATTCGGAACACCCATTTACTACATTTCGGATACGGATAAAATCACGTATCAGCTCAAATAAAATTTCCGACACTGGGAAAAATTATTCGTACGCATACACGTATTTATGAAATTTATTAACATCGAAAAAGACACAAAAAAAATATCTGGCATGAATAGTGCCTCGGGAAACGTGCCTCGTGAATAGTGATTTAGCGACGCTGCGCGAAATCAACTATTCACTTAAACAAAACTATAACACGTAAAATTTTATGCATTCACATAATCCAGATTGTCACACAACCTTTAAACTTACAACATAAAAATAATATTAATAAAATATAAAATATTCATTAATATTCAGAAATTCGAATTACAAGGAAATTTCAGAATTCTCGGTCGTTACAAATTATACCTTTATGTGGCACTGTAGACTCGGTCATATCAATGAAACAAGATTATCCAAGTTGCATAAAGATGGGCTTTTAGAGCTATCTGATTACGAATCATATCCAACTTGTGAATCTTGTCTCATGGGTAAAATGACTAAATCTCCTTTTAGTGGAAAAGGAGAAAGAGTTACAGAGTTGTTAGCGTTGGTACACACAGACGTTTGTGGACCTATGACAACAAATGCACGAGGAGGGTATTCTTATTTTATTACTTTCACTGATGATCATTCTAGATTTGGATATGTGTATTTAATGAAATACAAATCTGAATCGTTTGAAAAGTTCAAAGAATTCAGAAGTGAAGTAGAGAAGCAAACTGGTAAGAGTATTAAGATTCTTCGATCGGATCGAGGAGGGGAATACTTGACCAATAAGTTTCTCAATTGTCTCAAAGAAAATGGTATAATCTCACCATGGACTCCACCAGGGACACCACAGTTGAATGGTGTATCTTAAAGGAGAAATCGAACATTGTTGGACATGGTTCGTTCCATGATAAGTTTTACCGACCTTCCAATATCCTTCTGGGGTTATGCTCTAGAATCGGCTGCATACCTACTTAACAAGGTACCTACCAAATCCGTCCCAAAGACTCCATATGAGATATGGACAGGGAGGAAACCAAATCTTAAGCATGTTAAGACTTGGGGTTGTCCAGCTTATGTCAAAAGGTTTGAGCATGATAAGCTGAAGACTAGATCTGACAAATGTAAATTCGTGGGATACCCTAAAGAAACATCAGGGTATTATTTCTGTCATCCTACTGATGAAAAGGTGTTTGTTGCGAAACACGCTGCCTTCTTGGAAAAGGAGTTTATCCTCGAAGGGGTCAGTGGGAGTAAGATATATCTTGAAGAAGTTCAAGAACCACAAAATACTATGGATCAAAGTCAGGTACCTGACCAAGTAGAAGAACCTACTGTACCACAACCTATTCGTAAATCTGGAAGAGTACCGAAGATACCTGAGAGGTATGGATTCATCATAGAGGATGATGATGAGGTACGCATCATAGATGATGATGATCCATTAACTTACGAAGAGGCTATGAGTAGTGATGACTCAGAGAAATGGCTAGAAGCCATGAAATCTGAGATGGACTCCATGTATGAAAACCAAGTATGGACTTTGGTTTCACCACCTGAGGGCATTAAGCCAATTGGGTGTAAATGGGTCTTTAAGAGAAAGACTGGAGCAGATGGCAAGGTAGAGACCTATAAGGCCCGACTGGTTGCAAAAGGTTTCAAACAAAGACTAGGAGTTGACTATGATGAAACCTTCTCACCAGTAGCTATGCTCAAGTCCATTCGGATTTTTCTTGTAATTGCAGCTTATTATGACTACGAGATCTGGCAAATAGACGTGAAAACGGCATTCCTCAATGGAGAGCTTGAGGAGAATGTATATATGATACAGCCGGAGGGTTTTGTTTCAACGGTTGGAACAAACCAAGTCTATAAGCTACAACGATCCATTTATGAATTGAAGCAAGCTTCTCGAAGATGGAACATCCGTTTTGATGAGATAATCAAAAGGTTTGATTTTATCAAAAATGAGGATGAACCATGTGTGTACAAGAAGGTTAGTGGGAGCGCTGTTTCATTCCTTGTATTATATGTTGATGACATATTGCTGATAGGGAATGATGTTCCTATGCTACAGTCGATCAAAATTTGGTTATCTAAACACTTCTCCATGAAGGACTTGGGTGAGGCATCCTATATTTTGGGGATAAAGATCTATAAAGATAGATCTAAAAGGATGCTAGGCTTGACCCAAGGAAAGTACATTGACTCGATGCTAAAGAAGTTTAGCATGGAAGATTCCAAGAGAGGTCTCATGCCGATGAGCCATGGAATACATCTCTCCAAGAAACAGGCCCCAAAGACACCTGAGGAGAGAGACCGGATGAGTAAGATTCCTTATGCTACCGCAATAGGATCTATCATGTACGGTATGATATGTACTAGACCAGATGTCGCTCATGCACTTAGTGTAACAAGCAGATATCAGTCGAATCCAGGAGAAGAGCACTGGAAGGCAGTGAAAAATATCCTAAAGTACTTGAGAAGAACTAAGGATGTATTTCTTGTCTACGGTGGGTCTGAATTGAAACTAGAGGGCTATACAGACTCAAGTTTTCAAACGGACCAAGATGACAGTAAATCCGTTTCAGGGTACGTGTTTACCTTAAACGGTGGCGCAGTGAGTTGGAAAAGTTCCAAGCAGCAAACAGTTGCTGATTCAGTGATAGAGGCAGAGTACATAGCTGCAAGTGAAGCTGCAAAGGAAGCTGTTTGGATGAAGAAGTTCATAACTGAACTTGGAGTGGTTCCTAGCATTAGAGGAGCAGTACCTTTATTCTGTGACAACAATGGAGCTGTTGTGCAGGCTAAGGAACCCAGGTCTCATCAGAAATCCAAACACGTGTTGCGGTGGTTTCATTTGATTAGAGAGATCATTGAAAGAGGAGATGTCACCCTGGAGCATGTGGACTCTCAAGACAACATTGTAGATCCATTTACTAAAGCTTTAACTCAATAGTAGTTTGATCGTCACTTAGAGAAGATGGGTATTAGATACCATGGTGATTGGCTTTAGTGCAAGTGGGAGATTGAAAGTAGTATGCACACAAGCCAATCATATTTGATATGATGTAGCATATACTTTGTAATCTTATTCATTTATTAATAAAAGAATTGATTTTCTTAAAAGGCATTTTATATTATCTACATGGTGCTGTTATATTAAATGTGATAAACCCATAGTTTTGAGCAATGCTTTTAGAATCATGATGATGATCATGCTAATGAGATCTAAATTCTAGATAGCTCACAAACTAAAATTGTTCCTAATCGTTGGATTACTAAATTGGGGATTAGTGAATCCGGATAGATTAGTACATGCGTTGCTTGCTCTTAGGAAGAGGATGATTGATCTCATAATCATTTGTGTGGAGACACTAAAGCAAGTATGTAGGTGCTTATTAGAGAATAGGTTCACTGAACGTGACTCGCTAAGGAATACCTAATGGAGTTTTACTCGTCTGTCAATAGGAATTCCTCTAGTGATAGTAGTACAAGTGATCCTTGGACTTGAGATCATCATAGTATCTTGTGTATAATGAGTTATACTTTGACATGTCCCTTAAGACCTTTGGGGTATATCAAAGGGTATGATTGAGTATAATTAGTTGTACATGGAGATAGGTGAATGATCAATAAAGAATCTACCACGTCTAGTAAAAGATGTGAATGTCCTATGTGATTCGATAAATGACAACTCAGTAGTCCTTGGCCAAGGCAGAATGAAATTAGAAAGGAGTTTCTAATTTGCATTATTTAGAGTTGTGCATTTGAGAATCGAAATGCATATAATTAAATAAAATAAGACTTGACAGTAAATCCATGTCTTATATTTAATTGGGACATTGTATGGTAGAAGGATTGAATTGTACGGTAACTATTTACTCAAAGGTTCTTTTGTGATTAATGTTGAAATCTATATTATCTGGAAAGTCGTTGATCGCTAAGGGGACTTACCCTTATTGTAGAATAAATATTATTTATTTAAATGAATTAAATAGTTTAATTTATTTATTTAAATAAGATTAGAATGGTTCTAATTGATTTATTCACAACCGGATTAATATGAAGAACCTAAAGGGTCACATCGCAAAAGAAAAATATTTATTTAAGAAGTAAATGGCATAATTGTAATAATAAGTTAAGTGTATTTAATTTAATCTATGGAGATAGAATACATTAAATAGCTTAATATTTATTATTTAATATTTTGGAAATATTAAATATAAATTAATAAGAGGAGTCTTATTATTATTATTACTATTACTATTATTTAATTCCTAATAGGGATTGGGAATTAATTAATAGAACTATTATTTATTTCCTAATAGGGATTGAGAATTAATTAATAGAAGTACTCTCTCACAAATTCCTAATTAGATTAGGAGCATAATTAATTAAAGGAGTTTAATTATAATTGAAACCCTAATCCTAAATAGTTTAGGGAAGGGTTATTCCTACATCTATAAATAAGAGGAGTTTTATCATAGATTAAGGTTACACACTCTTGCATTAGATTGTGGAGAGTACTTACAATTTCTATAGAGATAAAAACTAGGGTTTTGCCAAATACTCAACTTCTTGAATACTTGTTCTTCCTTGGTGGATCATCTCTAGAGGCCAAACACTTGGGTGGCTAACGTTGATCAAAGGAAGGAATCACACCGTAGCATTCGAGGAGAACACGAAGGACTAGGAGTTGAACTTGTACCCGAGAAAGCTTTGTTCTACGAGGTTATAAATTCTTATTCTCTTTCTCTTTTGTTTATATCGTTAATTGAGCACAAGGATTGATCTTGGTGATGGTTTGTATAAAATTTTAAAATCCGATTTTATCGCGTTTCCGCACTATTTATGTAATTTGATTGCATGTTCGCGCTATATACAAACCTAACAGTTGGGCTCCTGACGGCGTGGCAATATCCTTCCCTTTTCCACTGCTTACTGACTGTCCAGGGACATAACACTTGGTTTCAAAATGTTGTATAACCTCCTGCAGGAAACTCTCCTTTTTAGCCGACTCATCATTCGTGGGGGTCAATTTTTCACCTCCTGTCTTAGATACAGGCTTGCCAGTACCTTGTTCATTGTTGACTTTCGGCATCAGACTTTCGGCCAGTTGAGTTGGGGTCCCCCCTTGAGAGTGTTTCTGTGCGGCGCCTCCATAATATCCCAACCCCGCCTTGCCTATCTGATTGGGCAGTTGAATAGGCTCAGTAATTCCTTGACTGTTCTTTCCCAACCCTTGCCCAGGTCGGAACTTCATCTTCATCATTTCTCTAGCAACAAAGGTAAGTTCAGGAGAGACCTTAGGTTTTACGGCTGGAGCCCCCAGACATCTATAGTGGGGAGTATTGATTTCCAGTGCCTGAAAACTGGCGGGTACCATTGATTCGTCCAAATTAATCACCGGCAGGCCATTCCTGTATGGAAAAGGGCCATTATGCTCCGCAGAGACCGTCACCAGATTCCCGTCGATGATAAACTTAATTTGCTGGTGTAGCGTAGAGGGAACTGCCCCGACCATGTGTATCCACGGCCTTCCCAATAACATGTTATAACTTGCCGCGATATCTAGGACTTGGAATGAAATATCGAAAGTACAAAGGCCTATCTCCACAGGCAATTCTATCTCCCCCATTGTATCCTTCCGGGATCCGTCAAAGGCTCGTACCATCACATAACTAGCCCGCAGGCGCTTGGGATTGATGTTCATTTTTTCCAATGTACTGAATGGACAGATATTCAATGCTGATCCCCCATCAATTAGCACCCCATTCATAACATATCCTGATGAGAATACCGCAATATGCAGCGGTTTCCGATGCCCCCTTCCCTCTTTGGGGATATCATCATATGTGAACGATATTTACATTGTTTTCTAACAGATGGTCCACTAGATGGCCGAAACCTTCTTTGCTAATCACCTTGGGAATGTGTGCCTCCTCCAGGACTTTGGCCAGAATTCTGCAGTGATCGTCGGATGATAATACCAAATCCATGATGGATGTCAGAGTCGATTCCTCGCTCAATACCTTGACCCCCCTCGCTTCTGAATGATTCATCTTCCTTAAGAATTCCACAGCTTTCTCCTCGGATATCTTCTCGTTCTTCTTCCCTTTGCTCTCAAGGACTCGTCCTGGAAGATATAAAGGATTCCCCCTTGATGTTACAGAAGCACAACTGGCCGCCTCTTCTGATACTCCCCCGTAATTCCACGGTACTGTTTTCAGACTGCTAATGGGGATTTGTGGTCTTACCGCAATGGTGAGAATCTTCGGAGCCGTTAACCTGATAGGCGCCTCTGTGATACCCCTGCTCAAACCCGCCAACCTAATCGGTGTCCCTCGTATATTCTCCTGACCACTTGTCATGCAAATCATCTCATCGATTCTCTTTATAAAATTCAGCCTTGGTGGTCCTCCGGCTTCGCTGGCTTCCACCACATTGACCCCTTCCCCATCATGCTTAGGCAGGGGATTGACTTTAACATTTGGTGACTCTGGCTGTTCCACCACGATCTCCCCGCTATCGATCATGTTCTGAATCTTGTGCTTCAGCGCCCAGCATCCCTGAGTATCATGACCAGGGGAACCCGAATGGTACGCACACCTCTTACTTGGGTCAAATCTTCTCCCTTTCGGGTCAATTGGGGGTGCCAAATCGACTATCTTTCTCTGTGCTATTAATACTGCCAAAATATGTTCAAGAGGATCCCCAAGCGGGGTGAATACCCGATCTCTGGTGGTCTCAAATCTTCTTCGTCCGTCCATCCTTTGATTATCGAAATTAGGTTGTCGGGGTGGCACAATTCTCTGTACTTGTACCAGAGGGCTATTCTCCACCTTCCTAGATGATCCCTACAGGATGAGGGAAACATCCTCCTCCTTTCTCTTTTGGGTCCTGCGGGAAGCATTGCCATAATTTCCACTCTGGATTTGCTCCGCAACTGTTTCTAGAGCTGTGAAGTCCTGGATCTTGCCAGACTTTAACCCCATGTCAATCATTTCTCCATGCTTTATCATTTCAGCAAAAGGCCTTCCAATCCCCGCTATCACTCGCTCATAATAGGGCGCCTCCTGAATGTCCACAAAGGTCATTACCATCTCTGCCTCGCTCATTGGAGGATTCACCTGTGCAGCCATACCCCTCCACCGCTGTGCATAGTCCCTAAAAGATTCTTTTAGTTGCTTCTTGACCTTTGTCATCTGATATCTGTCAGGGGCCATATGTGCCTGGAAGCTGTATTGTGTCAAGAAAGTATGGGCCAACTCCTCCCAGTTGTGGATCCGAGCATTGTCAAGGCGGGCATACCAAGTTCTTGCTTCTCCCGTTAGGCTTTTTTGGAATAACTGCATCCTCAGTCCTTCGTCCTCTGTATAAGACACAAGTTCCCCAATGTATATCTTTAGGTGTGTATAAGGGTCTCCCTTCCCATTATATTTCTCAAATTCGGGGATCTTGAACTTCTCCGGATACCTAGTTCCTGGAAAGACACACAGATTTGAATAATTTACCCTGCCCAGGGGAACCTATGCCTTTCAGAGACTGGATAGTCTCCTCCATCTGCTTCATTTTCTTTCGAAGATCATCAGTATCTCCCCCCTCTGGAATAGTGATTACTGTCTTGTTAGGTGTAGGAATGGCTTTGGGGATGACTGGCTCGCCCTTAGGCTGGGATTGATCATCCTTAGGCGGATCCTTGTTTGGCGGATCTTGTCTCAGTAGCAACTGCTCTTTCAGCATCGTGGCCATTTCCAACATCTGTTTTTTAAAATCATCGAATTCCTCCCGAGATATGGAACCAGGATTAGGAGGTGGAAGATTAGCCATTTCAGATGTAGAATCCTAGGCCTTCTTAGATCGCAAACGCGTTTGAGGAGCAATCCTATAGGGAAAAACAGTTTGAAGTTTAGTCTTGGGAAATGAAAGATGTGGATGCATGCTAAAGCTGTAACTTTTGTGTTTTTGGGTTTTTTAATCTTTCCCTGTAAAACAAAATGTTAGCAGTCCCTCATTGCAATAATAAATGCAAGACACGATTTATTATGCTTTCCCAGCTATTCCCTGCACAACATAGAGGTCAATACTTTCCTTTGACAAAAAGGGGAGGTATATATAAAAATATTGAATGGGACTATGACATTTATACGCGTAAACGTAAAAGGGCATGAAGAGACTTTCCCTGCGTTGGGTTAATCTGAGGCTGACCTACCCTAAGGTTACTCTCGCGGATTTTCGGCATGAAGGTCCCCAAATCTTCGCAATCTATTTGTCTGAATCCTTTCGATTGGAGCAGATCTGGGTGGTGCGTTTCCTGAGCCATCTCCGGGGAGCAGCCCCTTCAAGTCCAGTAATAAGCAACCGACAGGTTTGCCTCAGGAGGAGGTACACTCTCAACATACATTCACATTCATCGTCCTCATCGTATGTAAATGATTACTTTAAAGTAAAGCAATTTTATTCAATCATTCATTCATTGGACAAAAACACACATTCACACAACAACAAGTGAAACAGGTCAAAATATTGCACGTACATACACATTCATAAATTTTTAAAGGATAGGACAGCATCAAGATTTGAACGCGGCTTAAGCCCTCTAATCTCCCCAGCAGAGTCGCCAGCTGTCGACGCCGGGAAAATCGCTTCTAATGCTAATTATTACCCTTTCCAATTTTAGCCTTTTTATTAGATGATTTTTTGGAAAAGGTCGGCACAAATGTCGACGGGATTTTGAAAGATCGTTTTTTATGATGAGCCAATTGACCAGAGTCGCCAGTTGGTATATTTGAAATGGATGTACCAACTCATCCGAGCTTCGTTTTCGTAAATCGCTGGCTCATGTGTGACTCCGAATTAATTGGTCTGCAAACCGGAATTCATAGAGTTCGGGGGCTTTGCTTAAGCGAGGGGAAGGTGTTAGGCACCCCCCGACTTCCGTGAAACACGGTTACTGCAACCTTGATGCTTTTCCTATCCTTTAATTCTTAAAATGTGTGTGTGCGCGCGTGTGTGCTTATGTGAATGTTGTGGTGAGTTTGCATTAAGAAACCATTTGGGTTTTCTACGAAGAGTCGTGTTTTAATTTGAGAACGCTTTAGAATGTCTTTCGGCCTATACGAGTAAGCTTTATTATTATTATGAGAAAAGTTTGATTTTAATTGTCCAAAGCTGTTAGATTTTCATTAGGTGTCGTTTTGGCAAAGCAAGAGTTTTTAAACCTTCGTCAAAATAGGAATCAAGACCTATACGTTGCCTTCGTAAATAAAATGACAGGCAACTTCTAGGATCTCTTTAACCCTGTGCACAATGGTTTAATAAAACGTCATTTATTTTTATAAAACCATTTTTTGTGATGTTTGAAAACGATTTTTTCTTTAACCCTCTCGTTTGAATAGAAATCGACATTCACCCGTCCTTCCAATTTTAAGCCTCGTGGTGCTAATAACCTAATTTGATTGATTTTATGGAAATCTTCATCATTTAGCTTTGAAATCAATTTTTGTGTCGTAAATCAAATCAAGCATTAAAATGCGTTGGGGCTATTCATGGGCATGTGAGCCATCAAAATAACCCCGAACGCCCACAACCACATATTTCACTATTACGGGGCCTTAAACCCGATTTTCAACTTGATACCGTTTTAAGGTCCGACAATTACAATTTACAATAAAGGATACATCGCCCATAATACATACACCCAAAAATGTCCATCATCGGATTTGGACCACGGGGTCGCGCTCCTAGGCTCACATCCGAAATTTCTACACACCCACAAAATGGATAATACACAAATGAACAACACCGGGTTGCCTAACACACCACAATATCCTACAATAGCAATTTAAATACACTACGCATAATACATTACCATAACGAGCTAAAAAATTGCCAAATGGATATCATTGGGCCATTAGGAAGAATTTTGTTCCATTGAAACCCTCACTAATAATCCTTAATCCATGGATCCTCCATAATACACAAGAAAACTACATTTAATGTAACCCGAATGACAAAAAGTTTTAACAAAATGATATACAAAAATTCTATAAAAAGGGCTCTTCACCTTGCAAAATGACACCACGATGCGTGTAAACTCGTATATTAATTAGAGTAGAGAATGTAGGTGATACAATCTTACAAAGAGGGGTCTAAATCCTCACTTTTTTCTCTCTTTTCTCTCTTTTCTTGCTGCTGCTCGCTCCTGCCTTTTCCTCTTCTTTTTTTCTTTCAACCCCCTGTATCCCCCGTATGCAAATGAAGAACTGCGCTGATAAAGGCTGCCAGAGGCAGCCGCAGATTGATCCGCGACTGGCCGCAGATTGATCTGCGGCTGGCCTCGGTTCCCCCGTACCGATCCTCGGTTTTCCCCGCGCCGTGCTCAAGTTCCGTGTCGTCAGACGTCCCATCACTGGCCACAGATTGATCTGCGGCTGGCTGGGCTGAATTTCTCAATTTTCGTACCACACCTCGATTCTCGTGTTGTACTGTTGGTTTTCGCTGAAAGGCTTATATTTTGCAGTCCGGGAACCGCTGGGAAACGTGCCATGTCATTCAGGAATACTCGTTTCGAATGGCTGCGACATGACCCAGGATTTGTATTTGGAGTTTGGTTTCCAGGGCGCTGCCCCCCGACCCACACTAGCTCACCGGCGAGCAGGTAAGCGTAGTGGCCATTAGTCGACTCCTGATATCCGCTCATCGTCATGTCGGCTTTGATCGCAAGTCGTTGTGGTGGCTTTGAGTGTTCGTACTTATGTCCACCTTTCGTTCTCGTAGGCTGGGTTAATTGACGATTTTGCCCTCCTGTCAGGGTTAGTATACGAAGTGCAAAATTTGGGTGTCTACAATGGGTACTCCCATAAATTATTGGGATGCGTAAAAATATTTATTATGGGATTTGTCCATTTATTCGGAACACCCATATTACACATTTCGGATACGGATTAAATCACGAAGCAGCTTTAATAAAATTCCCGCCGCTTGGAAAAATTATTTCTTCGCATACACGCCTTAACAAAATTAATAGAAATCGAAAGAGATGCAAAAATATTCGGGCGTAAATAGTGCCTCGGGAAACGTGCCCCGTGAATAGTGATTTTACGAATTTTCGCAAAATCGATTTATTCACTCCAACGACACAACAACACATAAAATTTAACATATGCACATTTTCTAGGCTACAACACAACTCTAAGCACGTAACACAGATAATTATAAATAAAAATAAAAATTCATTTTATTCATACATAACTCGGGTTACAAGAAAATCTAAAATTTTCGATCGTTATAGAACCTATAAGAGTTAGTTAAGGGAATGAATAAAATGGGCGATATAAAACCTGTATTAAAACAATACGTGAAAATAATTCAAGCTATCAAGATTTTAGAAAAAGATATAAGTGGACTAAGTAAGGAGAGTTCGGTATTGTGATTCCGAGGATATAAGAGGGGAAGAAGGTGATAACTCGGATTTTTCAAAAAATTTTAAAATAAGAATTTAATAAATAAAATTCGTATTATATGACGTGTCGTGTGATATTCAAGAGTATTGTATAGTACATATTGTGAATAAATAAATTTTATTACAAAAATATGTTTTATAATTATGTTATAATTAAATATAATTATAAATGTGATATGTGGTCATATTGGCGCTATGAAATTATTTGAGATTTAGGAATTAAAGAATTGAAAATAATAGATAATTTGTAAGAAAGAGATTAACTTATATTAGTTAATCATTTTATATAAAAAAAAAATAAGGGAGATGTTAAATAACTTAATAGTTAAATAATTCAGTTAAGCAATTATTTACTATATGAAAGGAAATGGTATTATATATATATATATATATATTTAATGACACAATATGTGGAAGTAAACTAAATAATTGTAAATCAAATTACTTATTTGATTTAAGTGAGTAATATATTGTTATTACATAAATTGTTTAAGAACAATTTAAGAAAGAAAAATGAGAGAATATAATTATTATATATATATATAATAATAATAATTCAAATGATTGGTGATGTAAAGAGTGAATATTTGAGTAATTTATTTATAATGAGAATTCTATTAAATATGAAATTGATTTCATAATTAGTTAAACGGTTTATGTTATAAGTAATTAGTTCATTCTAATAAATGGATGTGTAATAGTAGTATGTGAAATAATGGAAGTATTATGAGTTAATATAATAATATAATGTGATATTGTAAGATCTGTTTTGGAAAGAATTGAGATAAGTAGGTGGGTGGGAATGAAAGTTGGTGTTTTATAAGCATGAGGTGGCTTACTCTAAGCTTATTTAGGATGACAGAGTTATATTATAAGCTGGAGCTGGCAAGAGAAGGGAATGTTAGAAATATGACCAGGCAAAACTGCTATTTACTAAAAGGGGAAGTTGTACAATCTGTTGTGATCTTCCTCTCTCAAATCACTCCATGCTCTCTCTTTATGTTCCATTCCCGTTCCATCTATTCCTTAAACTCTCTTAAAATTTCCAAAAGCTTCATCGTATACCTTGTTGGTTCAGCCGGAACCAAGGAAATTCATTAGAAGCTAAAGTATAAGTTGGACTGAGGTTAGATTCAGATAGCAGGGGCAGAAAAAGGAGGTATATGGCTGGTCCATAAGAGTTAAATTCAGCTCATTGAACCATTAAAGCATGGTACCATACAGGATCATAACGCTTTGAGTTCGCGTAATCGCATAGAATCGATAGTTTTACATCGCGAAGGCAAGTTTCTCAGTTTACTTGTATTATGAAAACTCGATATTGGTAATTGTTATCGCATTATGATGAAATCTTTGTGAATACGTGGAAATATATGTTGTTGAACGTTAATGTTATATGGATTGTGGAAGTCAAATTATGACTAAATTCAATTGAGTTTTCCACTCAATTTATCTGTGATATGTGATTCGACGTATGTGAGAAATATTAAGTTGATAATACGTAATGAATGATCTAAATACAATATGATGAATTTGAAATAAGCATGTAAAAACAAATACCATGAAATATGTAGAGTATATGTAGAGATATTACATAAGCTTTATGATGCATATATAGCATGCATAGCATGAGCAACATGATGCATGATTGAAATGCTTAGTATGTATGAACGTAACGCATGAAAACTGTTAGACTTGCTGGGCCATCGTGCTCAAACTTGTAATTATTTGCAGATTAAAGATACAATGCAATTTTCTTGCAAGCATGATGATTAAGACTTGAAGCGCGTTTAAAAGTGAACTTTTTATTGTTTTATTTAATTGTATCGATGTTAAGCCGAAATGACGGTTTCCAATGCATGTAAGCTAAGTTATGTAAAATTTTAAATCTTAGAACAAGAGTATTCGTTTTAAGTATGAGATGTAACTTTGCAATTACTGTACAGATTAAGTTAGTATGATGGCGATAGTGTATAAAAGGTGATGGTTAGTGTATATATTTAGATGCCGAATTACGTTGCGAATATCCAGGAAGGATTATAGACAAAAATTGAACTTTATATTCATATATAATATTTTGAAATGGATTTTTGTATATGTATAATTGAAATTCTAAATATAGGTACAGATGATAAAGGTTGCGAATCCTGAAACTGAGAGAAGATTAGAACAACTAAGTTTTAATATGTATATTGTTAATGTCTGTTATATACAGCAAGAATTAAGTTGTTTGTGATGGTGAGGCGCAAATTGAGCTAACTCATTAAATTTAGCCGCATACTTCGCGACTGACTCCCCTGCTTGAGCTCTAGAAACTTCACCTCCATGTTCTGCTGCATACTCTCCGGGAAGTAGTTCTCAAAGAATAACTCCTTAAAACGTTCCTATGTTATCACACTATCTCCGGCACGGCTTTTGTTGGCCTTCCACCAATAGTTCGCTTCACCTTTCATCATAAAGGTGGTGAACCCTATCTTTTATTTTTCGGCCACCCTTGCAACCTCGAACACTTTTTCTATTTTTTCGATCCAGGTTTGGGCTTCAATCGGATCTAGTGTTCCCATGAACTCGGGAGGTCCTACTAGCTTAAAATCCTTGAAACTAGCCAAATGTTGCGCGGGTTGTCGCTCTGTCTGTTCTACAACAGGTGGGGGTCTATTTTGCATGACTTATGCCAGCAACTCATCAAACGCTCTCATTGGGTCGCGTTGATCCTGTACCTCGCTTTGACTCCTCAACCCGCTGGTTACGCGGTCGTCCTTTTGGCGGCATGATATGATAAAAGAAAACCACCGGCTTTTACTTATAGTTTTATGCTTTAAGCAATAAGTCATTTAAGTCAGCAATTAAGAGTAAAAGCATCTATCAACACATTTGATTTAAATAAAACAACTGCATTTATTTTCATATACCACTGTTTTAATACAACCTATCTCAACATGTGGCATACTTCTATAAACGCTCAATGGCATGGCCCGCCAACCATTAATTATTCCCCTAAAGAACAAAAGTGGGGAATAATAACCTTCCACCCCTCTATCAGAAACAAAAATCAGGGTTTAATTGCTATCCCATGCATGCTACAAGCATAGGGATTTACAACACAAGTATGCCCCTATTATAACAAAAGTGGGACCTACTGCAACAGAATGCTAAAAATAACACATCACTGCCTGCTGCGGCAAACTGCAACTCTGAGCTCCCGTTGAGCCAGCCTGTCGACCACTCAGCGCCTAATCACGCGCCTGTTGCTCCCCTCTTCCCTGGGGTACCTCCTCACCCTGTCCCTCAGCCTGCTAATGGAAGTGGTCAAGCCTAAACTGAGGGAATCAATCCTGACTTCCCCCTCTACATGGATTCTGTTCGCAACCTCCGGATCAAACTCTGCAGTCAGAGCTGCCAACTGCTCTATAGCCTCATCTCTCTCTAGACGAGTAGTCTCCAGCTGATCCTCTACCCGCTCCGTCTATCCTACCAACACCACATTCCTCCCTAAGAGGTCATAAACCATCACATTAAGCTGAACAGAAACCTCACGGCGATCGTGAACCTCTGCCTCTAGGTCGGTAATCCTCTGGTCCCTTTTCTACAGTCTCTGGGTCAACTCTGCCTTTTTTCCCAAAGTCTGATACGCTAATGACTTGTACTGCTCCTCTCGGTCCTGGTGATCCATGTTCTGATCCTCTAAATGGGCTACTCGATGCTCGAGCTCCTTATTCCTATTTGTTAGCTCTTCGATGATGTCACTAACAGTAGTGCCCATGCCATCTGCATACTCATGTGGCTCATCATCCTCCGTCACTGGATCCTCCTCGGGGTCCTCATCCTCCCCCGCATCACTTAACTGTCTCAACACTCTTCTGGTAACTGGCTCCTCCTTAGAACCATACTCGGCCTCAGACTCATCCCTAGTGTCCATCATCTATGGCTCACTCGGCTGCACCTCTACTAAACGCTCTATGTCCACATGAATGTCTGTGAACTCCACCTCTCCAGCATGGCTGGACTCTCCTATCTCAGATATCCTACAGCCACAGACAGAAATAAATAGACAACAAGATGTCAGTGTCACAATGAAATATATTCATTGATAAAATGAAATGATATTTTATCATGTACCACTCGACTCGATGGATTTCCATAATCCACCTCTAAACATAACTCGACTCAATGGATCTCCTCGACCCATCACCTAGCGTACTCTATACGAGAATAATTCTAAGGTTATAACCTAGGTTTCGTATTCCTAAAGTTTATAACCTACAACTCTGATACCAACCTGTGACACCCCCAAATTCAGGTACCAATACCTCGAATCTGGTGCTCACGATAAAATACATCCATACACCTCTAAACAACATAAATCAACTAATGCGGAATAAATAAACATATGTTGTTCATTACAAAAGGTTTACTACGGTCCCAAGGTCTATAACGTTAAATAAATACATTACGGAATACATTAATAATACAAAACGATTCCACGATTACATAACGGGATAGTACATATAACTATTCCTTAAGCTTTCCTTTACCTTTGTCCACTTTAGAACTCTCCGGCTTAACTACAATAGGTATAGCAAGGGTGAGCAACTACTTTGCTCAACAAGTTTAAAATAAATAAAGAAGATATATCATGAATGAATGAGAATAATAATCGCGTAGTTCAACAATTTAAGAACATTGAAGAAATAGCTAACAATATAATCAAAGTTCAAATGAAATAATGAATATTGATTATTTACTGCTGAGTGGTCCAATAGACCATGAACTTTTTGGCCCCAAGAGTCAATCATTCAACTGACCCTTTTAAAATCTGGCTCTGTCAGTAGTACTTGAGGGGATCAGCCTCTCATACCCTATGTATATGCATAACATTTAACTTTGTCTGCATCGAATAATCGACACATTATAATCCCCTAATAAGGGTTGCTCTCTCAGTCCAAGAATCCTACTAACTACTGGTTTGGATAGCTTTTAAAATAATAACCTGTACATGTCTAGCCAAAACAAATGGCGTAGACTATTTCCTTAAACAGTTCATGAATGAAGAACTTAAACGTTTCACAGTCCAACAACAGATCATGAATTCAAATGCACAAGGTGCGAATATCAATAATAAACTTTGATGTGGAATAATTGACGATAATTAAACCACTAAAATGATAACTCGAGTTTGAGTTAGGAACTTGTAATAATATGGAATACTTGCTCAATGAATAAATTGAATTAAGTTAGGGAAACTTGCAATAATATAGAATAGTTGCTCAATCAATAAATAAACTCGCACAATAAATGAAGTTGTACGGTTGAGAAAACCTGTTCAATATTAAGTTGAATTAGGGTAAGGAAACTTGTCCAACACAAGGGTTAGAGAAGAAACTTGCCTCGTGCGTCTGCTACAATAATACAACATACGCTCTTCAATTATCCTACACACATGTGTGCACATAAACATATTATAATCAGTCATATAATGAATACCAAATATTGGTTTACACTACTCCATAAGGTTATAATCTTATTAGAAGCATAATATTAAACAAGGCTAAACACACTGGTTATAACGTTACGACGCTTGCACGTCCATACGCCAAACTTGCCTACTCAAATGCTTAAGCGACATGCACAACGTCACCAAACTGCCCAAATTCGAATTTGATCTAGACATGAAATCTCAATTCTTATTAATGTAAGTTGTAAATCTCCTCTTCCTCTTTCCGAATCATCTTGAATCACCTCAATCTGAGTTCGTATGAGAAAGTTATGCCCAATTTACTAAATGAGGTTGAGGCTGCCCAAACCCTACGATTTTGGACTTTACGATTTTCAAAGTTCATACAGTCCGAAAGATGGCCAATTTAGGCCTTCTTAAAGACCTCAAATCAAAGTTCTTAAAGAATAAAAGTTGTAGGTCTATGCTTCCTCTTTCCGAATCATCCTGAATCACCTCAATCCGAGTTTGTATGAAAAAGTTATGGTCATTTTACTAAGTGATGCTGAAGCTGCCTGCACTCTACGATTTCGAGAGGCACCCTACGATTACGAGAGGCACTCTACGATTTTTAGTGTTAGCTCGACAATTTACAACTCTACGACTCCGAGAGTTACTCTACATGTGTGGAGTAGACTCTACGACCTTCCCTTCATGATTTGCGAAGCTTACTCTATGATTGCAAGGTGAACGCTATGGGTTCGACTCTATTACCTCCTCTTGGACAGATTCATAGCACCTACTTCCAAACGTCATAACTTCCTCATTTTAAGTCAGAATTAGTCCGTTCCTAAGGCTATGGAAAGCTTGTAACCTGAAATACAACATATCCAAAAATCATAAATTTTCAAATTCTTTAACAGATCAAAACAGCAGCTCCAAGGAGCCTAGGTGCACCAATTTTCTGTGTTCTTGACAGCTTTGACACATTTTCTTAAAATCGCTATATCTCCCTCATCCGAGGTCAAAATTCATTCATTCCAAAGCCCATGGCTTCCTAATTCCGTGTACTACAAATAACCATAAATTTAGAATTTTTCATGCAACACAACAATACCAGAATTGATCGAAAGTTCACTGTTCATACTAAGTAATCGTGTTCTTGACATGGTTTACTAAAACCTTCACCACAAATTCATTTTAAAAGCTTTTTACTCTATTCCAATCGGGTTATGAGGATAACCCTTGTAATACATTACCACAATAACAAACAAAGCAAACAAATGCAGAATCGAAGCTATAAGTCCTCTAAAACAATCCGAATGTCCGTGCTCCTCCAAAATATCCATGTTCTTCATTGTTCGTCATCCTTTACGCATGGGTTGGAATTTTCTTGTCATATTGTTCCACTTTAATGTTATTAGGAAGGTTTTTAGGGTCTTAAGAACTTCCATAACAACTTACACGTAACTAACAATAACCATAAATAACAAAAATCAAACCCACCAAGCATATAAGCTACAAAACCATGAAAGCTTGAAATATTGAAAGAAAAGGGTCATGGTTGATGTTTACCTCTTGATTCTTGCTCCTTGATGCTAAAAGACTTGGTTAGAGCTTGAAGCTCTCTCTTCTTCTTCTTCTTGGCTTACTCCCGAACAAACCCACTTCTTTCTCTCTCTAAAAACTCTCTTTCTCTCTCTACTTCTTCTTCTTCTTCCTTATTTTTTCTCTTTCTCTCTCTATATTTTCTCTCAACTCTGCAGCAACTTGGAAACGATATAGGAAGAATATTGGAATGGAATGGGAGATTGAAGGGAACTTCGGGAGAATGAAGGGATTTTACCCGAGTGGGTTTAACATTCAAGAGGAATGTTGTGCAAATAAGGAATTCGAAGGTAAAATACTTGGCTCAATGCCACTTTATCCGACCACTCCCTACTTGCTCACTCCTCATTAGCTTAGCATGTCTCCTCCTCAATTTCTATTGGTCCAAAGAGTTAGGTGGTTCCCCATATAGCAACACACACAAATTAATACACCCATTTGATCTCTCCCATACCCGAATACTTCCTTATGTGTACCAAATTTGCTTAATAACTCTACCAAAAATTAAAATAGGTTATCCTATAAAATATTGGGATGGGTAAAAATAATAAATACGGAGTTTGTCCATTTATTCGGAACACCCATATAAAATAATTCGGATACAAATTAAATAACTAGCGAGCTCAAATAAATATTTCAACACTTGGAAAAATTATCTCACGAAATTTTTAGTAATTGAAAAAGACGTAAAATATTATGGCGTGAATAGTGCCTACGAATAGCACACCGTGAATAGCGATTTAGCGATAATATGCGAAATCAATTTATTCACTTATACAAAACTATAACACGTAACATTCATGTATTCACATAATCCAGGTTGTTACACAATCTTTAAACACGTAAGCACAAAATAATGTTACTAAAATTCACGATATTCATTAATATACATAAGTTCAAATTATAAGGTTATCTAGAATTCACAGTCATTACAAGGACACCACCCATCAAATGAAAGTAGTATACACACAAGCTAATCATATTTGATATGATGTAGCATATACTTTGTAATCTTATTCGGTTATTAAAGGCATTTTACTTTATCTACATTGTGTTATTATATTAAATGTGATAAACCCATAATTTTGAGCAATGCTTTTAGAATCATGATGGTGATCATGCTAATGAGATCTAAATTCTAGATAGCTCACAAACTAAAATCGTTCCTAATCGTTGAATTACTAAAAAGGGGATTAGTGAATCCGGATAGATTAGTACATACGTTGTTTGCTCCTATGAAGAGGATGATTGATCTCATAATCATTTATGTGGAGACACTAAAGCAAGTATGTAGGTGCTTATTAGAGAATAAGTTCATTGAACGTGGCTCGCTAAGGAATACCTAATGGAGTTTTACTCGCCTGTCAATAGGAATTCCTCTAGTGATAGTAGTACAAGTGATCCTTGGACTTGAGATCATCATAGTATCTTGTGTATGATAAGTTATACTTTGACATGTCCCTTAAGACCTTTAGAGTATATCAAAGGGTATGATTGGGTATAATGAGTTGTACATAGAGATATGTGAATGATCAACAAAGAATCTACCATGTCTAGTAAAAGATGTGAATGTCCTACGTGATTCGATAAATGACAACTCAGTAGTCCTTGGCCAAGGCAGAATGAATTTAGAAAGGAGTTTTTAATTTGCATTAATTAGAGTTGTGCATTTGGGAATTGAAATACATATAATTAAATAAAATAAGACTTGACAGTAATTCCATGTCTTATATTTAATTGGGACATTGTATGGTAGAAGGATTGAATTGTACGGTAACTATGCACTGAAAGGTTCTTTTATGATTAATGTTGAAATCTTTATTATCTGGAAAGTCGTTGATCGCTAAGGGGGCTTACCCTTATTGTAGAATAAATATTATTTATTTAAATAAATTAAATAGTTTAATTTATTTATTTAAATAAGATTAGAATTGTTCTAATTGATTTATACACAACCGATCTAATATGGAGAACCTAAAGGGTCACACCGCAAAAGAAAAATATTTATTTAAGAGGTAAATGGCATAATTGTAATAATAAGTTAAGTGTATTTAATTTAATCTATGGAGATAGAATAAATTAAATAGCTTAATATTTATTATTTAATATTTTAGAAATATTAAATATAAATTAATAAGAGGAGTCTTATTATTATTATTATTACTATTACTATTATTTAATTCTTAATATGGATTGAGAATTAATTAATAGAAGTACTCTCTCATGAATTCCTAATTAGATTAAGAGTTTAATTTAATTAAAGGAGTTTAATTAGAATAGAAACCCTAATCCTAAATAGTTTAGGGGAGATTTTTCTACATATATAAATAAGAGAAGTCTTATCATAGATTAGGGTTACACACTCTTGCATAAGAATTATGGAGAGTACTTGCAATTTCTATAGAGATAGAAACTAGGGTTTTGCCAACACCCATCTTCTTGAATAGATATTATTCCTTGGTGGATCACCTCTAGAGGCCAAACACTTGGGTGGCTAACGTTGATCAAAGGAAGGAATTTAATCGGTGGAATTCAAGTAGAACACGAAGGAATTGGAGGTGAACTTGTACCTGAGGAAGCTAGAATTCTACAAGGATATAATTCTTATTCTCCATCTCTTTCGTTTAATTAATAATTGTGCATAAAATAAGATCATGGTGATGGTTTGTATAAAAAATTTTAAAATATGATTTTATCGCGCTTCCGCTTTATTTATGTAATTTGATTGCATGTTCGTATTATACAAACCTAACAGTGGTATCAAGAGCTAAACTTTATGCGAATTATTAATTATTTTAATTCTGTATATACATTGATATGTGTTTAGAATAATTTAATTGGACATAACTATTTGTGTAAACTTATTTTAATTTATTAAAAAAAATTTAAAAAAACGTCGGTCAAAGTTAACGGTCAAACGTTGACTGGTCAACTGATGACGTGGCACTAGCTACTAATGTGGCGCTGACTGGTCAACTGTTGACTGCTGACGTGGCGCTGACTTGATAACCTTTAAAAATGAAATAATTAATTTGGGGCTAGAGGGTTTTGAACCCTTGACCTATTGGTCATATTTTAAAAGCCTTACCACTACACCAGACTCACTTTTGATTATGAATCAGAATGTTTAATATTTAAACTATATAATTCTGGTTTTGAAGTTTGACTTAAAGGCTTGTTTGATTATTTCTTTTAAAGGTTTATGATCAAGGGTTGACCTCATTTTTTTTTAAAATTAAATTAAAGGAGTTTATTTTGATTTAGAATTTAATTAAAAATAAAGGAGTTTATTTTTATTCAAAATTGGATAAATTAAAATAAAAGAGTTTATTTTGATTTGGATTATGATTAAAATAAAGAAGTTTATTTTAATTGGAATTGGATTTCATTATAACTAATTAGAGTTGGAATTAGATTCCATGATAACTAATTGGAGTTAAAATTGGATTTTATATTAACTAATATTGCCCATTAAATGATATCAATGCATATATGGAATGGTTTTATTATTCATGAGATGAATATTATTTATTGATGCATATGGAGATATGCATGATAATAAATATGGATTGATTATGGATTATTGACCAATGTGTGATTGGATTTACTTTAGAGGATGCTTGAATGCATGGGTTTTTATAAATGGGTTCTGCGTACCTCGTCTTCTCTAGTTTTTCTTGATGTAAATTCTATCTTCCTCCTATGTACTTTCCCTTGACTACTGATCAAGGTTTCTATTTATTTTAAATAGTTTATGTAATAGGACTAGTTAGAATTATTTTGAAGAATTGGAGACAAAGGATCAAGGAGCGCTTGAAGACCTGTTTGTAATGGAGCCCGGGATTTAAATATAATAGTTATATTTAAATTTGATTCTTGCACCCTAGGTTTGACCTTTTGGTTCACTTGGTGGCTCTACTGAACCAAACTAGAATAAAAGTCCATAATCAATCCGGATAGAATATATTATTCTATATGTGCATGCTTACTATATAAGTATATATATATATATATATATATATATATATATATATATATATATATATATATATATATATATATACACACAATGAGGATCCAGTCCGGGAGTCCGCATTTTAACAAAATGCGGGACTTTTTTTTTCTTTTTTTTTTTGCTTTTTTTTTAAAACAACTAAAAATAAATAAATAATTATGGAACTGAAATTTTTACATAATACAATGTTTTGAGCGTGATTTAGATACATATAACAAAACATGTATGTACAGTCTGCACTAGTTGTTTTAAAAAAAAAGCAAAAAAAAAAAAGTCCCGCATTTTAACAAAATGCGGGATCCCGCACCTTATCCTTATCCTATATATATATATATATATATATATGTGTGTGTGTGTGTGTGTGTGTGTGTGTGTGTGTGCATGCGCGCCAAACAAGATGAGACAAATAATAACAAACCCCTCAAAGAAATCATATTAAGTTCTAAGCATTCAAAGATATTCGGAATATCGAGCGTCGCCTTCTAGCATGGTAAAGCAATAGAGTATTAATATTTAATATGAGTTTGTTGTGCACACACAAGGCGAGTATTAAATATTTAAGATGTTGTTTTATCACATTTGATGCTTATTAAGGAATTGAACATTATTACTTTGTTGTGCACACACAAGGGCGGTCTTTTTATCTTCACATATATGGAAGTGCTAAGTTGGACTTAACTTAGATTATTTTAGTTCGAATGTGCACACACTTGACCATTATAATCTAAGAGGCAAAATATAAGGAGTTACATAGTGATGTAATTGATAATAGTTGTCTACCTATTTATTTATATATAGTTTGTTGTGCACACACAAGGCTATATACATTTGAAATGGGATCCTTATTCTCACTAGTAAATCTTTAATTAGATTTGTCGAACTATATATTGAGGGTAATATAGTTTGATAAAAAATAGTGGGAGATACCAATTTAAATAAAGACCTAATTTATTTTGGTAATTAATTAACAAATGAATGTATGCTAAAATATTGTTAAATTATAAATTCATTTACAAAATTTTACAATGTCTAATTTACTATCACTGCGGAGCATATTAGATACTAATTAACCGGAACAAATTAAAAGGACTGGTTAAAGAATCTGAGAATAGTTCTCAAGGCTGAAAAGCTATCTTATGTCTTTAATATGCATATCCCTGCAATGGTTGCAGACAATGCTTCTAAGGAAGAGATTGCTACTTTTAGAAAGTGGCAAGATGATGCACACCGTGGCTCAATGCATCATGCTCGTATCCATGAGTAACAGCTTCAGCGTCAACACGAAACTATGGATGCTCCAACTATATTCATGCACCTCAAGGAGTTGAATGGTGAGGGAAGTAGGACTATTAGATATCAGATATCTAAGGAGCTCTTCCGATCTAGAATGGCCGATGGCACTACAGTATATACAAATGTCCTAAAAATGATCAATCTGATTGAACAATTAGGACAATACGGTTTTGTCATGGATGGAGAGTTGATCTTGCAATCACTTCTGGACTCTTTCTCACAATTTGTTGTGAATTTCCACATGAACAAACTATATGTCAGCCTGCGTGAGTTGCTTAAACATGTTGAAAACTGTAAAGAGTCACTTTCCAACCAAGAAAGACCAAGTCTTACTGGTAGATAATTCTTCTAGGAAGCGGAAGAAGGCCAAAGGATCTTTTTAAAAGAAGAACAATTCAAAGAAGATATAAGGAAAGGCAATAACTAAGGACACTAAGAACAAAACTGATGCAGATAGCAAAGGAGTTTGCTTCCACTGCAATAGAGGCTAGCCAGAAGAGGCTTAGTGAAGCTTCGGTTACAGATATAGGTTTGTTCATCATTGAAATAAATCTTTCTGTAAGTTAAGGTTCTACTTGGGTATTAGATACCAGCTATAGTTCTCACGTATGCAATCCAATACAGAGACTAAGCAGAAGTAGAAAGCTAAACAAAGAGTAAGTAATCTTACGTGTGGAGAATGGAGCAATGGTTGCTACATTAGCCGTAGGAACTTATAGTTTAGCGTTGGGGCGGGCAAGTTTATTAAGTTAATAAGTTGTTATTATGTTCCAGTTCTCTTTAGAAACATTATTACTTCCGTTGTTGGACAAGGAAGGTTCTGGTATTATATTTAAGAACAATTGTTGTTCTATTTATAATGATAATGTTTTGTTTGAAATTGGAAGATCACTTGATGGACTTTGTAAACTTGACTTACATGAAAAATAATTTTACAAATTTAACAAACTAGTAAAAGAAAAGGAGATGATCATTCGAAGAGTTAAATATGTGTATTTGATGAAATACAAGTCTGAATCATTTGAAAGGTTCAAAGAATTTAGAAGTGAAACAAATTGACAAAGTATTAAGATTCTTTGATCAGATCGAAGAAGGAATACTTGTACAATGAGTTTCTAGATCATCTCAAAATGGTATTTTCTCATAATGGACACTTGATGATACGCAATAATTGATTAGTGTATCTAAAAGGAGAAATTGTACCTTGTTGGACATGGTGCGGTCCATATTGATTTTTACCGACATTCCAGTATCCATCTTGGGTTATGCCCTAGAAATGGCTGCATATCTACAAAATAAGGTAACCTCAAAATCCGGCTCCAAGACTCCATAAAAGTTATGGACAGGGAGGATTCCTAATCTTAAGTATGTTAAGATAAGTTTCAAAAGATAAGTTTGGGACAAAATATGACAAGTGTAGATTTGTGGGATATCCTAAAAAGGGTTTAGGGTATTATTATTATAATCCTACACGCTGCCTTCTTGGAAAAATGTGTTTATCATTGAAGGAGTTAGTGGGAGGATAATAGATATTGAAGGAGTTCAAGAACCACAAAGCACTTTGAGTCAAATCGAGGAACCTATAGATAGACCTATTGTACCATTATCGAATCATAAATCTGGAAGAGTACCGAAGATACCTAGGAGGTATGGATTCATCATAGAGGATGATGATGAGGTACACATCATAGAGGATGATGATCCAGTAATATACGATGAGGCTATGAGTAGAAGACACTCAGAGAAATGATAGATGGCCATGAAATCCAAAACAGACTCTATGTATGAAAACCAAGTATAGACTCTGGTGTATATGGGTCTTTAAGAGAAAGACTGGGGCAAATGGCAAGGTAGAGACCTATAACACCAGACCTGTTTAAAAGGTTTTAAATAAAGTCAAGGAGTTGACTGTGATAAAACCTTATTACCGGGTAATGCTCAAGTTCATTTTGTTAGGTTTGTATATAACGCAAGCATGCAATCTCATTACATAAATAGGGCAGAAGCGTGATAAAACGGATTTTAAAATTTATCATACAAACCATCCCCATGATCTTTACTTGTGTTCAATTATCAATTAACGAAAGAGATAGAGATAGAGAATTATACCCTCGTGAATCAAAGCTTCCTCGGGTACAAGTTCACCTCCAATTCCTTCGCGTTCTCCTTGAATTCCACCGTCTAGCCACCCAAGTGTTTGGCCTCTAGAGGTGATCCACCAAGGAAGAATAGTTGTTCAAGAAGATGGGTGTTGGCAAAACCCTAGTGTCTATCTCTATAGAAATTGTAAGTACTCTCCACAATCTAATGCAAGAGTGTGTAACCCTAATCTATGATAAGACTCCTCTTATTTATAGATGTAGGAAAATCCTTCCCTAAACTATTTAGAATTAGGGTTTCTATTTTAATTAAACTCCTTTAATTAAATCAACCTCCTAATCTAATTAGGAATCATGTGAGAGTATTTCTATTAATTAATTCCCAATCCCTATTAGGAATTAAATAATAGTAATAGTAATAATAATAATAAGACTCCTCTTATTAATTTATATTTAATATTTCCAAAATATTAAATAATAAATATTATGCTATTTAATTTATTCTATCTCCATAGACTAAATTAAATACACTTAACTTATCATTACAATTATGTCATTTACTTCTTAAATAAATATTTTTCCTTTTGCGGTGCGACCCTTTAGGTTCTCCATATTAAACCGATTGTGAATAAATCAATTAGAACAATTCTAATTATATTTAAATAAATAAATTAAACTATTTAATTCATTTAAATAAATTTATTCTACAATAAGGGTAAGCCCCCTTAGCGATCAACGACTTTTCAGATAATATAGATTTCAACATTAATCACAAAAGAACCTTTCAGTGCATAGTTACCGTACAATTCAATCCTTCTATCATATAATGACCCAATTAAATATAAGACATGGATTTACTGTCAAGTCTTATTTTATTTAATTATATGTATTTTGATTCCCAAATACACAACTCTGATTAATGCAAATTAGAAACTCCTTTCTAATTTTATTCTTCCTTGGCTAAGGACTACTGAGTTGTCATTTATCGAATCACATAGGACAGTCACATCTTTTACTAGATGTGGTAGATTCTTTGTTGATTATTCACCTATCTCCATGTACAACTTATTATACCCAAATCATACCCTTCGATATACCCTAAAGGTCTTAAGGGACATGTCAAAGTATAACTCATCATACACAAGATACTATGATGATCTCAAGTCCAAGGATCACTTGTACTACTATCACTAGAGGAATTTCTATTGACAGGCGAGTAAAACTCCATTAGGTATTCCTCAGCGAGCCACGTTCAGTGTACTTATTCTCCAATAAGCACCTACATACTTGCTTTAGTGTCTCCACACAAATAATTATGAGATCAATCATCCTTTTCCTAAAAGCAAGCAACGTATGTACTAATCTATCTGGATTCACTAATCCCCTTTTTAGTAATCCAACGATTAGGAACGATTTTAGTTTGTGAACTATCTTGATTTTAGATCTTATTAGCATAATCACCATCATGATTCTAAAAGCATTGCTCAAAACTATGGGTTTATCACATTTAATATAACAACACCATATAGATAATGTAAAATGCCTTTTAAGAAAATCAATTCTTTTATTAATAAATGAATAAGATTACAAAGTATATGCTACATCATATCAAATATGATTAGCTTGTGTGCATACTACTTTTAATCTCCCACTTGCACTAAAACCAATCGCTATGGTATCTAATACCCATCTTCTCTAAGTGACGATTAAACTGCTGTTGTGTTAAAGCTTTAGTAAATGGATCTGCAATGTTGTCTTGAGAGTCCACAAACTCCAGGGTGACATTTCATCTTTCAATGATCTTTCTAATCAAATGAAACTGCCGCAACACGTGTTTGAATTTCTGATGAGACCTAGGTTCCTTAGCCTGCGCAACAGCTCCGGTGTTATCACAGAATAAAGGTACGACTCCTCTAACGCTAGGAACCACTCCAAGTTCAGATATGAACTTCTTCATCCAAACAGCTTCCTTTGCAGTTTCACTTGCAGCTATGTACTCTGCCTCTGTCACTGAATCAGCAATTGTTTGCTGCTTGGAACTTTTCTAATTTACTGCGCCACTGTTTAAGGTAAACACATACCCTGAAACGAATTTATTGTCATCTTGGTCCGTTTGAAACCTTGAGTCTGTATAGCCCTCTAGTTTCAATTCAAACTCACCGTAGACAAGAAATACATCCTTAGTTCTTCTTAAGTACTTTAGGATGTTTTTCACTGCCTTCCAGTGCTCTTCTCCTGGATTCGACTGATATCTGCTTGTTACACTAAGTGCATGAGCAACATCTGATCTAGTACATATCATATCGTACATGATAGATCCTATTGCTGAAGCATAAGGAATCTTACTCATACGGTCTCTCTACTCAGGTGTCTTTGGGGCCTGTTTCTTGAAGAGATGTATTCCATGGCTCATCGGCATGAGACCTCTCTTGGAATCTTCCATGCTAAACTTCTTTAGCATCGAGTCAATGTACTTTCCTTGGGTCAAGCCAAGCATCCTTTTAGATCTATCTCTATAGATCTTTATCCCAAAAATATAGGATGCCTCACCCAAGTCCTTCATGGAGAAGTGTTTAGATAACCAAATTTTGATCGACTGTAACATAGGAACATCATTCACTATCAGTAATATATCATCAACATATAATACAAGGAATGAAACAGCGCTCCCGCTAACCTTCTTGTACACACAAGGTTCATCCTCATTTTTGATAAAATCAAACTTTTTGATTATCTCATCAAAACGAATGTTCCATCTTCGAGAAGCTTGCTTCAATCCATAAATGGATTGTTATAACTTACAGACTTGGTTTGTTCCAACCGTTGAAACAAAACCCTCTGGTTGTATCATATATATATTCTCCTCAAGCTCTCCATTGAGGAAGGCCGTTTTCACATCCATTTGCTAGATTTCATAGTCATAATACGCTGCAATTACAAGCAAAATCTGAATGGACTTGAGCATAGCTACTGGTGAGAAGGTTTCATCATAGTCAACTCATTGTCTTTGTTTGAAACCTTTTGCAACCAGTCGGGCCTTATAGGTCTCTACCTTGCCATCCACTCCAGTCTTTTTCTTAAAGACCCATTTACACCCAATAGGCTTAATGCTCGCAGGTGGTGAAACCAAAGTCCATACTTGGTTTTCATACATGGAGTCCATCTCGGATTTCATGGCTTCTAGCCATTTCTCTGAATCTTTACTACTCATAGCCTCTTCGTAAGTCAATGGATCATCATCATCTATGATGCGTACCTCATCATCATCCTCTATGATGAATCCATACCTATTAGGTATCTTCGGTACTCTTCCAGATTTACGAATAGGTTGTGGTACAGTAGGTTCTTCTACTTGGTCAGGTACCTGACTTTGATCCGTAGTATTTTGTAGTTCTTGAATTTTTTTCAAGATATATCTTACTCCCATTGACCCCTTCAAGGATAAACTCTATTTCCAAGAAGGCAGCATATTTTGCAACAAACACCTTTTGATCAGTAGGATGATAGAAATAATACCCTGATGTTTCTTTAGGGTATCCCACGAATCTATATTTGTCGGATCTAGTCTTCAGCTTATCATGCTCAAACCTTTTGACATAAGCTGGACAACCCCAAGTCTTAACATGCTTAAGATTTGGTTTTCTCCCTGTCCATAACTCATATGGAGTCTTTGGGACGGATTTGGTAGGTACCTTGTTAAGTAGGTATGCAGTCGATTCTAGGGCATAACTCCAGAAGGATACTGGAAGGTCGATAAAACTCATCATAGAACGAACCATGTCCAACAATGTTCGATTTCTCTTTTTAGATACACCATTCAGCTGTGGCGTCCCTGGTGGAGTCCATTGTGAGATTATACCATTTTCTTTGAGTCAATTGAGAAACTCATTGGTTAAGTATTTCCCTCCTCGATCCGATCAAAGAATCTTAATAATCTTACCAGTTTGCTTCTCTACTTCACTTCTGAATTCTTTAAACTTTTCAAACGATTCAGATTTGTATTTCATTAAATACACATATCCAAATCTAGAATGATAACCAGTGAAAGTAATAAAATAAGAATACCCTCCTCGTGCATTCGTTGTCATAGGTCCACATACGTCTGTGTGTACCAACGCTAACAAATCTGTAACTCTTTCTCCTTTTCCACTAAAAGGGGATTTAGTCATCTTACCCATGAGACAAGATTCACAAGTTGGATATGATTCATAATCAGATAGCTTTAAATGAGTGTTAGAACATAATAACAATTATTTAAACTAACGGACTTGCCCATAGGCAGTGCTAAACAATAAGTTCCTACAGCTAATGCAACAACCTTTGCTCCATTTCCCACTTGTAGGACAACTTCATCCTTGTTCAGCTTTCTACTTCTGCTTAGTCCCTGCATATTATTACATATGTGAGAACTACAGCTGGTATCCAATACCCAAGTAGAATTTTGACTTTCAAAAAAATTAATTTTAATCATGAACAAACCTAGATCGGAAGTCGAAGCTTCTCCAAGCTTCTTTCGGTCCGCAAGATACTCCTTGCAGTTCCTCTTCCACTGTCCCGACTTATTACAATGGTAGCAAATTCCTTTGCTATCTGGATCAGGTTTCTTTTTATCCTTTCTCTTCGCCTTGCCTAGGCCTTCTTGTTTTTCTTCTTTTCAGAAGATACCTTGGGCCTCTTCCTTTTCTTGGAAGAATCATCCACTAATAAGACTTAGTTCTTGTTAGATGAGAAGTGACCTTCTGCAGTTTTCAACATGTTAAGTAACTCAGGCAAGCTGACGTCCAACTTATTCATGTGAAAATTCACAACAAATTGTGAGAAGGTGTCCGCGAGTGACTACAAGATCAAATCTTGGCTTAACTCCCCATCCATCACGAACCCAAGCTGTCTAAGTTGTTCAATCAAATTGATCATCTTGAAGACATGAGTCTCAACAGTAGTGCCCTCAGTCATACGAGATCGGAAGAGCTCCTTAGATATCTGATATCTAGCAGTCCTACTTTGCTCACCCTGCAACTCTTTGAGGTGCAGTAATATAGTAGGAGCATCCATAGTTTCATGCTGACGCTAAAGCTCGTTACTCATGGATGTGAGCATGATGCATTGAGCCAGGATTGCATCATATTGCCACTTTCTGAAAGTAGTAATCTCTTACTAAGAGGCTGTTTCTGCAACATTTGTAGGGACTGGCGAATTTAGGACATAAGAAATCTTTTCAGCAGTGAGAACAATTCTCAGATTCCTTAACCAATCCGTGTAATTCGGTCTGATCAGTTTGTTAGCATCAAGTATGCTACGCAGTGATAGTGAGTTTGACATTTTTAAATTCTGCATATGAAATAGATAACATTTTAGCATACATTCATTTAATTAATAAATTACCAAAATAAATTAGGTCTTTATTTTAAATTGGTATCTCTCACTTTTTCATCAAACTATATTACCCTCATTATATAGTTCAGCAATTCTAATTAAAGATTTGCTAGTGAGACTAAGGATCCCATTTTAAATGTATATAGTCTTGTGGTGACACAATAAAAGATATATAAATAAATAGGTAGACAACTATTGTCAATTACATCACTATGTAACTCCTTGTATTTTACCTCTTAGATTATTTTGATCAAGTAGTGACACATCCGAATCAAAATTATCCAAGTTAAGTCCATCCTAGCACTTCCATATATGTGAAGAGAAAAATACTGTCCTTGTGGTGACACAGCAAAACAGTAATGTTCAATTCCTTAATAAGCATCAAATGTGATAAGGCAACATCTTAAATATTTAATACTTGCCTTATGGTGACATAACAAACTCATATTAAATATTTAATACTTTCTAGAAGGTGGCGTTCGATATTCTAAATATCTTTGAACGCTTAGGACTTAATATAATTTCTTTGAGGGGTTTGTATTTATTAGTCTCATCTTGTTTAGCGCGCATGCACATATATATATAAAATACGCGTCATATTATTTAACATGCGAAGCATGTTGGATAATATATAATATATATATATAGTAAGCGTGCATATATAGAATACTATATTCTACCTGGATTGATTATGGACTTTTATTCTAGTTTGGTTCACTAGAGCCACCAAGTGAACCAAAAGGTCAAACCTAGGGTGCAAGAATTAAATTTAAATATAACTATTACATTTAAACCCGAGCTCCATTACAAACGGGTCTTCTTGCGCTCCTTGCTCCTTTGTCTCCAATTCTTCAAAATAATTCTAACTAATCATATTACATAAACTATTTACAATAAATAGAAACCTTGATCAGCAGTCAAGGGGAAGTATATAGGAGGGAGATAGAATTTACATTAAGAAAAATTAGAGAAGATGAGGTACGCAGACTGTAGGGTTTTGGACACATAAACGCAGCGGAATTTAAATCAGTAAAATAATTTTTCGAAACCCTAAAACAGGATCCATGCGAAAAGAACAAATTAATTCAGAGGTTTAGATTTGTTTTACCAATTATCCGAGCTTGAATGGAACGATGAAATTCTGAACGGCTTCGAATCTCCAACGCAATCCAACGGAACTGCGTCTCTACGGTATCCACACGAACGTCCCACAAATCGTCACACGATCTGTAGCAAAGAGAACTCCGGTACTAGCCGCCAAGATCTGGATTTTCTCAAGTGTTGCTCTCAACTCTCTTTTCTAAAACGGCTAGGGTTTTTCTATTTAGTTTCACGTTAACAAGACTGCTGATATATCTGATATATATAGAGTCCAAAAGGTTAAGCAAAACCCTAATCCTATTAGAAAAGTAAAATCCGAATTTATATATATATATTATATTTTAATTAAGTCTTACTTAATTAATATACATATATATACAAATTATCTTTTTAATTTAAATTCGTAATTTAAAATACTATCAATCATATTGATATATTTAAATCCTTACAATTTAAATTAATTCTCTTTTAATTACGTTCTAAGTGTGTGACCCTATAGGTTATTATTATATTGGCAATAATTTTAAAATCATATTATAAAATTATAAACAGTGAGTGGCATCTAGTAATGCATCACTGCTACCCAAATAATAATAAGATCGGTGACTCGATGCAACCTTTTCGTGACCAATGTTTCAATGTAATTTAATCCTTTTAACCTTGACATCCTAGATTAAACTCGAGTCATGGAATGTGTCATACTCTTCATAATTTAATCTGAGTTTTCTTGATCAATGAGTAAACTATATGAAACAAATCACTATTTGAGCATGGCCATGTATTTCATAGTCCTACTCAATCAAGAGGCCTATGGATATCACCCCTAATATATAGGAGGGTTAAATTCCATCTAGATCACTCATATTCCTCACACGATTCATGACGTACCCAATAATCACCTTTATTGTCCACCCTATTAAAGGTGACCTTTGATGATATCAAAGTACATAAATTCTCGTATAGTAATATAGTGATTTCAGGTCGGAGGACCATTACATCATTGTCACTATGAGAATTGCTTATGACACTTTGCATAATGCTCCACGTAGAATTCTCATGATGGGTCTGTCCAGTACATTGTTCTCTAACATGTACCTATGCATTGACTTAATATCTCATATATTAATGACCAATGAGATTTAGCCATCAGTCAATCCACATACTAGTCTCAATGTATCATTGTTGTCTCATTCTCAATGATACTCGACTAAGGACATTTAAGAGTAATGATACTTATTGTAATTATATAATCTCATGTTCAAGTCACATACTTGAAGCTATATAATTTGTATCATTATTCTAAGGACTTTTATTATGTTAACATTTATATAACACAGTAAATGAAACCATAATAAAATAATTTATTTATTCAATCAAATATCAAGAGAAATGTTAAGCAATTACATTAAATAATTGGCCTCTAGGGCATAAACTCTAACACAGACCCCATTTATAAAAACCCATTCATTCAAGCATCCTCTAAAATAATTCCAATCACACATTGGTCAATAGTCCAAAATCAATCCCTATTTATTATCATACATATCTCCATATACATCAATAAATAACATTCATCTTATAAATAATAAAACCATTCCATATATGCATTGATATCAATTAATGGGCAAAAGTTTTGCTAATATTTAGTTTTTGAAACAAAATAAACTCTTTTATTTTAATCAAAAAACCAAATCCAAATTAAACTCCTTTAATTTTAGTAATCTGGAATCATATTTTAGATAAAATAAACATCTTTATTTTAAACTTTTATCAATTAAATAAACCATTTATGTTAATTGAGAAAAATAAAAAAAATTCAAACTCTGCATACCGGCGCGTCCACGCTCCAAAATGAACTAAGAGCGGCGCGGCCGCGCTACACCCCCAAAAATGTTTTCTGGGTTCAGGCGCGGCCGCGGTCCAGAATGAACTTGAAGCGGCACGGCCGCGCCGCGATATAGATTCAGGAAAAAAATTTCTGCCCAAAAATTCGATCGTATCGCATATCAATTCATACATGGAATCATCAAAATCAATAATTAACACAAAGATTAGTCTCTGATACCACTATTAGGTTTGTATATAACGCGAGCATGCAATCTCATTACATAAATAGGGCGGAAGCGTGATAAAACGGATTTTAAAATTTTTCATACAAACTATCCCCATGATCTTTCCTTGTGTTCAATTATCAATTAACGAAAGAGATAGAGATAGAGAATTATACCCTCGTGAATCAAAGCTTCATTGGGTACAAGTTCACCTCCAATTCCTTCGCCTTCTCCTTGAATTCCACCGACTAAATTCCTTCGCTTGAGCAACGTTAGCCACCCAAGTGTTTGACCTCTAGAGGTGATCCACCAAGGAAAAATAGTTGTTCAAGAAGATGAGTATTGGCAAAACCCTAGTTTCTATCTCTATAGAAATTACAAGTACTCTCCACAATCTAATACAAGAGTGTGTAACCCTAATATATGATAAGACTCCTCTTATTTATAGATGTAGGAAAACCCTTCCCTAAACTATTTAGGATTAGGGTTTCTATTTTAATTAAACTCCTTTAATTAAATCAACCTCCTTTAATTAAATCAACCTCCTAATCTAATTAGGAATCATGTGAGAGTACTTCTATTAATTAATTCTCAATCCCTATTAGAAATTAAATAATACTAATAGTAATAATAATAATAATACTCCTCTTATTAATTTATATTTAATATTTCTAAAATATTAAATAATAAATATTATGCTATTTAATTTATTCTATCTCCATAGACTAAATTAAATACACTTAACTTATCATTACAATTATGCCATTTACTTCTTAAATAAATATTTTCCTTTTGCGGCGTGACCATTTAGGTTCTCCATATTAAACCGGTTGTGAATAAATCAATTAGAACAATTCTAATTATATTTAAATAAATAAATTAAACTATTTAATTCATTTAAATAAATATATTCTACAATAAGGGTAAACCCCCTTAGCGATCAATGACTTTTCAGATAATATAGATTTCAACATTAATCACAAAAGAACCTTTCAGTGCATAGTTACTGTACAATTCAATCCTTCTACCATACAATGTCCCAATTAAATATAAGACATGGATTTACTGTCAAGTTTTATTTTATTTAATTATATGTATTTCGATTCCTAAATACACAACTCTGATTAATGCAAATTAGAAACTCCTTTCTAATTTCATTCTGCCTTGGACAAGGACTACTGAGTTGTCATTTATCGAATCACATAGGACATTCACATCTTTTACTAGATGTGATAGATACTTTGTTGATCATTCACCTATCTCCATGTACAACTTATTATACCCAATCATACCCTTTGATATACCCTAAAGGTCTTAAGGGACATGTTAAAGTATAACTCATCATATACAAGATACTATGATGATCTCAAGTCCAAGGGTCACTTGTACTACTATCACTAGAGGAATTCCTATTGACAGACGATTAAAACTCCATTAGGTATTCTTTAGCGAGCCACGTTAATTAGTGTACTTATTCTCCAATAAGCATCTACATACTTGCTTTAGTGTCTCCACACAAATGATTATGAGATCAATCATCCTCTTTCTAAGAGCAAGCAATGTATGTACTAATCTATCCGGATTCACTAATCCCCTTTTTAGTAATCCAACGATTAGGAACGATTTTAGTTTGTGAGCTATCTTGAATTTAGATCTCATTAGCATGATCACCATCATGATTCTAAAAGCATTGCTCAAAACTATGGGTTTATCACATTTAATATAACAGCACCATGTAGATAATGTAAAATGCCTTTTAAGAAAATCAATTCTTTTATTAATAAATGAATAAGATTACAAAATATATACTACATCATATCAAATATGATTGGCTTGTGTGCATACTACTTTCACATTTAGATTTTACTTGCGATTGCAGCTTATTACGAAATCTGGCAAAATGGATGTGGAGACGTCCTTCCTCAATGAAGACTTGAGGAGAATGTATGTATGATACAGCCAGAGGAATTTGTTTCAAAGGTTGAAGCAAATCGTGTTTTAAGCTACAATTATCCATTTATGGATTGAAGCAAGCTTCTCAAAGATGGAACATTCGTTTTGATGAGACAATCAAAAGAGTTTGATTTTATCAAAAATGAGAATGAATCTAGTGTGTACAAAAGGGTCAGTGGGAGCACTGTGACATTCCTAGTATTATATGTTGATATACTACTGATAAGGAATAACACACCAATGCTACAATCTGTAAAGATAAAATTGTCTAAACATTCCTCTATGAATAACTTAGGAGGAGCATCCTATAAATTGGGGATATAAATCTATATAGATAGATTTAAAAGGATGCTCGGCTTAACCCAAAGAATGTATATTCATTCGATGCTAAGGTGTTTAGCATGGCAAACTCCAAGAGAGGTCTCACGATGATGAGCCATGGAGTGTATCTCTCTAAAATTGTCTCCAATTTAAAGAGAGATCGCATGAGTTACTATCATGTATGTAATGAATATATAAGGCCTGATGTTGATCAGTCATATTCCGGAGAAGATCACTGTAAGACAGTGATAAACATCTTTAAGTACTTAACTGGTATTGAGGATATGATCATGATACATGGTGGGTCTGAATTAAAACTAGAGGGCTAAACAGACTCAAGTTTTTGAGACTGACCAAGACGATAACAAATCCACTTTAGGGTAAATCGTTACCTTGAATGGTGGTGCAGTGAATTGGAAAAGTTCTGAACAGCAAAGAGTCGCTGGTTTAGTGACAAAGACAAAGTATACACTGTGTTGTTATATTAAATGTGATAAACTCATAGTTTTGAGCAATGTTTTTAGAATCATGATGGTGATCATGCTAATGAGATCTAAATTCAAGATAGCTCACAAACTAAAATCGTTCCTAATCGTTGGATTACTAGAAAGGGGATTAGTGAATCCAGATAGATTAGTACATACGTTGCTTGCTCCTATGAAGAGGATGATTGATCTTATAATCATTTGTATAGAGACACTAAAGCAAGTATGTAAGTGCTTATTGGAGAATAAGTTCACTGAACGTGGCTCGCTAAGGAATACCTAATGAAGTTTTACTCGCCTGTCAATAGGAATTCCTCTAGTGATAGTAGTATAAGTGATCCTTGGACTTGAGATCATCATAGTATCTTGTGCATGATAAGTTATACTTTGACATGTCCCTTAAGACCTTTAGGGTATATCAAAGGGTATGATTGGGTATAATGAGTTGTACATGGAGATATGTGAATGATCAACAAAGAATCTACCACGTCTAGTAAAAGATATGAATGTCCTATGTGATTTGATAAATGACAACTCAGTAGTCCTTGGCCAAGGCAAAATGAATTTAGAAAGAAGTTTCTAATTTGCATTAATTAGAATTGTGTATTTGGGAATTGAAATACATATAATTAAATAAAATAAGACATGACAGTAATTTCATGTCTTATATTTAATTGGGACACTGTATGGTAGAAGGATTGAATTGCACAGTAACTATGCACTGAAAGGTTCTTTTATGATTAATGTTGAAATATATATTATCTGGAAAGTCGTTGATCGCTAAGGGGGCTTACCCTTATTGTAGAATAAATATTATTTATTTAAATAAATTAAATAACTTAATATATTTATTTAAATAAGATTAGAATTGTTCTAATTGATTTATTCACAACCGGTTTAATATGGAGAACCTAAATGGTCACACCGCAAAAAAAAAATATTTGTTTAAGAAGTAAATGGCATAATTGTAATAATAAATTAAGTGTATTTAATTTAATCTATGGAGATAGAATAAATTAAATAGCTTAATATTTATTATTTAATATTTTAGAAATATTAAATATAAATTAATAAGAGGAGTCTTATTATTATTATTACTATTATTTAAATCCTAATATGGTTTGAGAATTAATTAATAGAAGTACTCTCTCATGAATTCCTAATTAGATTAGGAGTTTAATTTAATTAAAGGAGTTTAATTAGAATAGAAACCCTAATCCTAAATAGTTTAGGGGAGGGTTTTTCTACATCTATAAATAAGAGAAGTCTTATCATAGATTAGGGTTACACACTTTTGCATAAGAATTGTGGAGAGTACTTATAATTTCTATAGAGATAGAAACTAGGGTTTTGTCAACACACATCTTCTTGAATAGATATTATTCCTTGGTGGACCACCTCTAGAGGCCAAACACTTGGGTGGCTAACGTTAATCAAAGGAAGAAATTTAATCGGTGGAATTTAAGTAGAACGCGAAGGAATTGGAGGTGAACTTGTACCTGAGGAAGCTAAAATTCTACAAGGGTATAATTCTTATTCTTCATCTCTTTCGTTTAATTAATAATTGTGCATAAAGAAAGATCATGGTGATGGTTTGTATAAAAAAATTTAAAATCTGATTTTATCGCGCTTCCGCTTTATTTATGTAATTTGATTGCATGTTCGCGTTATACAAACCTAACATCAGAATGTCTGAGAATCCACCACAGGACCTTGTTCCTATCTCCCGCGAAGAATTTGAGAGTTTCAAAAAGCAAATAGCCGAAATGGCCAGTCTATTGAAAGAACAATGCAAGTTGACCCAAGACTCTATACCTGGTGCTCAACCTGAGTCCTCTACATAGGGAGGAAATCAAATCCCCATTAAGATCAACGATACACAAATTCCCGCTCTGATATTCCAATTTGACAGCAAGGCAACCAAACATGCCACTAGTAAAGATCACATAAAGGAAATAATTAATCTCCAAGAGGACAGAGAAACCAGAAACATCAGAAAGAAGATGAGACAATAGAAGAAGCCATCTGTACCATAAAAGGTGTAGGAACCTACGGTAGTGTCAATTATTCAAACCTTTGTATATTCCCGGGCGCTTGGTATCCCGATAAATTCCAAGTACTCGAGTTTGAGAAATACAATGGGTCAGGAGATCCCTATACCCATTTGAAGGTATACATTGTTGAGCTTGGCTCATATGCTGAGGACAAAAATTTGAGGATGCAGTTGTCTCAAAAGAGCCTAACTAGAGAAGCTAAAACATGGTATGCTAGACTTGACAACACCAAAATCCATAGCTGGGAGGAATTAGCCCACGCTTTCTTGATTTAATACAACTTCCAATGCCAAATGGCCCCTGACCATTACCAAATGACCAAAATCAAGAAACAACCCAGTGAATCCTTCCGAGATTATGCTCAGAGATGGATAAGGATGGCTACCTAGGTTAATCCCCCTATGGATGAAAATGAGATGGTAATGACGTTTATAGACATCCAAAAGGCACTATATTACGAGAGGGTATTAGTCGGTATCGGTAAACCATTCTCAGATATGATTAAACATGGTAAAATAGCATAAATGGGTTTGAAAGCTGGGAAAATCAAGGATTTCACTGCTTTGGAAGCATGGGCCAAACACCTTCAAGCAAGGAACTATGGGAATAGCTTAGAGATGAATAATGGGACAGAAGAAGAGGATGTGTCCCTCGTTTTACATGGCCAATCTAAAAGACCGAACAATAATCCCCCAATCCGAGTACAAGGAAACAAACTCCCACAACAACAGGCCGCATTCAACCAAAGCCAGGACAGACAAAGGAAATTTGAAAGAACGCAAAATTAAAAATTCACTACTCTAAGCGATTCCCTAGAGAACATATTGGCATTATTAATCACCTAGAAGAAAATTACTGAATTAGCTCCACCCCTGGATCCAAAGAGCAAAAGATATGACCCAAGCAAGTGGTGCGCTTACCATTCAAGATCTCCAGGGCATGACACGTAGGAATGTTGGTCATTGAAATGCAAAATCCAAAATCTGATCGAAAGTGGCGATATTGTGGTCAAACAACCTGACCAACCAAATGTTAATACCAACCCTCTGCCACAACACAATCTGGAGGGGGTGAACACGATCGGGTCAGGAAATATCAGAATGGACCCAAATCGCAAGTACATATGAAGAATTGAAGAATACCCCCAAAGGAGTGGAACAAATATCCTAGGTTGGGAATATCCGGAGGAGAGTAAGATCGTAAGATCGTAAGACAAGAATTGGAGTTAATCAGACATCAAGTAAATTAGTTAGCAGAGCTGGTAATATACCAACATCAGGTTACAAGGTAGCTCTTCACTCAACTATTAAGAAGCCAATAGAAGGAAGAGGTTAACCAGAATTCAAGCTTGTATCCCTCAAAGATAATCCAGCTGACTGAAGAAGATCAAAGCAGGTTGAAAGGGCAAGAAAAGTGGAAGAGAATTATACCAGTGGAGCTCCAAAAATCACTTAGAAGAATACGAACTCTCGAAGAAGAAAGATCAAATAGCATCCACAAAAGACCAAAAATTCACCCCTCTAAACAAATCAAAAGAAGAAGTGCTACATTGATGAGTGGATTTTATACCACAATTTTAGTACTTCTGACTTGATGAAATTGCGTGTTTTTTTAGTATTTTATGTTTCTTTTTACATGTTTTAAAGTGTTTTTACAGAAATAGAATTTGGAAGAGGAATCATTGAAGCTGATATCAATTTGAATGGATTATGGTATTTTTTGCATAAAAATGGGGTAAAATGGTTCGAGCGTTTGCGCCATGTGATCATGAGCGAGAAAAGGTAGCGATTGGGGTAATTTTGGGCATGCATGGGGCTAAGGATTGAGCATGGCATGATCCGGGGGGAAGAAGGGAAAAACAAGCTTGCTAATGAGACAAGCGTCGAGGCGCAAGAGCCTATGCGCTGCAGTGTTTGTGAGCATATTCAAGCACCGAGGCGTGCGAGGTTTATGCACTGCAGCACTCGGATAGAATGGTGCGTGCACGCGTGCGTGCGGGTTTGGTTTGGCTGTGAGAGTTTCCTGATTCACTTGGGTTGTTACCATACGAGATTCAATGAGGATAAAAGTCTATAAGTATGGGGAATATCAGGGGATATCTAGGTAAGGATATAATAATATCATCAACAGTAGATTATTATTATTATTCCAGTTTCAGCAAATAACAAAGAGGGGGAACGAAAGTTGAAGGCTGGAGTATTGAAATTGAAGTTTGTTTCACAGATTCATTCTTTCCTCTTTTTCTTTAATTTTTGTACTTCAAAGATGTTTACGGAAATTATGTTGATGATTTACTTTTACGATATGAGCTAAATTCTTTTTAGGATTACAATGGTATCCAATGATTAGCTTAAATTAAATTACTCTCAATTTGATTATAGTTGATTATATATAAGTTATTTATCATATTTTGCGCTTCATATCATAATTGTTTAACCAGCAATTAACTTGATAATCTGGATGATATTGGAAAATAGAATCTAGGATTTAGATCTAAATATGGTAACATGTGTTGTGATTATTCTTCTTCAAAGTGAATAGCACAATTTGCATGTAGGATAGGAATATCCTTATATGTCGCATGCAACTTGTATGAGAATTGGTGTTTAATGGATTCATTCTTAATTGTTCACATGGGAATATAGTAAATTAATTAAAGTGGATATTATTATCTAACCTTGGGAAGGGGATTGGTAATTAATTCTGAATTCTCAGTTAGAAACTTGATATAGTTGATTAATTAAATAAGAGAGTAAGGGAAATTAGGCGAGGCATTAGGGAAAATTGTAATCTTAGTTATTAATTTTGATATTTATCTTTGTTAATTCTTGTTAATTTATTTTAATTAAGTTAATTCATTAGTTTATTCACCTTGAGTTATTTGGTTAAATAAAATCAAATTGATAAAAAATATAGTAGTTGGTTTATATTATTAGTTTATTTCTCGTGGGAACAATACTCTTCTTGCCACTATATTGCTAGTTGATCGCGTATACTTGCGTGAATTTCCTAAGTAGTAAATTAGACAAGAAGTTTTTGGCGCCGTTATCGGGGAATAATTCTAGTAATTTCTCCAATATTAGTTACAATTAATTTGATCTTAGTTGAAACGTAATTTTTGTTTTGTTACTTTTACAGGTGCTCTTGAAGGTTGTATGAAAATGCAAGACCTAGAGAACATGGTTGCAGAAGAACAGAAAGTGTTGCGAGATTATGCTATGCCTTTAGTAACAAAAATCCAGTTAAGCATTCGACGACCAGCGATTCAAGCGAATAGTTCGAGATACACCCGGGAACAATATAGATGATTCAGATTTCGATGCAGTTCGGGGGTTTACCTAATGATGATCCGAATGAACATTTGATACGCTTCCTGGAGATTTGTGACACGTTTAAGTACGACGGAGTTACCAAGGATGCAATCAGACTGCGACTTTTCCCTTTCACACTTAGTGATAAGGCGAAGAGTTGGTTACACTTACTTCCAGCAGGGTCGATCATTACATAGAATGATTTGACACAAAAATTTCTAGCCAAATTCTTTTCACCAGTTAAGACTGCAAAGTTGTGGAATGATATTACATCATTTATCCAGCATGACTTCGAATCTCTATACGAAGCTTGGGAGAGATTCAAGGAGCTACTCCGAAGGTGTCCACATCATGGTATTCCGAAGTGGTTGCAAATTCAAACATTTTACAATGGTTTGCTCAGTACAATGCAAACCAATATCGATGCAATTATAGGTGGAGCCTTAATGGGGAAGAATTGCGAGGATGCGTATGAGTTATTAGAGACAATGATGGCGAACAACTACTAGTGGCCCACAACGAGAATAAATCAATCTAGGGTAGCTGAACTGTATGAACTTGATGTAGTTTCAGCGTTAGCGGAATAAATGGCCGCATTAACAAGGAACATTGAGTCTTTGGGAGCACAGCCTACTCAGACGGTGGCGATGTTGTGTAAGATTTGTGCAGAAGATCATTCAGATGAACAATGTGCTATTAGTTCAGAATCGGTAAAGTATGTTGGAAATTATCAAAGGCATCAAGGTAGTAATAAGCTTAACAACTACAATCAAGGATGGGTGGATAAATCATATTTTGCATGGAGTAACAAGCAACAACAGAATTGTATTCCCATATAACCACAGCAGGAGCAAAAGCCAAGTATGGAGGAGTTGCTTTCTAAATATATAGCAAAGTGAGGCAAGGATGACTAATCAGGATAGGGTAATTCAGAAGTTGAAAATTCAAATGGGACAACTCATGAATGCCATGAATAGTCGACCTCAAGGCCCTGCATCTAATAATATGGAATTCAATTTTAAGACGGATGAGAAAGAGCATTGTAAAGCTATTACGTATGAAGTGGGAAGGAGCTACCTGAGGTGGTTGATGAAGCTACAAATAAGTCACATGATGACGAGGAGATAGTTGAGAAGGGAGTTAACAAGGATGAGAAACAAGAAAATAAGGAAGAAAATCTAGTTGCTAGTTTAGATAAAGGCAAGCAGATGCCTATTGTGCCTCCTGTGCCGTTTCCACAGTGACTACAAAAACAAAAGATGGATAAGTAATTTTTAAAATTTTTGGAAGTATTTAAGAAGCTTCAAATCCCATTTGCTGATGCACTCGAACAGATGCCTACTTATGTGAAATTTATGAAAGAAATTTTGTCAAAGAATAGAAAGTTAGGCGAGTTCGAGACAGTGACACTTACGGAGGAGTGCAGTGCGATACTGCAAAAAAAGCTACCACCAAAGCTTAAAGATCCGGGTAGCTTTACAATTCCATGTACCACTAGCAATCATTTCTTCAAAAAGGTTCTATGTGATTTGGGAGCAAGTATTAATTTGATGCCTCTATCCATTTATTGGCAACTTGGGTTGAAGGAAGCGAGACCTACAAACGTGACGTTGCAATTGGCAGATAGGTCACTTACTTATCCATGGAGCATAATAGAAGATGTGCTAATAAAAGTGGATAAATTCATCTTCCTGACAGACTTCATAGTGCTAGATTTTGAGGAAGATCGTGAGATACTATTATTCTTGGGCGACCATTTTTAGTAACAGGGAGAACTCTAATTGATGTGCAAAAAGGAGATCTAACTATGCATGTTCAGGATCAAGAGGTCATGTTCAATGTCTTCAAATCAATGAAATTCCCAAATGAAGTGGAAGGATGTTTGTTTTCAGATTGACCTAATTGTAGAAGTAGTGGATGAAGTATTTGTGGGATGTTATCTTCCGGATATGCTCGAGACCGAATTGGTTTGCCCATATGCTTGGGATTATCCTATTTCACGCGAGTATGTGCAATTGTTAGATTCAGCTCCGTGGTTTGTTAGGTTTAAGCACCAGTATGAGACTTTGGATCACACTAGACACTCATCTACACGGGCAAAGCCATCTTTGGAAGAACCACCTACATTGGAACTTAAACCTCTACCCAATCATTTACGGTATGTGTATTTAGGTGATTCTCGTGCTTTGTTTGTTATTGTTTCTGCTTCACTTGATGAATTTCAAGAAGAGAAACTCTTGTGGGTACTTCATGAATATAAAACAACTATAGGATGAACCTTGGCCGACATCAAAGGGATTAGTCCCTCGTTTTGCATGCACAAAATTCTTCTTGAGGACGTGTGACACCCCCAAATTCGGGTACTTCATTTCCTCAGGATTTGGTGTTCACTATCCAAAAACATCACATCACATCTAACTACCCATTCAAATATAAATGAAAACTCTTAATAAAAATAGAAATCTCCCATTAAGGGTTACAACATCATTCATAAATAAATCTCAGGTTATCTAACCTTAAATAAACATCAGTGCGGAAACATAAATTAAGTCTATTACATAAACATCATTAAATCAAATAAAACAAGTCTTCATCACTTGTTTGCTTTTCCTTTGCCCTTACTAGTGGATGGCTCACCAGTTCTTTCAACTTTAGCTGCAATGTTATTATGCAAGGGTGAGCAATGATTGCCCAGCAAGTATAACAACAACAATAATAATAACATGCAAATAAACAATGGTTATCGAATAATCGAAGATTCAACTTTGAGTTCAAGAATATAAGACAAGATTCAAAGAACGTCTGAGGGTCTTAAGATCACGAACTATGTCCCAGGTTATCAAGTATTTCTACTTTAAACCTTTAACAGTCATAAGACTATATGGACCTTGCTTCTCGTACTCAGGGGGATTAGCCCTTTGTACCATGTATGTGCACAACATCTTAACGCTAACGCGTAAATAAATCCCTTATATAAGAGTTGTTCATCTCAGTTTGACATCGGAGTCCGCACCAAAAGAAGTTTGGTTTGGATTTACTTCAATAACGTTTCTAGAATTTAGAACGCTCATCAACTATGGACTAGTCGAATCGATAAGGGTTCGCTAGTCAATCAAGGTTCAAAAGGTGTAATTCGAGAATCAAAACTAAGTCTCACAAAAGGTACAATTGTAAAAGTTCTATATATAACTGAAGCATTACAAAGAGAAATTTTAAACGTCTCGTTGAATCCATGAAATTGAATAGAATAGAAACAATAACTTGCTCGACTAAGTAATAGCATTATGAAACATATATGATACGAGAATTAAGTTCAGGATTTGCGTGATTGAAATCAAGGTAGAAAACTTGCGTAAATGTAAAAGTAGGGATAAGATACTTGCCTCGTGCATAGACTATAAATTTAAGACTCACGTTCTCTAAATCAACCTATACATTCGGTTTATAAAGCAGTAACAATAATTAGTTACAGTTATATAAACACGTCAAAACTCATTCTCATCAAATTTCATTTTAATATCTCAGTTAACACCAGATAATCAGTGGGTATATGCTTACCACCCATTACAGTACCTTAACATTCATCTTATACATTAGCCTAAGCTTTAGGTATGTCTACGATATCATAACATGATCTCAAAGAAAGAAGAAAATTTTTACTCTAGTCTTTTTACTCTTTTTTTTTTAATTCTTCGCCGGGGCGAGGAATTCCTTCACAAAATTCTCGCCGGGGTGAGATCCCGCCAGGGCGAGGAAGTCTTCACAAAATTCTCGTCAGGGCGAGCTCCCGCCGGGGCGAGGAATTTCTTTACAAAATTCTCGCCGGGGCGAGCTCCCACCGGGGCGAGAAATTCCTTCACAAAATTCTCGTCGGGGCGAGAATCACGAATTCCAGTTTCTACAGTTCGCGAAAAACGCAGAAACAGGCCAAAATTTCCAATCTTGTTATTCTAATCGTCAAATTAGACATACCCAGACACTATAATTCAAATATAATTGTTACCCAAGCCTTCTAACACGATTCTAACAACTTAATTTGCATAAATCATGAATCTAAGAATCAAATTTGAGGTTTCTTATCAGTTTATCAAAGTTTCTACAATTTCAATAAAATCACACATAACAAGTTCGTTATACAACCAAATTAATCCGTTTAAATCTTGTTTTCTTCATTTATACATGCAATAACAAAATAAGTTATCAATTTAACCCATTAACATGTAAAACAAGTATTAATTTTATACATTCAAACCATGTTCGTGCACTGTACTACTCTGTAACTTTCTGAATTCTCATATAAACGAAATTTCACGGATTAAATTACTCTAAATCATATCTAAATCATATAAAACACATATATACATACTTTCAAACATCAATTCATCAATTTATAAAAATTAAGCCATGGAATTTAGTTTACAGAGAATACAGAGAACTCAAAAACATACATTCATGGAAGAACTTCAAAAAATATAATTTAAAAACTTAAACTGGAAGAATTACCTTGGATAATGGTTTAGCTTATGCAATAATTGAACTAATTCCCTCTCAATTCTCTTTCTTTTTCTCTCTGTGATCTCTCTAATTCAAGTTAGCAGAATAAGGAAATGCAGAGAATAATTAAATCACGTTAACTTAATCTGATGAGTGGGTGTCAGTTAATCCCATAATGGGTTAACTGACCCCGACTCCCATTAAGGCCATGTTTGGCTGGTCCTCTATTATTCCTTCTAGTTTATTTTATTAAATAGCTTATAATATAGTTTAATGTCACATTTTTAAATTAATAAAATAATCTCATTTAAATCAATTAAATAAAGTAGAATAATTCTACATTAAATCACATGGTCATATAAATAAAATTCTCATTAATTAATAATGACAAATTATTAAATCTCTAATTAATAATTAAATTAATTAGAAATAACATTATACTTATTTAAATAATGTATTTAATCAAATAAATTCAATTAAACACATACTTTAAATAAAATAAAATTCTTCACATTAATTTAATTGATGTAACACATATAATTAAATTAATCTACCATAATTTCATCAACTAACCAATTAATTCAACAATCAAATCATCGAAAAATATTTATTTAATCAATAAATATTCAAATTAAGTTACAAAATTCTCATTTGTCACATCTTTCCCCCCTTAAAAGGATTCTGTCCCCAGAATCACGACTCAATTAACTAGTCCCGTTACATTCTCCCCTCCTTACAAAGATTCTGTCCCCAAAATCGCTACACATAGATTAAGCAAATAACTGAGGATAATTTCTCATCATTTGATCTTCGAGTTCCCACGTAGCTTCTTCAGCGTTGTGATTCCTCCAGATCACCTTAACGGAAGGTATAATTTTATTCTTTAGCACTTGCTCTTTCCTGTCAACTATCTGAACAGGCTCTTCTTCGTAAGACAAATCTTTCTCAACTTGCAAGGGTTCATATTCTATGACATGCTTGTAGTCAGGCTTGTATGATCGTAACACCGAGACATGAAAAACATTGTGGATGTGTTCCAGCATTAGAGGTAAAACTACCTCATATGCGACCTCACCAACTCGTCTTAACACTTCAAAGGGTCCAATGAACCTCGGGCTCAGTTTTCCCTTCTTACCAAAACGAATCTTCCCTTTCCAGGGAGATACTTTCAAGAAAACATAGCTACCAGACTCAAATTCTCGATCCTTATGATGTTGATCGGCATATTTCTTCTGTCTATCCTAAGCTGCTATCAATCTTGCCCTGATCACTTTAACGATTTCTGCGGTCTGTTGTACTAGTTCTGGTCCGAGCAATTGACGTTCGCCAACTTCATCCCAGCATAATGGAGTTCTGCACTTTCTGCCGTACAACGCTTTGTAAGGCGGCATGCCAATACTTGCGTGGTAACTGTTGTTGTAAGCAAATTCAACCAATGGTAGATGATCATCCCAATTTCCTTTGAAGTCCATAATGCAAGCTCGTAACATATCTTCCAATGTCTGAATCGTTCTTTCGCTGTGTCCGTCGGTCTGTGGATGATATGTTGTACTCATACGTAACTGCGTTCCCAAGCATTCCTATAGTCGTTTCCAGAAGTTCGATGTGAAGCGCGGATCCCTATCTGAGACAATAGATATTGGAACACCGTGCCTCGAAATAATCTCCTTGATATACAATTTCGCCAACTGATCTAGGTTGAATCTGATCTTGATCGGTAGAAAATGTGCTGATTTCGTCAGTCGATCCACGATAACCCATACTGCGTCGAAACCTTTCTGAGTCGTCGGAAGGGCTACTACGAAATCTATGGTGATGTGCTCCCATTTCCATTCTGGGATTTCTAACGGTTGTAACAGCCCACTTGGTCTCTGATGTTCGGCTTTAACCTTCTGACATGTCAAACACCTGGCCACACAATCGGCAACCTCTCTCTTCATATTCGGCCACCAAAAATGCTGTCGGAGATCTTGGTACATCTTCGTACTACCCGGATGAATCGAATATTTTGAATTGTGAGCCTCGCTCAAAATTTCCTCCTTAACCTCGTGTACTGGCGGAACCCAAATTCTTCCCTCGAATCTCAATACTCCTTCATTACCCATTTTGAATTTCACTTCATCACCTCCAAATATTCTTTTCCTGATTTTCTCACATTCTTCGTCCTGATTTTGTGTTTCCTTAACCTTATCCACCAAAGTTGAACCGATTCTTAACTGAAATAATTTTTCGTCACACTCTTCCGGAAATTTCACCTCCAACTCCAGTTTTGCCATTACTGTGATTAGCTCCTCCTGAGCGGTTAACATGAATAGTTTCTCCCGTCCCTTTCTGCTTAAGGCATCGGCCACAACATTCGCTTTACCCGGATGGTATAAAATTTCGCAGTCGTAATCCTTTATCAATTCCAACCATCTCCTCTGTCGCATGTTCAGATCCTTTTGTGTAAAAATATATTTCAGACTTTTGTGGTCTGTATATATTTCACACTTCTCCCCGTAAAGATAGTGCCTCCATATCTTCAAAGCAAACACCACCGCGGCCAACTCCAAATCATGGGTAGGATACCCCTTCTCACAGTCCTTTAATTGTCGTGACGCATACGCAATGACCTTACCGTTCTGCATAAGCACACAGCCTAATCCTTTATGCGACGCATCACTATACACCACAAAATTTCCTGTGCTATCCGGTAGAGACAACACAGGTGTCGTACTCAACCTCTTCTTTAATTCTTGAAAACTTTCCTCACACTTCTCTGTCCAAACGAACTTCACCGTCTTCCTAGTAAAATTCGTGAACGGGGTCGCGATTTTGGAAAAATCCTGAATGAATCTCCTGTAGTAACCTACTAATCCGAGGAAACTCCTTACTTCCAATGGTGTTTTCGGCTGATCCCAGTTAAGCACTGCTTCAACCTTTGACGGATCCACCGAAATCCCATGCTTATCAATCACATGTCCAAGAAATTGCACTCGCTCTATCCAGAATTCACGCTTTGAAAATTTAGCGTACAACTTCTCTCTTCTTAACGTCTCCAATGTCAACTTCAAATGTTCTGCATGCTCTTCCTTGGTTTTGGAATAAATTAGAATATCGTCAATGAATACTACTACGAACTTGTCCAAAAACGGCTTAAACACCCTGTTCATTAGGTCCATAAATGCTGCAGGAGCATTTGTTAGACCAAATGACATCACCAGAAACTCGTAATGATCATAACGAGTTCTAAATGCTGTCTTCGGTACATCTTCCTTCCTCACCTTCAACTGATGATACTCACTCCTCAAATCTATCTTTGAGAAATATCTAGCTCCTTTCAACTGATCAAACAAGTCGTCGATTCTTGGCAACGGGTATTTATTCTTAATCGTGACCTTGTTCAACTCTCTGTAATCAATGCAAAGTCGCATCGATCCGTCTTTCTTTTTAACAAACAATACCGGCGCTCCCCACGGCAATACGCTCGACTGAATATATTTCTTATCTAAAAGTTCTTGTAACTATACCATCAATTCTTTCATCTCTACTGGGGCCATACGGTACGGAGCTTTCGATTCTGGCGAAAGTCCTGGCAAATCGCCGGGAAAGATGTCTACAAAGTCCCTTACAACAGGTATTTCTTCTAATTTCGGACTCTCTTTTCGAGTATCAACTATGTAGGCTAAGTATCCCACACAACCTTGTCTTAACAACTTGTTGGCCTGCATCATCGTCAGCTAACTCGCTTATCTAGGCGATTTGCTACCGTAAAATACTACTTTTGACGGAGTCATAAGGTTAATACACTTCTTTTGGCAATCAATTATCGCTCCATAATTAAATAACCAATCCATACCCAGAATAACGTCAAATTCCCCAAGTTTGATTGGGATCAGATCTACTGTCATCACGTTTCCCTTAATGTTCACTCTACAGTTCTTGTGTACATACCTAACAGGAATTATTTCCCTATTCGCAATTTCTATGTTCAAAGGGTAATCTAATTCATCCTTAGGCAAATGTAAGTTCTTAGCAAAGTCATCGGATATAAATGAACAAGTAGCACCCGAATCAAACAATACATAAGCATCTATTTATTAATCGGAATGATACCTGACACCACATCGCGAGACTGCACGGCGTCTTGCACGGTCATGTTGAAAGTCCTAGCAGTAGGTCGGTTTATTGGTGCTGATCCGGTTATAGCCAACGTACTACAACCACTGTTTCCCTTATTTCCTCCCGGTCCTGTTCCTGCTGCTGCTTTCTTAGGGCAATCCCTAGCCAAATGATCCTTCGATCCACATGTGAAGCAAGCGCCTTTCTTCGGATTCGGACAATTCGGTGCTATGTGGCCCTCCTGGTTGCAATTGTAGCACACCCTCTTCCCCTTCAGGCAAATCCCTATGTGATTCTTCCCACACGTAACACACGTTTCTACCTTCTTCTTCTGACCTCCCTGTTGATTTCCAGCAGATCCATTATCATTCCACTTCCTTTTCTGGTTGTGACCACCACTGCTACTACCACTTGCCTTATTATTATCATTTTCACCCTTCTTCTTCTGTTCTTGGTTATACTTGGTTAGAGCATCACTCCCATCTGCTGCGATGATCGCCTTTTCCAAAACTCCAGCAAAAGTGTTCAATTGGAACATTGAGACCTTGCTATACAACCACGGCTTCAACCCTTGTTCAAACCTCCTCGCCTTCCTCTCATCCGTATTCACTTGATAAGTTGCGAACCTAGCCAACTCATTGAACTTTGCCGCGTACTCTGATACAGTCATGGTACCTTGTTTCAGCTCTAGGAATTGAATCTCCATTTGGTTACGCGAGCTCGTCGGAAAGTACATCTCGAAGAACATTTCCTTAAATCTATCCCATGCGATTATACCCTGACCTCCTCGAACCTTATTCGTCTGCCACCAATAACTGGCCTCCGATTTAAGCATGAACGTTGCAAAGGCAGTCTTTTGGTCATCACTAACTTTGGCAACGTCGAATACTTTCTCCATCTCCATCACCCAAGTTTAGGCTTCGATCGGGTTCAGGGAACCCTTAAATTCTGGCGGTCCTACCGCTTTAAAATCCTTAAATGACATCACAGGTGGAGCTTGCGGCTGATTCGCAAGTGCTCCAGCCAAAAGGTCCACCAAATGCTGAACGGGATTAGCATTGGCGTCGTTGTTATTGGTAGAGCTCTCCTGAGCTTGTTGATGTGGTTGGCATCTCGGCGGCATTTTCTATTCAAGAATATGCGCTTATTAGATCATCACTCAAGTTCTTAAGTGTTCAACATTTAACTCAAACAATTCATGTTAAACATTTAACACATAACTTCTTCAAATAAAACTGATATTTCATTAATTCAAAGGTCTTAAACATAAAAAGATGGCATCACTGCTATTAACATCAACTATCCCAAGATCAAACAATCTTTAGGATTAAATAGTCATATTCCATTGTGTATAATCACGCTGGAATTTACATCATAAAACATCATAAATATTTACACATAATTCAAAAAGTTCTCCTATCATGGCCTACTAAGGCGTCGAACTGCATGTCTACGTTCTTCCTCCATGATACGGCACATCGTCCTATGATCCAACATATACCATGGAAAGTCCTCGAACTGAAGTGGATAGTGGAGAACTCGATCCTGGGCCCTATCAATCGCTGTCTGGAAAGTATAGTCCGTCTCCTCATTCTTGGCCTTCTTTGCCCGTTCCCCTTCTTCGGAAATTTCTGCACGTCGAGCGTTATTCATCCAAGCATCCTCTGTTCTAGCACGTTCTGCTGACTCTTCACTCAAATCATCCTTTAATTTCTGAATCTCAAGTTTCATCTTTTCATTCTCAGCCAGCAAGTCTTCTTTTTGACTCTCTGCCTGAACTAACTTCCATTCTACAACCCCAAGACGTATCTCAAGATCCTCAATCTTCTCATCCTTCTGTTCTATAAAAGTCTGGCGTATATTTGCCAATCTCTCCCAATCTCTGACTCTGTCCTGCAACTCTACAGTACGATCATACAATGCGTCATACATCTCAACATCGACAGAGGTAAGGGGTACCTCCTCGGAATCCTCATCATCATCCTCAGCCTCTACCTCCTCAGGATCCTCCTCTGGATAAGACTCAGGCTCATACTCCTGACCCTCAACCGTGATCAATGGAGATGGCTCTCTGTGTATCAACTGCTCCCGGATAACATGGATATCACGGGGCTCCTCCTCTCCAGCCACTCGGGGCTCAACATCCCTAGGCTGACTGAATCCTCCAACATCCGACATCCTGACAACAAAGTTTAAATTTTAATTAATACTCAGCACTAGTCGCAACACATAGGTTGTAAACACATAAGCACATAGCACATAAAGTCTTTTATTATCTTTAAGGAATTTCCTTAATTCATTCCTTAGAACTCGATGAGAGTTTATCACCATTATATTTTCTGACTCTTAAAAGGCTACTACCCTAAGGTTTCCCCACCTAAGGTTCATAACCTACAGCTCTGATACCAACCTGTGACACCCCCAAATCTGGGTACTTCGTTTCCTCAGGATTTGGTGTTCACTATCCAAAAACATCACATCACATCTAACTACCCATTCAAATATAAATGAAAACTCTTAATAAAAATAGAAATCTCCCATTAAGGGTTACAACATCATTCATAAATAAATCCCAGGTTATCTAACCTTAAATAAACATCAGTGCGGAAACATAAATTAAGTCTATTAAATAAACATCATTAAATCAAATAAAACAAGTCTTCATCACTTGTTTGCTTTTCCTTTGCCCTTACTAGTGGATGGCTCACCAGTTCTTTCAACTTTAGCTGCAATGTTATTATGCAAGGGTGAGCAATGATTGCCCAGCAAGTATAACAACAACAATAATAATAACATGCGAATAAATAATGGTTATCGAATAATCGAAGATTCAACTTTGAGTTCAAGAATATAAGACGAGATTCAAAGAACGTCTGAGGGTCTTAAGATCACGAACTATGTCCCAGGTTATCAAGTATTTCTACTTTAAACCTTTAACAGTCATAAGACTATATGGACCTTGCTTCTCGTACTCAGGGGGATCAGCCCTTTGTACCATGTATGTGCACAACATCTTAATGCTAACGCGTAAATAAATCCCCTATATAAGGGTTGTTCATCTCAGTTTGACATCGGAGTCCGCACCAAAGGAAGTTTGGTTTGGATTTACTTCAATAACGTTTCTAGAATTTAGAACGCTCATCAACTATGGACTAGTCAAATCAATAAGGGTTCGCTAGTCAATCAAGGTCCAAAAGGTGTAATTCGAGAATCAAAACTAAATCTCACAAAAGGTACAATTGTAAAAGTTCTATATATAACTGAAGCATTACAAAGAGAAATTTTAAACGTCTCATTGAATCCATGAAATTGAATAGAATAGAAACAATAACTTGCTCGAGTAAGTAATAGCATTATGAAACATATATGATACGAGAATTAAGTTCAGGAACTTGCGTGATTGAAATCAAGGTAGAAAACTTGCGTAAATGTAAAAGTAGGGATAAGATACTTGCCTCGTGCGTAGACTATAAATTTAAGACTCACGTTCTCTAAATCAACCTATACATTCGGTTTATAAAGCAGTAACAATAATTAGTTACAGTATTATAAACACGTCAGAACTCATTCTCATCAAATTTCATTTTAATATCTCAGTTAACACCAGATAATCAGTGGGTATATGCTTACCACCCATTACAGTACCTTAACATTCATCTTATACATTAGCCTAAGCTTTAGGTATGTCTACGATATCATAACATGATCTCAAAGAAAGAAGAAAATTTTTACTCTCGTCTTTTTCCTCTCGTCTTATTATGAGCTTTCTTGGTCATGTAGGATTCTATCGGCTGTTTATCAAGGACTTCTCCAAAATTACAAAGCCCTTATGCAATCTATTAGAGAAAGATGTGCCTTTTGTCTTTGATAAGGCATATCTTCAGGCTTTTAAGGTGTTGAAAAAAAAGTTAATTTCTGCCCTAGTGATAGTTGCTCCGGATTGGAACCTTCCATTTGAGTTGATGTGTGATGCTAGCGATTATGCGATTGAAGCTATTTTGGGCCAACGCAAGGAAAAAATATTTCAGACGATTTATTACGCTAGCAAAACACTCTTAGATGCACAACTCAATTACGCTACCACTAAGAAAGAATTATTGGCAATGGTGTATGCTTTCGACAAATTCCAAGCCTATCTCATTGGTACGAAGGTAATTGTATTCATAGATCACTCAGCCATAAAATATTTAATCTCGAAGAAGGATGCTAAACCACAATTGATACGATGGGTTCTCTTGCTCCAAGAATTCGATCTAGAAATCTGAGACAAAAAAAGGGACAGAAAATCAGGTGGCAGATCATCTTTCCCGACTCGAGAATCCCGAACAGTAAAAGGGGATGGCACAGTGATTAATGAATCTTTTTCAGACGAGCAATTGTTTTCCATGACACAGGAAGTACCATGGTATGCGGATTATGTGAACTATATTGTGAGTCGTGTATTTCCTATTGATTTAAGCTATCAGCAAAGGAAAAAGTTTCTACATAAGTTGAAGCATTATTTGTGGGATGAACCCTTCCTATTTAAATAATGTGCAGATCAGATGTTAAGAAGGTGTGTACCCCAAGAAGAAATAGAAAACATACTTCAATATTATCATTCATCGGTTTATAGAGGACACTACGAGAGAGAAAGAACAGCAGCGAAGATTCTTCAATAAGGCTTCTATTAGCCAACTCTCTTTAAGGATGCTCATGCTTTCGTGTTAAGATGTGATAGATGTCAACGAATTGGCAATATTTCAAAGCGACATGAAATTCCCTTGATTTCATGGGTCCATTCCCAGTATCCTTCAACAAACAATATATACTTATGGCAGTTGATTATGTTTCTAAGTGGGTAGAAGCAGCAGCTTTGCCTATAAACGATGCTAATGTGGTGATAAATTTTCTTCGAAGGAATATCTTTACAAGATTCGGCACGCCAAGAGCGATCATCAACAATGAGGGCACACATTTCTGTAACAAACATTTTGTCGCTCTTCTTGCAAGGTATGGAGTTTCACATAAGATCGCTACAGCATATCACCCCTAGACTAGTGGCCAAGCTAAGATCTCAAACAGAAAAGTGAAGAAAATTCTGGAGAAGATTGTGAATCCCAATAGGAAGGACTGGTCAAAGCAACTTGATGATGCTTTATGGGCATATCAGACAGCATACATGACACCAATTGGAATGTCACCATATAGGCTTGTATTTGGTAAGGCATGTCATTTGCCGGTGGAATCGGAACATAGAGCATATTGGGCCATGAAGCTCAATTTCGATTTGTATGCAGCCAAAGAAAAGCGTCTTCTACAGCTAAATGAGATGGATGAGTTCCGTCTCCAAGCCTATGAGAATGCTAAACTTTAAAGAAAAGATTAGGCAGTGGCATGATAATAGAATTATTGAGCGAAAATTTGAGCTGGAAAAATCGGTACTCTTGGTTAATTCAAGGTTGAAACTTTTTTCGGGGAAGCTTAAATCACGATGGTTAGGATGATTTGCCGTCACTAAGGTATTTCCACATGGAGCTGTAGAGGTTGAAGAGATCAACTCCAAACGAGCATTCAAGGTTAATGGGCAAAGACTCAAGCAGTATTAGGGAGGCGATATCGATCGTCAAAAAATCTCAATCCTCCTTGTTGATCTAGAATAGGCAGAGAGTAATTAGGCTGACAACTATAAAATAAGTGCTAATTGGGAGGCAACCTAAATTAAATTTATTTATTTAATTTTCATTCTCAAGTTATTTGGAAATTTAGCTTTATATCTAATGCATTGTAAGTACGTAAAAAAATGTGCAGGTACTAGTGTGCGAATCATGATAGCAATGTAAAAGGAGAGCTTGGTTAAAAAGGGTCAAGCGCTGCAGCTCAACCTAGGATGCACCACAACGCCTAGAACGGGTAAAGTTTCTAATGGTGATGCGCCGTAGCGCATGAACGGTGCACCGCAATGCTTAAAATGGGAAACTCTTCTACTAATGATGTGCCTCAATGCATGATTTATGCACCGCAAATCCTGAAAAAGAAAGAGGCTCTCGGATGTAGCTACGCTGCAGCGCTTCAACTATACGTCGCAGTGCATGAGTAGTGAACCACGCGCCTCAGTGCACGAACCAATGTGCCACAGCGCTTCTTAACGAATCGAAGAGCCATAAGGAATAAAGTTTGATCCAATTCCTCCTATAAATCAACTTCAGGCAGATCAAAGCATACTCTCATTCCTTTGATGTGTCAACTTTTCCATTTCAACTATAGCTCTCCAAATCTAATTTTAAGAACCCTAATGCAATTATAAAAAGAGTCATCAATTATCATTTATGCTTACAACTTCACATTTATTTGTTATTAACTATCATCAGTACATCATAAAGGGAGTTAAGATTGGTATAAGTGTTTGGGGTTTATAGTGAACAATTTTAGATTTCCTTGATCAACCATGGCATCCAAGTGATAACAGATTGACGTTTCTCGTTCGCAAACATTAAAAATTTAGGTCAAAAAGAGATTCGTCAGCTTTGTTGTATCAGATTATTATTATTCATTGTTGGCTGACATGGAATTGATTCTTAAATGGGGTATCCGGCCACATAAAAAGCATAACAATAGTGTGGCAGATATGACCAAAGAACGAGGTTGGGAGAATTTCACGCAACAACCAAAGGACGTTGTAGTGGCTATCATAAGGGAATTTTATGCGAATAATTTGGAGGCTAAAGGACATGTGGTACAAGTACGAGGAAAATTTGTGTTGTTCGATAAATCAACTATTAATGCTTATTTTCACATACGCGACATGTAAGACGAAAATGATTTCATGAACTATAGGGATAATGATTTTCCTTGGAATTAAGTACTCAAGTGCCTGTGTAGACCGGGGGCAATTTGGACGCTCAAAGGAAACGATGTTTTACACTTTTCATCGAACGACTTGAGTAGGTATGGCAAGACATGGTATTACTTCATTTGTGCCAGATTTTTGCCGTCTATACAGGTTATGGAAGTCGACAGAGATAGAGCGGCGTTGTTATATGCCATTGTGATGGGTAAAAGAATAGATGTGGGACAAGTTATTCATGACTCTATTCGACAATCTACACGGGGGAGTTTAGTTGATGGATTACCGCATCCATCCCTAATTTGTGGACTGTGCAAGGAAGTTGATATCATAGGGGTCGATAATGAAGTACTTCAACCTCTAAAGGAGCCAATTGATAATGATATAATGAGTCATTTCAAGATTTGGGCTAGTGGTGTTTCTCATTCTCGAGGGCCTGGAGATTCATTATTAGGGCCATATCACAAGATAATCCATCATCATCGCCTATAATGGATCATTTGGTTGCTAAGATAAGTGAGCTTCGTAGGGAGTCTCAGGAGCTTCTTAGGGAAAATAGGTGTCAAGCTAGTCGAGTTGATCAATTAGCACATCGTGTGGGTTCTTTTCTTGAGTATTCGAAAAGGTTTAATGCAGTACTTATCCAGATGTTCGCTAATTATGGATTCAGCACAAACATGGGTCCAGTCCAGTTTTCAGATGCTTCTGTGTTCTACAAATTATCTGATGATTCGTCCGATGACATGGATGTTGATGACCCCAAATAGACAATTTCAGGGAAGTCCTCTATATTCCAATTCTTTCCATTTTTACATTGAGGATAATGTTTATCTAAAGTTTGAGGGTATTGGTATTGGTACTGGTATTCGTTTTTAATTATTTGGGTTTTGTTTTCTAGGTATGCATGTTAGGGTAATGTGTAGTTTGCAAGTTATTTATACCTCGAGCAATGAATTAGTTGTATTTAATGATGGCCAATGATTAAATTTTTACGGAAAAAAAAAGAAAAAAAAACTCTTGAGAATTGAGAGGCATCCATGCAAGTTATATTTTAACTTATTAGTTGGTTTACATTATTTGTGATCCTATGCATTTTAAAGCACTATTATCCATTTGTTTAGCTAATTGGGACCTAAAAAAGTGTTAATGGTGAGAGGTTAGCTAAATATTCGATTGAAACTCTAGAAATTTAGTTGAACATCATCTTAAACTAAGGATAGACATTAATATAAGTTTGGGGGAATCGATAACTTAAAAAAAAGAAAAAAAAGAAGAAAAAATTATATAGTTATATATTTACTTTACAGGGTTGATAAAACGAGATGGAGCGTAAAACGCACTCGTTCAAAAGATAGTGAGATGGAGCATAAAATGCACTCACTTTAGTGAAAAACATATATAAGAATACCTGGGAAGGATGTTATGTTTATGAATAATGTGGTTGACTGTGGCGTAATCCTTTTGATTTCCCCGGATTATATGGTGTTTCCTTAGTTAAGGATGATGTGAGATATGAAAGTATAGAGTGAAATTGATATTTTTTGTGTTGTGTGTTTTACTATTTACACTTATCTGGATTTTAATTAGTTTGAACGGGATATGTATATATACACGCACACATATGATCATGAATAGCTGGGAGCTAATGGATAGGTTGACATATTAATTGCTGCATGTTTTTAAAATTTTGCTTGAGTTATCGTTGAAGGAAGAGTTTGAGGCCAACATTCAATGCATATTGATTCATTGTTAGAGGTAGTAGTAGTTAGTGTTATTTCTATTTTTAATATTTTGTTTGATGGCAAGCAAAGATTTAAGTTTGGGGGTATTTGATGAGTGGATTTTATACCGCAATTTTAGTACTTCTGACTTGATGAAATTACGTATTTTTGAGTATTTTTTGTTTCTTTTTACGTGTTTTAATGTGTTTTGTAGAAATAGAATTTGGAAGAGGAATCATTGAAGCTGGTGTCAATTTAGATGGATTATGGTATTTTCTACGTAAAAATGGGGTAAAATGGTTCATGTGTGTTCAGCATGTGATCATGGGCAAGAAAAAGTGGCAATTGGGGCAATTTTGGGCACTCGTGGGGCTAAGGATTGAGCATTGCATGATCCAGGTGAAAGAAGGAAAAAACAGGCCTGCTAACAAAACAAGCGTCGAGGCGCGAGAGTCTATGTGCTGTAGCGCTTGTGAGCATATTCAAGAGCTGAGGCGCGTGAGGTTTATGCACTGCAACACTCGGACAGAATGGTGCGTGCGCACGTGCGTGCGGGTTTGGTTTGGCTGTGAGAGTTTCCTGATTCACTTGGGTTGTTACCATACGAGATTCAATGAGAATAAAAGTCTATAAGTGTGGGGAATATCAGGGGATATTTAGGAGAGGATATAATAATATCATCAGCAGTAGATTATTATTATTATTCCAGTTTCAGCAGATAGCAAATAGGGGGAACAGAAGTTGAAGGCTGGAGTATTGAAATTGAAGTTGTTTCGCAGATTCATTCTTTACTCTTTTTCTTTAATTTTTGTACTTCAAAGATATTTAAGGAAATTATGTTGATGATTTACTTTTACGGTATGAGCTAAATTCTTTTTAGGATTACAATGGAACCCAATGATTAGCTTAAATTAAATTACTCTCAATTTGATTATGGTTGATTATATAAGTTGTTTATCATATTTTACGCTTCATATCATAATTGGTTGGCCAGCAATTAACTTGATAATTTGGATGATATTGGAAAATAGAATCTAGGGTTTAGATCTAAATATGGTAAGATGTGTTGTGATTATTTTTCTTATGAGTGAATAACACGATTTGCATGTAGGATAGGAATATACCTATATATCGCATGTAACTTGTATGAGAATTGGTGTTTAATGGATTCATTCTTAGTTGTTCACATAGGAATATAGTTAATTAATTAAAGTGGATATTATTATCTAACCTTGGGAAGGGGATTGGTAATTAATTCTTAATGCTCAATTAGTAACTTGATATAGTTGATTAATTGAATAAGAGAGTAAGGGAAATTAGGCGAGGCATTGGGGGAAATTGTAATCTTAGTTATTAATTCTAATATTTATCTTTGTTAATTCTTGTTAATTTATTTTAATTAAGTTAATTCAGCAGTTTATTCACCTTGAGTTATTTGTTTAAATAAAATCAAATTAATAAAAAATTAGTAGTTGGTTTATATTATTAGTTTATTTTTCGTGGGAACGATACTCTTCTTGTCACTATATTGTTAGTTGATCATGTATACTTGCGTGTATTTTCTAAGTAGTAAATTAGGCAACATACATCTTCTGATATGCAAAAGAAAGATTACGGAGCTGCTGCCTCCTACAGATCCCAAGACGAAGAGATATGATCCCACTAAGATATGCCTTTACCATTCCAATTCATCGGGGCATGCCGTGGAGGAATGCAGAGCGTTGTAACATAAGATCCAAAATCTTATCAAAAATGGGGAATTAAAGATAGCAAGTAATATTGGAATCACCTCTGTGGGGGAAGGCAAAATAGAAATGAAGGGTTTGGTATATCCATCGGAGATGGAAAGTTCAGATGAAGTGGTGGCTATGATCTCTAACCTCAACGAGGCACGAGGTGGACCCCTCATAATCCAAGGAGTAGCAAAAGAAATAAGAAGAGTCCCAGTACAGATACCAGTATCCAAACCCATTGTGTTGACAGCTAGGCCTCAGTACCCCATTGTAAACCTGAAAGTTGTCCCTTGGAACTACGTGAAAGGATCAAAAGGAACCTCTGAATGTAGGGCAGTCCTTCCAAAGAACAACCCTCTTTGTTTACCAAAACGAGCAACTGAAACAGTGAAAAGGCCTATTGAGAAGGTACCAGAAGAAAAGGTGGTTGAGTTCCTCAAAAAGATGGGTCATAATGAAGTAGAGATTGTGAGAAAGCTTGAGGAAGCGCCAACCCAAGTCTCTATACTTGATCTGATATTGGCCTCCGAAGACCATCAACGAATTTTGGTTAAGGTCTTGGAAGAGGCACACCCCCCTAAGACGGTGGATACCGAAAAGTTCAGCCATCTGATAGGGCACATTCTAGAAAGCAATGTGATATCCTTCACCAATAACGATATCCCAGTTGAAGGGACGGGGCATCATAAACCCCTTCATATCGCCGTCATTTTGTCGAGATTTGTGCTGGGAGGAGTATTGATTGACGAAGGTTTGACCCTTAACATATGTTTGTACGATACCTTCGAGAGGATGAACATCAATCCTAACCACATTCGAGACAGTCATATAGTGGTTAGGGCTTTCGATGGGTCGAGAAGGGATACAGTAGGAAAAATTGAGTTGCCTATAGAGATTGGGCCTTACACCTTCGACATCTCTATCCAAGTATTGAATGTTACGACTGGTTGCAACCTATTGTTGGGGAGGCCTTGGATTCATATGGCTAGAGTTGTCCCCTCCACTCTTCACTAACAATTAAAATATATCGTGAATGAAAATTTGGTAAATATATTTGCGGAACCCGATTATCATGTTCATGTCAAAAGGGATATACAGATGATAGGGTTGGATGAGGCCTTTGAACCAGCCAGTTTTCAAGCTTTCGAAATAAGCACCACCCATTACCATCCTCCCGGAACTCCAGCACTGAAGCCGAGAGTATCTTCGGAAGTTATGTCTGTAGCTCAAGAGATGATTGCTAAATAATTCTGACCAGACCAAGGTTTGGGTAAAAATGGCCAAAGAATCATTCACCCTATCTAACTGCCAACACAAAGAGGAAAAACGGGGTTAGGGTATGCCGGCAGCTCAAAACGAAGGAATCCGTACAAGAAAATGCCACCTCAGCTGTCAGGCATCCTAATGCCCCACGACTACAGTCCCATTTTCGGGAACCCCCTAAAGGAATTCCGCTGCAGCTATCGAGCATTCTGATTCCTTATGCCAACAATACTCAAACCCTAACAATCAACCAAATGAATGTGGAAGATCGCGACCCTATCAAAAAATCCAAAAACAAACTTCGTAGAGGTTTGAGACATGTTATATATCTTAATGTTTATCTGCTATTTTATTTGATATATTAACTTAGTTTTGTTATAAAAAAAATCTCTTGTGTTCTTTCGATCGTGAACTACGTAAGACTTGATCTCCTTTCATAAAAGTATGTGGGCAGCCAGTTCTGGCGCGGTTTAATCATTGCAAAATTCCTAAAATCCTTTGACAATTTGGCATTCGTGAACTACAACCCTTTAATAATTCGGCACTTGTACAGATTTGATCTCCTTCGACCTATAAGAGTACATAGGCAGCCATCATGGTGCAGTCTATCTCATATCCGATAACCGGTTCTCAAAGACAAAAGCCACAAATCAAGCCTTACAGATCGAACCAAACCCGGTTAAAACCATCACATCATAAACCAGGCCAAGCTCTTAGATCCAATTCAATGGAACCCGAAGGCATCTCGACATCGATCATCGAAGCCGAAGAGATGACATGAAGTGAGAAACATAGCAATATATCAAGCACGATCATCAGCAAGGACAGATACAACCCAAGATGATAAGGAATATAAATACAAAGAAAATCACAACAAATATCGACTCAATGATGCAAAGTAGCTATCCGATGACCCCTCTTATGACCCTCAAAGAGCTGACACCCTCAATTACAAACCTTCGTCAAATTAGAAGAAAAAGGTCATCGAAGCCAAATACACCTACAAGTCAGAAACGATGGTTGGAGCTGTTGCTCGATTTCGCAATCAATAAAACACGCGCAAGTATACGCGGTCCACAAGTAATATAAGATAAGTAAAGTGTCGAACCCACGAGGAATTATGTTAAATAATTACCAAATATCAATCGCATGTAAAATCAATCCAATTTAAACAATGACAATATGGTTTGTGTTTGTTGTTGATTAAAACTAAAATAAAGGAAATTTAGAAAACAAGGTTTTACTAACACGGATAAAGTTCAAGATAAAAAGGTCTAAGATTACAATATCCCCCAACTCTTCATTTAAATATCCTACTCTCTCTTGTTTGGTAAATTAGAACATAAGAATTGCTATCCGAGAAATCACAAGTATATATAAGCCTCTCTCGATGGTTGAATACGTATTTCCTATTGTGGTGCATAAATATATTTCTATTCTATACACAAGCAAGAATCCCATATCAAGAACAATTAATAAGACACATGTCACGTAAAGTCCCATTAACCATTCTATCAATTACCAACTTTCACAATAGAAATCATTAAGCATGGTTCTCAAATGGATACATGTGGTATTTAGGTATATGTCTATCCTAAATACAATCAAATTATCAACCTTCAAGAATAATACATAAGACTCACGTCACAATAATCTCATACATTATCCATAAAGAATATCTAATTTTCACATGAATTCATAACTAGGTCTCAACTTATACTTCCTCTCTCAATTCCATATAAGTTACCCAAGTAATTACGGGCCAAGTAATTAATCCTTAATCAAAGGTTATAAACTCCAATTCACAAAATGCCTAATTACCATTCAGGAGAGAGCATTCAATTTAAACTACAAGTTGAGTTCCATTGCAATCTTAGAATGAAGAGTTTAGCTCATATTTAATCTTAATAACATCATAAACTGATTATAGTACATGGTTTGGAATAACAAGGTAAGAATAAAGAACTACAACAAATGAAGATACACCCCTTTTGTGATGATATTCCCGAATTAGTGAGATGTAGTTCTTCTTGAGTTGCTCTTGTTTCCTATTTCGTGCTCCAAGCCTCTTTGGTTGATGAAATTCTGATAATCTTTTCTTTAGCTCCTTTGTTCTTCTTCTTTTCTCTCAAACCCTCGCTTTTTTTTCAAGTGTGTAACCAAGCTTCTTGAAAAATCCAATACCAACTCCCTGGATGCCTACTCATCTGCATTCCCTCTCTCCTCATTTTCCCGTTCCTGAAATTCCTCCTCTAGTGCGCCACAATAGCAGAACAGACAAAGCCAGCCGCACCAGAAATCGCACTCTCGCCCCGGCGAGAAAAACAGCCAGGGGAGCTCGCCCCGGCGAGGGCTCGCCGCGGCGAAGATTTTGGCCTTGGAGGCTCGCCCCGGCGAGAGCTCGCCCCGGCGAGGAAATTGGCCTGGGGAGCTCGCCGCGGCGAGGTCACATGTCCCGCTGAAATTACACTTTTGCCCCCATTTTGCCAAAAACCACCACAATCGTCCACAACTGTTCCCTGCACAATAAAAGCATAAAACAAGTAAATAGATACTAAAAACACCTAAGGATAGCAAAGAATTGAGTTCAAAGGATAACTAATTCGTAGGTATAAAACCCACTCATCAAATACCCCCAAACTTAAGACTTTGCTTGTCCTCAAGCAAAAACAACGGAGATGAAAAATACACAATGCAACTAATTAAATGAATGCAAATGCATGAACTATAAGCCTAGAGCAGCCAAGATAAGGAAGACAAGCCTCAACAATCAGAAACAAATAAACAACAACAACACGACTGTAGGACTATCAGAAATGAGACACGCACCAAATTTCGCCAAATGATTAACCCTTATGTGTGTGTGTGTGGTCAGAAAGACAGAGTACGCAATGATCACAATTCGATCTAAGAACTATAGTGCTCAAAAGAAGATAAAATAGTCGAGCACCACTACTAGTATCTCACATACTCACTAGCTTTTATTTCACACTCTATTAACTATATTTTATCACAATCACCGAGTGCGTTTTACGCTCCATCTCGATGATAGTTTTATTTACATCTAGATCTGTGCAATGTCTATCTTTCTTAGGCTCATCAATGTCACCCATGTAGCAAACTTTCCACCGATGACTCCCAAACCACCAGATGGTCTTAGGGCACCAAGTGTAGAACACTCCAAAGGGTTTACTTGTTCGAATGACACCGGCCACAAAGATAAAACGGTCTAGATTTGCTCATATCTGTCTATATTTCATTTTTCAATTATCACCAGCATCAAGACAGACATCGAAGCATTAAATAAGCATAGAAATAATTTTTTTTTTTTTTTTTTTTTTTTTTACCCGCTTTTTTTTTTTTTTTTTTTTTAAACTATCCTATCTTTTAATGAGCAATAACAGCTTCAAAGACTTGAACATACAATCTCACGTACTCGACAACACTGATATGTGCATTAGTAACTCAAAGGGGTTAAAAATTTAAGAAAATTAGGTACGAGCTAACATTTCTAATATAACAATTCGAATCCAAAGTGTTGAATATCTTAAAAACAATTTATCACCATGTCATCATCGGCTCTCCTTAAGTGCGCTGCTCAAGAGCTTTCTAAATGCAAATAATTTTTTTTTTTTTTTTTTTTTTTTTTTTTTTTTTTTTTTTTTTTTTTTTTTTTTTGAATGAAGAACAAAGCAGATGATGAATATGTACAATGAATATCACACAAATGACCAGAACAGAACTAATCATTAAAAGCAAGAAAAGTCATTTTGATGATATTATAAGTACTTAATTATAACATAAGTTTGAAACATACTACGTGGATGCAAAACTACAGCTAAATGCAACATACTAAAATACTATAACTTCAAACTAAAAACTCTAAAACACCCCCAAACTTGGAAATAACAATGTCCTCATTGCAGAAAAGATAAAGACATGAAAAACTGAGGACTTCCCTATGATATCACTCGGCGGGGTGATCGTCTGTCTCCTCGACGTCAGAATCTGATGGTGGGAAAGGCGGCAGCGGTGCAGGCACGGGGAAAGGAAGTGGAGGTGCACTCGGGTACTGTGCTGCTAGAACCGCGCTGAAACTAGTGGTGAAGTTCCACATGTGCTCCTGCCTCTCTGCAATGCGCTGATTCTGCCTCCTTAGCCTCCTCTCTCAAGCTTCTTAGCTTGACTGTCAATAAGTAACTGGAGGCTGCGAATTTGAGTGCTGAATTTTGCCTTAGGCCGTGATGAACCGGCAGGCAGCTGAGTATCCTCCTCCTCCTCCTCCTCGGAAGTAGCCTCAATAATAAAGCCCCGGCCACGAGGATGCGACTCGGCTCCATCCCAAACCTTGTACCTCGCGATTAGCCTGTGGTCGAGAAGCTGCGATGGCTGCTGTGTGACCTCATCATCTCGCCACTGCACCCCCGCCTGCCTACACAGTCCACAAATGAGGGAGGGGTGAGGTAGTCCGCCCTGAACATTACCCCGCAGAAGCCGGCGGATACTACCCTCGATGATGTTCCCTACATCAATCGAGAAATCCATAACAATAGCGTAAAGCAACGCGGCCTTCTCCTTAGAAACATCGCTCACGTGCTGGGAAGGCATGAGCTTGGCACTCAGAAAGGCGTACCAAATCTTTCCATACAGGCTGAGGTCTTTGCTGGGGAAGAGAGAAGCACCTCTATCTCGCCTAGTGATCCATGTGGTACCCGGTTTGCACAACTCAGTTACAATCTTGTCAAAATCAGGCTGCGAGCGAATGAACTCTGTATACTGGCATAATGCAGGAGGCACCAAGTTGTAGTAGTGATTAATTGCCTGTGCGCTGAACGGTACCCTCATCCCCCTGACTATGGCCTCAAAAGGCTGCCTGTCCTGAGCGTTGGCATAGAACTCCTGTACCACAGGAACCACTTGCTGGGGGTCGGGGTGGTGGGTGAAAGTGTCCCACACCCTCTCATCTATCTGCTCCCAAATCTCTCCATCAAACCCCTCTCTCAGGCCTGAGTCCGCGCTCGGGAGTTAGAGCTTTACCCGTGATGAAGTCATCAAACCTGTCTGCCGCCTCGGCACTGATAAACTTACTGTGGTCATACTGCCTTGGTGGAGCAGATGCGGATCCCTCAGTACGAGATCTCTTAGGAGGCATGGTAGCAACAAAGCAGAAATTCCTATTTCAAAACTGACCCAAACCCCACTGAATTCAATTCACTGCTATATAGGAACTTCCCCCCAAACTTGAATTTTTCATAAACCAAATTTTTCCTGCAAGAAGTCTCCAAATACACAAAATATATCCCCAATCCAGCAGTTGAGACAAAACAACTCAACTGGGAATCCAATATCACAGTGCAGTAAATGAATGGCAGTGCAAAAATCAACACAGACACGCCCAAATCAGTGCTAAAGATACTCAATTACAGCCCAAATGTATTCTCAGATGCAGTACTAAACCAAATTAACAGTAAACAGAGCCAAATGCAATGAAAATACAGTCCACAATGGTATACCTTGCCGCTGTCAGTTTCAATTATGAAGAAGGAGGAATTGCCTGCTTGAATTCACCAAATTGCGACTTGATTCCTCGCTGAGATGTAATGAGGTTAAATTCCAGCCCCAATTCTTCCAACTAACTGACCTAATTCGAATGGTGTTGATGATGGTGACTGTAATGGTAGAACTGATTGAAAAACCCAAGTTGGAAGTGGATTTCGTGTGAAAAAGGGGTGCTCAATCCGTTGGTTAGTTGAAATCGAGAGTGGGATGTGGCTAGGGTGGAATTCGATTGCTCAAGTATGGTTTGGGGCTATTGGGTTTTGGGTTGCAGAGAATGGAGAAGAAGAAGAATGGAAAAAAAATCGAACGGGGAGGGGGTTTTTAGGTTCTGCAATTCCGCGTCTCTCGCCGGGGCGAGAGATTTACTCATGATTTTCTCGCCGGGGCGAGATCTCGCCGGGGCGAGAGTTTCCAAGGCTAAAAACCTCGCCGTGGCGAGCCCTCCTGCTGAAGCAAAAATTAGATTTTTGAAAATTTCATCCAGGGACCATGCCTCATAACAACTCCCTGTATCCCTGCAACTTTCAAAACATACATTAGACACAATGGGCCAAAAATGGCCCTCAAAGGTGACTCGGTGCTAAAAATCCAAAACTAACACACAATATACTAAATATGAAAAATTTAAAAACTAACTAATCATGGAAAATGCAATAATTACGACACCCAACTGAATCATAAAAGGATACGGAAGATGGTGGGTTGCCTCCCACCGAGCGCTTGGTTTTGAGTCCTCGGCCCGACTTTTCATCAATTTTCAAGGTTGATCGGCTAAAGTTATCGAGGTCTTTTGGCGAGCGAAGCCGCCACCCCAATAATGCTTAAGGCGTTGCCCGTTGACTTTGAACGTCACTTCCGGATTATCACCATAGATTTCGACAGCTCCGTGTGGAAATGCTTGCTTGACAGTGAAAGGACCCGACCAACGCGATTTGAGCTTTCCGGGAAAAAGCCTCAATCTAGAGTTGAAACAGCAATACTGCTTGGCCAGGCTCGAATTTTCTGTCAATAATCTTCTTATCATGCCACCTCTTTACCTTTTCCTTGTACAATTTTGCATTTTCATAAGCTTGCAGTCGGAACTCATCAAGTTCATTGAGCTGAAGAAGCCTTTTCTCACCTGCAGCTGTGAGGTCAAAATTCAACTTTCTAATGGCCCAAAACGCCTTATGCTCAAGCTCAACCGGGAGATGGCACGCCTTGCCATAAACAAGCTGGTATGGTGACATACCAATGGGTGTTTTAAAAGCCGTTCTATACGCCCATAGTGCCTCATCCAGCTTTGTCGACCAATCTTTCCTTGTGGGGTTAACGATCTTTTCCAGGATTTTTTTAACTTCTCTGTTGGAAACCTCCGCTTGTCCATTGGTCTGGGGGTGATAAGCAGTAGCAATTCTATGAGTGACCCCATATTTTCCCAAGAGGGCAGCAAAATGTTTATTGCAGAAGTGACTCCCTTCATCACTAATCATCGCCCTCGGAGTGCCGAATCTTGTAAAGATATTCTTTTGAAGGAATTTCAGCACAACCTTGGAATCATTAGTGGGAAATGCGGCTGCCTCCACCCATTTAGATACATAATCTACTGCCAAGAGAATGTATAGATTGTTGAAAGAGGGTGGGAATGGCCCCATGAAATCTATGCCCCAAACATCAAATACTTCAAACCTCCAGAATCATATTTAGAGGCATTTCGTGCCTTTTGGAGATATTCCCCATCCGTTGACATCTATCACATTTTAGCACAAACTGATGAGCATCCTTGAACAAAGTTGGCCAAAAGAACCCCGCTTGCAACACCCTAGTGGCTGTTTTCTCACCTCCATAGTGTCCTCCATATAACGAATCATGACAGTGATGGAGAATGCTCTCGACCTCGCTCTGTGGAATACACCTTCGAATCATTTGGTCCACACAATGCTTGAACAAATAGGGTTCATCCCACATATACCTAGTAACATCATGAAGAAACTTTTTCTTTTTGCTGCCACGACAAGTCCCGGTGGGAGAGTGTTACTAACCAAGTAGTTAGCAAAATCAGCATACCAAGGTATTTCGCCTTGCACCACAAACAGTTGTTCATCCGGGAAAGATTCATTTATTAGCACCTTATCTTCCTTATCATACCCCGGATTCTCCAATCTAGATAGATGGTCGGCTACTTGGTTTTCAGTTCCCTTTTTGTCCCGAATCTCCAAGTCAAACTCTTGTAACAATAGGATCCATCTAATCAATCTCGGTTTAGCATCTTTCTTTGCAATGAGATATCGAATAGCTGAATGGTCCGTGAATACAACCACCTTTGTTCCAATCAAGTAAGATCGAAACTTGTCAAATGCATAAACTACTGCAAGCAACTCCTTCTCGGTAGTGGTGTAATTGAGTTGTGCATCAGTTAAGGTTTTGCTAGCATAGTAAATGGCATGAAAAACCTTCTCCTTTCGCTGTCCCAAAACAGCCCCCACCGCATAATCACTGGCATCACACATCAACTCGAAGGGTTTTGACCAATCCGGAGCAACTATCACTGGTGCAGTGGTTAATTTCTTCTTTAATAACTCAAATGCCATCAAACACTCCTCATCAAACTTGAATGGCACATCTTTTTCAAGGAGACTGCATAAAGGCTTTGTGATCTTAGAGAAATCCTTAATGAATCTTCGGTAGAACCCCGCATGTCCCAGAAAACTGCGAATGCCCTTCACTGAGGTTGGTGGAGGTAAGTTTTCAATTGTTTCGAGTTTTGCTCTATCCACCTCAAGACCCTTGGATGACACTTTATGCCCAAGTATAATCCCCTCTTGCACCATGAAGTGACATTTTTCCCAGTTGAGCACCAGATTAGTTTCCACACATCTCTTCAGTATTAGAACTAGATTTTCCAAGCAGTTGTCAAATGAATCACCAAATACTGAGAAGTCATCCATGAAAACTTCAACATTGCGTTCTACCAAATCTGAGAAAATAGCCATCATACACCTTTGAAAGGTGGCCGGTGCATTACACAGTCCGAATGAGACCCTTCTAAAAGCAAAAGTACCAAATGGGCATGTGAAGGTAGTCCTTTTCTTGATCTTCTGGAGCAATAGCAATCTGATTATATCCCGAATATCCATCTAGCAAGCAATAGTACTCATGCCCGGCTAGTCTATCCAACATTTGATCGATGAAGGGCAATGGGAAGTGATCCTTTCGAGTTGCTTTGTTAAGCCTCCTGTAATCCATGCACACCCTCCAACCAGTTACTGTTCTTGTTGGAATCAATTCATTATTCTCATTGGCAACGACTGTCATGCCCCCTTTCTTGGGTACACACTGAACTGGGCTCACCCAAGCACTGTCAGAGATAGGATAAATTATTCCAGCATCTAACCACTTCAAAATCTCTTTCTTTACTACCTCCTTCATAATTGGGTTGAGTCTCCTCTGATGTTCCACAGTGGGCTTACTATCATCTTCCATCAGGATTTTGTGCATACAGTAAGATGGGCTTATTCCCTTGATGTCGGCGATGGTCCATCCAATAGCAGATTTGTACTCCCTAAGAACCCGCAACAGCTTGCTTTCCTGAAACTCGTTAAGCACAGATGCAATAATAACAGGTAAAGTAGCTGAATCACCTAAATATGCATACCTGAGATGGTTAGGCAAGGGCTTTAGCTCAAGTGATGGAGGTGTCTCAAGTGATGGTTTCAACCGATCTGTAGCATTCTCAGCATGTTCAAGAGATTCAAACGGAATTTGAAACTTGCTCCCCCCCCCCGTGGCACTGTATCTAAAATCTGTAGATATTCAAACCAAATCTGGATCTTCTATGTCAAACTCTCCCAGAAGTGCAGTTTCTAATGGATCATCGTTTAACACATTCAAAAACTCGTCTTTCAACAACGGCTTGCTCGATAACATCCACATGAAAACATTCTTCCTCATCCGAAGGGAATTTCATGGCCTTAAATACATTGAAGGTCACTTCTTGATCCTGAACCCTCATAGTGAGCTCTCCCTTTTGCACATCGATTAAAGTTCTTCCAGTGGCTAAAAATGGTCTCCCTAGAATAATAGGAATGTTTTTATCTTCCTCATAATCTAAGATGATAAAATCAGCCGGGAAGATGAATTTATCCACCTTGACAAGAATGTCTTCAACAATTCCCCTTGGGTATGTAACCGACCTATCGGCAAGCTGAAGAGAAATGTTTGTAGGCTTTGGTGCAGGCAACCCCAACTGAGTATACACTGATAATGGCATGAGATTAATACTCGCACCCAAATCACACAAACATTTGTTGAAAGAAAGGCTACCAATAGTACACGGTATAGTGAAGCTGCCTGGATCTTTCAACTTGGGGGGTAGCTTTCTTTGCAGCACGGCACTACATTCCTCTGTCAAAGCCACTGTCTCAAAGTCATTTAGCCTTTTCTTCCTAGACAGAATTCCTTTCATAAATTTGGCATAGCTAGGCATCTGTTCTAAGGCCTCTGCAAAAGGAATGTTAATTTGTAGCTTCTTGAAGACCTCCAGGAATTTGGCAAACTGTTTATCTAACTTCTGCTTCTGCAGTCTCTGAGGGAAAGGTACTGGTGGATATACTTTTGGAGTAGGCTCAACACGAGGTTTATCTGTGGTATCTCTCCGCTCTGACTCAGGTGGTACACTGCTGTCCATTTCCTTAGAAAAATCAGCATTAGTCAAGTTCGGGGGAGAGCTTGAGTGGGCTGCCCCCTTTTGCAATTCGGGCTCCTGTAAGGTTTGTTTACCACTTCTGAGAGTTACTGCCTGACATTCCTCTTTCCCATCTCTTCGTGGATTAGTCTCTGTGTTACTTGGAAGAGATCCCTGGGGTCTATTTGACATAGATCTATCATTTTGCCCAATTTGATTTTCCATAGGTTTGATTGCTGCTGCTTGGTTTTTTTTTATCAAGATATCTTGGTTAGCTATGTGTTTCAAAATCAACTCCTCAAATTCTGATTTTCTCTCTGGTTGTGATTGTGAGGTTTGAGCTGTATGATGTTGTTGAGGTGGATTTTGGAACCCTGGTGGATGATGTGGTTTAGGAGCTTGCTGAAAATTTTGATTGTTGCTCCATGAAAAGTTAGGGTGGTTCCTATTTCCAGCATTGTAAGTGTTTTGGTACTGATTTGGCGGTCTCTGATAACTACTTACAAACTGAACTGCCTCGTGGTCAAATGGACATTGGTCATTGGCATGTGTTCCTGCACACACTTCACAAACAACAGCCACCTGCTGCACTTTTGAATCAGTTAAGGTATCAATTTTCTTAGACATTGCTGCCATCTGAGCTGCTAAGGCTGTGTGATGGCATCCACCTCTAATACTCCGGCTACCTTTGGTTGACTCATCCTAGCAGTAGGCCATTGGTAGTTATTTGCAGTCATGACCTCCAACAGCTCAATTGCTTCCCCATAATTCTTAGCCATGAGAGATCCCCCAGCTGCTGCATCTATACAAGATCGATTGTGAGATCCCAATCCGCTGTAGAAGGTATTCAATTGCATCCATGGGAGGAATCCATGATGCGGGCATCTTCGAAGCAAATCTTTAAATCTTTCCCATGCCTCATACAATGACTCCCCATGATGTTGTTCAAAGGTTGCAATTTCATTTCTCAATCTCGCAGACTTTGCAGGAGGGAAGAACTTTGCCAAAAATTTTTGTGCTAAGTCTGACCATGTAGTGATGGACCCCGGTGGCAATGAGTGAAAGCCCAACTCTTAGCTTTGTCTCTCAAAGTGAACGGGAAAAGTCTAAGTCTCAAAGCATCATCCGTTACCCCAACAAATTTGAAAGTATCACATATCTCAATAAAACTCAACAAATGCTCATTAGGGTTGTCATTGGGCAAACCCCCAAACTGTAACGAATTTTGCACCATTTGTATTGTTCCCGGTCTAATTTCAAAGGCCGTTGCAGTTATTGCCGGCCTTATGATACTAGACTGTAGATCACTAAATCTGCGGCGTTATATAGTCGCTCAATGCTTTTTTGTTCCTCTGCCGCCATAGTTTCTTGATTGTTAGAATCCCTGATTCTTTCTCTTCTTAGTCTTCGGGTATTTCTCTCAATCTCGGGATCGTAAGGAAATAACTCAAGACTTTGTGATCGGCGCATACAAAATCAAGGGTACCTACACAATCAAGTAAGTAAAAATTAAAAACAAGTCTAAATTAAGATCAATTTAACTATAATCGATATAGGTAAAATTATTGTAAAAAAACTCCCCGGCAACGGCGCCAAAAACTTGTTGCTCGATTTCGCAATCAATAAAACACGCGCAAGTATACGCGAAGGTCCACAAGTAATATAAGATAAGTAAAGTGTCGAACCCACGAGGAATTATGTTAAATAATTACCAAATATCAATCGCATGTAAAATCAATCCAATTTAAACAATGACAATATGGTTTGTGTTTGTTGTTGATTAAAACTAAAATAAAGGAAATTTAGAAAACAAGGTTTTACTAACACGGATAAAGTTCAAGATAAAAAGGTCTAAGATTACAATATCCCCCAACTCTTCATTTAAATATCCTACTCTCTCTTGTTTGGTAAATTAGAACATAAGAATTGCTATCCGAGAAATCACAAGTATATATAAGCCTCTCTCGATGGTTGAATACGTATTTCCTATTGTGGTGCATAAATATATTTCTATTCTATACACAAGCAAGAATCCCATATCAAGAACAATTAATAAGACACATGTCACGTAAAGTCCATTAACCATTCTATCAATTACCAACTTTCACAATAGAAATCATTAAGCATGGTTCTCAAATGGATACATGTGGTATTTAGGTATATGTCTATCCTAAATACAATCAAATTATCAAACCTTCAAGAATAATACATAAGACTCACGTCACATAATCTCATACATTATCCATAAAGAATATCTAATTTTCACATGAATTCATAACTAGGTCTCAACTTATACTTCCTCTCTCAATTCCATATAAGTTACCCAAGTAATTACGGGCCAAGTAATTAATCCTTAATCAAAAGGTTATAAACTCCAATTCACAAAATGCCTAATTACCATTCAGGAGAGAGCATTCAATTTAAACTACAAGTTGAGTTCCATTGCAATCTTAGAATGAAGAGTTTAGCTCATATTTAATCTTAATAACATCATAAACTGATTATAGTACATGGTTTGGAATAACAAGGTAAGAATAAAGAAACTACAACAAATGAAGATACACCCCTTTTGTGATGATATTCCCGAATTAGTGAGATGTAGTTCTTCTTGAGTTGCTCTTGTTTCCTATTTCGTGCTCCAAGCCTCTTTGGTTGATGAAATTCTGATAATCTTTTCTTTAGCTCCTTTGTTCTTCTTCTTTTCTCTCAAACCCTCGCTTTTTTTTCAAGTGTGTAACCAAGCTTCTTGAAAAATCCAATACCAACTCCCTGGATGCCTACTCATCTGCATTCCCTCTCTCCTCATTTTCCCGTTCCTGAAATTCCTCCTCTAGTGCGCCACAATAGCAGAACAGTCAAAGCCTGCCGCACCAGAAATCGCACTCTCGCCCCGGCGAGAAAAACAGCCAGGGGAGCTCGCCCCGGCGAGGGCTCGCCGCGGCGAAGATTTTGGCCTTGGAGGCTCGCCCCGGCGAGAGCTCGCCCCGGCGAGGAAATTGGCCTGGGGAGCTCGCCGCGGCGAGGTCACATGTCCCGCTGAAATTACACTTTTGCCCCCATTTTGCCAAAAACCACCACAATCGTCCACAACTGTTCCCTGCACAATAAAAGCATAAAACAAGTAAATAGATACTAAAAACACCTAAGGATAGCAAAGAATTGAGTTCAAAGGATAACTAATTCGTAGGTATAAAACCCACTCATCAGGAGCATCCGAACATCAAAGCTCGTACCCTTTACCTGATCATCAGGTGGGTCATAAGGTAAAGAAGCCCACTTGTTAAACACAACAAAGTAACTACCCTGACGACAAACACGACTAGGATAATTTCAAAACTGATGATAACTCGGCACTGGGGCATTCATCAACTATCCAAGAAGGGATAATGCGCAAGTCGGCGCCCATAGCGCAATCCCATCAGCATGCGCCATCATCATCAGAGCTTCCCTCATATCATTTCACTTGTTAGCCGATATGATCATTTGGTCTTTTTCAATCATAATTTTCTCAAAATACAACGACCCACGTGTAAGGTATAACTCTTTCATCTCTTTGTTTGTTTTCTGTCTCCATTTACATACATTAGGGATAGTAGGTAGTTTAAGTATAGATAAATCTTGCATTAGAGCTTATAAAAAAAAGTTTTGAAAGAGAAAATTTTATTAGACTTATTATGAATTGGATTAATTCTGATAAGCGTCCGTGGAGCAGGAATCATGAGTATGATTAAAAATTTAAAACTATTCAACCTTTTGATTAAGCATAAAATCTTAATTCAAAGCACTATTTGGAGCAAAATCGATCTTATATGCATGTCTGCACATTACATTTGCATTGACTCTTGGTTGTGGGGTATAAAGGCTATGATAGCAATGATGACAGTTAATGCGAAGTCAGAGGGTAAATAATGGTCAATCTAATGTCTCGAATCGTGGCCTAAGTTACTCAAGTAATTAAGTCTGAGGGGTGTCTTTACACCTGGTGCTCTAAAGCCATCTAATTTGGGAGTCACCAACCCAACGCTCGTCACATGAGTAACCTAAAGCCTAAAAAAGCAAGCATTGCTAAAGGGATAGATGTTGGAAGAAGAGGAGACCTGAGCAGATCCGAATCGTGGCATGGGTTACTCGAGTAATTAAGCCTGAGAGGTATCTTTATACCTGGTGCCCTAAAGCCGTCTGGTTTGGGAGTCACCAGCCCAACACTAGTTACATAGGTAACTTAAGCCTAAGAAAATGGACCTCGCACAAGGTTAGGCGAGGAATAAATAGAGTAGACCACCTAACTTGTCTCGAAGTGTGGCATTTGTTACTGGAGCAAGTAAACCCGAAGGGGTGTCTTTACACCTAGTGCCCTAAAGCCGTTTGGTTTGGGAGTCATTGGTTCAATACTCGTTAAATGGGTAACTCTGAATAACCTAAGAAAACGAGACAAGTTAAGTGAGGGGAAAAAGTGAAAAGAAAATATATAGTCAAAAAGAAGAAAACAAAATTTAGACATGAGGAAATGAGATCATCTAAAGTCATGGAAGAGAAACTCCTACTAAAAGTTGCATCGTGCATAGTGCACATGTCATATGACGCCAATTCTGTGAAGAAGGGTATCTAGAATGAAGACGGAGTATCTTTGATAAAGGAAGATAGTTCTTTCAAATTTGATCTTACTCATGTATAATTATCATGGATGCTTAAAAGTTTTCTTACGATTTCATAACTTGTTAAATAAAAACTTCGTCAGAATAAAAGAAATAAAAATAACTTTGAAATTAGTATTTACAGGGTATATCATTTGCGATTCACAACTTGCTTAGAAATGATTCATTTTCCAGCTCGATTTCAAGTTCTTTGGCGATAAGATAAAAACACCACGGATACAAGCTAAGTTGTAGAGCCGATGAGCATTTAATTTCATGTACTTTAACTTTATATGCCTCATTGTCGAGATTATACTAATCCTTATATCAAAGTTATCCCCGACGGCTCGAGCCATCAAGCTTTTGGCCATTTGTTATCTGTTTGGTGTGCAGGATATTGCTCACTATGGGTAACTAGCATGCTCAACAAAGCGAGTTTCCTATATGAATCCCCGATAACAACATGTGCGAGGGCTGGGCCATTTTTAATATTCGTTGAAATGGAAGGAGTCCAAGGTTGTACCCAAACTTCTCATCAGAAGAAATGAGGGACTCTTGGAAGAAATTATGATGATGTAAGCTCACTATAACAAGGGAAGGAAAAAGGCAGAATTCCCTACTCGAGAGAATCCTTAATTCAAAAACGATCGTCTTGTTAGTAAAATTGTGGCATTTGACTAACTAAGGGTCATTTCATAATTCTTTCATTGAATTCTTGTATATTGATTATTTATTCATCAACATTTATTATTATTGTCTTGCGAAACATTAGAATTTGATTATACATACGCATGTCAAAAAAAATAATAAAGAAAGATATACAAGTAGATATCTGAGGTGACGATGCGATTTACAATGTGATGTGCGATTTGCGATACGATGTGCGATTGGCAATACGATGTGCGATTTGCGATGCGATGTGCGATTGGCGATGTGATGTACGATTTGCGATGCGATATCCTATTTACGATGCGATGTGCAATTTACGATGCGATACGCGATTTGCGGTGAGATACATTTTGTGATGTGATACGACTGGCGATGCGATGCGATGCGATTTGCAATGCAATGCGGTGATGATACAATTGACGATACAATTCTGTTGGCGACGATACCCAATGATGACGATTTGATTCTGTTGGAGACGATACCCAGTGATGACGATTCGATTCCATTGGAGACGATACCCAGTGATGACAATTCGATGTTGTTGGAGACGATACCCAGCGATGACGATTCGATATCGTTGGGGACGATACCCAGTGATAACGATTCGATTCCATTGAAGATGATACCCAGGGATGATAATACAATTCCATGATCAATGATATTCAATAATGATAATGCAGTTCATCCGGAGACGATAACCATTGACGGATGATTGATGATCCCAGCGAAGATACCATAACGATTATCCCCAAAAAAGTGACGCAGGAGGTGATATCATAACAAGGTTCGAAATTTGTATCCTTTTATAGTTGACTTGCATCATTGAATCATCTCATGTGGTCTTGTATCATCGATATATCTTATCATGCATTGGGTGTCTATATCTTTGTCATGCTCATTTCATTACATTGCATAAACATGACAAAGAGGGGCATCTGTAGACACCCAAAATTTTGCATTTGTTCTCTAACCATGGCAGGAGGGCAAAAGCATCATTTCACCCCAATACCAAGATATCCGAGCGAAGATTGTAACCCTCAGAACAAGTATTCAAAGCTATCACAATAACTTCTGAGTAACAGACTACGCAAGGCAAGACAAATGACCATTAGACATCTACTAAGGAATGGTTTTTATATTTTTTTCTCTATCTTCCTGGGTCCAAAATTAGTCAAACTTGATGTCATTGCGTAGATCTCAAAAAAAGCTTTCTCGAATGATATGGCACGTTTCCTAACTCTTCTGAGTTTAAAAGTTATGGCCATTTCAACGTGCAGTACGAAAAATTGACTTCGCAACACGATAATTGAGGAAGGTGGGCCCCACCTTAGGCCGTGTACCTGCGGCCACCCTATGATCATACATATAGCATATTTTTAGCTCATTTTAAAGAGGAGGAGGCATTTTAGAGAGAAAGTAGGTGTTATCTCGAGAGAGAAATAGATAAAGGGAGAGAAAAAACTCTTTAATTCCCATCTAGATCTAGTTTTTGCCATCAAATCTCTCATCAATTTTGAGTCAAGCTGTGACACCCTCAAATCCAGGTACTTAATTCTCACGGATTTGGTGTTCACTATAACATACATTCAAAACTAACTACCCAATAAAATAACAATTAGATAAACTTAAATAAACATCTCCCAAAAATGGATTACATCTCCAAACTCTTAAACAAACAAATCCCAGGTTATCATAACCTTAATACATCAAATGCGGAATAAAATATAGTCTAAAACAAGTCTGGTACAAATGTTCATCAATTAAATAATAAATCTAGAACTATTTCTGCATCTTGCCCTTGCCCTTACTGGTGGACGGCTCGTCCTGCTTCTCGGGCTTAGCTGAAATGTTTAGTGCAAGAGAGTGAGCAAACAATTGCCCACAAGAATGATAACAATAACTTTTAATTGAAATAGAGTTCAAATGAGAAGCAATGATTTTCTGAAAGTTAATCAATAAGTAATCAAAGTTTGAATATATATCTGAGGGGTCTCAAGACCTCGAACTATGTCCTAGGTTAACAAGTATCTTTTACCGTAACCTTTAACAGTCTTAAAGACTATAAATGGACCTTCATCTCGTACTCAGGGGGATCAGCCCTTTGTACAATGTATTGTGCACAACCATTTTAACGCTAAGCGTAATAATCCCCTATGTTAGGGTTGTTCATCTCAGTTTATTATAAGAGTCCTTACCAAAAGGAACTTGGCTTGGAACAAGTTTAGATAATCTAAGTTTTTTTTTTAAAACGCTCATCAACCAAGGACTAGCTGAATCAATAATGGTTTGCTAGTCTAGTTCTTCAATAAAGTTTATATTCGAAGTTTGAATGATAAACAATAACTGAATAAATAATATCTGGAACAAAATATAATTACTCAACATAATATCAGCCTTGCTTGAATAACAATAAGCTAAGGATAATTAATTCACTCAAAGGAAGTAAACTTGTTGAAATAATAACAAGCTTAAGAAATAAATAACTTGCTATAACAATTTAACAAGTTTAGAGAAAGAAAACTTGCCTCAAGCGTAGATTACAAATTAAATAATTCACGATCCTTAAATCAACCTATACAACTAATTATAAGATGGTAACATAAATTAGTTACAAAATTTATAATCACTTTAGGTTCCTTTTACCTAATTATAGTATCTCATTTAGCATACTTTAGACAACAAATGCTGAGTAGCAACCATCTTGGTAGTACATTAGTCATATTAATATAAGTTTAATTATGCATCATAATTTCCCCAGAAAAGAAAATAATAAATTAATTTTTTTTTTAAACAGTAGCGTTTCTCGCCGGGGCGAGAAAGAGCTTAACAAAATAGTCGCCGGGGCGAGGATGTCGCTGGGGCGGCGTTTGGTTTAACAATTTTGTCGCCGGGGCGACTCTGTCGCTGGGGCGAAGAAACCAGTTCATTTCTATCGCCGGGGCGATAGACTTGACTGTCGTCTTCCCCAGCTCGCGAACCAGTGAAAACTTAGGCCAAATTTGGCCAAAATTTTCCGAATTCTACCATCCAGAAAATAAATTAAATATACCCAAACATCAAATATGCTAGAAAGAAAACAAATATACCCAACATGTTTTCTAAACATTTTAATCATTCTAACACATAATCAACCAAATTAAAACCCAAAATTTCACTGTTAAAACCAAATATTCATGTTCTAGCTATTTTAATAAAATCAACCACTGTAAACTCATCTTTCACTCATTTTAATCCATTCAAATTTCATTCTTTTTATTATTCATCGTATTAACACAATCAAAAGTCAATTTACCAATTAATAATCTAATTGAACATCAATTATCATATATATATGCCATACATGAAATAAAACTCTGTAAAAACAAAGACGTCACTCTAAATCATGTTTTCATGAATTAACACTCCTAAATTGATTATTAATCAACATATAATCATCTAACACATGATTACTACTAATTACAACAATTATAATCACATATTTCATCTACTCTAGCAATTGAATTCACATACAGTAAAATAAAGCTCATATACATAGAAGTAAAATAATAACAATATAATGGAGAACAAAACTAAAAGAATTATACCTTCAAGCTATATGATTCTTAGTTTAGCACTTTTTTTTTTCTCACTCACAATTCTCAAAGCTCTCAATTTTCTCTCTAATTCTCTCTTCTTCTCTGTATTTTCTCTTTTCTCTTTGAGCTCTGTTCTTTCTCTTCTTTCTTTTCTTTCTTCTTTCTTTACAACTGACGTTCTCTTTTTTTTTTAAAAATAAAAACTGATGAAATAATAAAAAAAAACAAGATAAAAACTGATGAAACGTATAATCTAATTAAGTCATCAGTTATAAAAATTCAAAAGCCATAAGGCTATGTTTGGACAATCTAATTTAATAATAACCCATTATTCTAACTAAAGGCTTGTTTGGTAAAACACAAATAATATAACCCATTATTTCCAAACAAAGATCATAGAGCCTTGTTTGGTAAAACTAAATTAAACACTTTCTCATTTATTCTAATAAATCATTATAACATATAGTTTTAAAATGTCACACTACTAACTTAATTGAACTTATTATTCAATTAAACCTTACCAACTCAAATAATAATTTCATTTAACAAAAACACCAAATAAATTATATTATTCAAATAAATTATTTATTAACATAAATTATTTATTCAAATAATTTTTTTTTTATCATCTAATTTAATTATTAAATTAAATTAGAATAATCATCACAAATCATATTCAAATAACAATTAACACAATTAACTCAACATAAACTTATTTCACAATAGCTTAATAAATCATCTATTAACTCAATAAATTAACAAAAATATTTATACAACTCAATAAATATTTTTATTAATTCTCAAAAATTGCATTCGTTACATCTTTCCCTCCTTAAAAGGATTCTGTCCCCAGAATCACAATGCAATTAAACTCGTCTGTTATATTTTCTCCCCTCCTTACAAAGATTCTGTCCCCAGAATCGCAATACAAAAGTTAAACAAATAAGTGAGGGTAATTCTGCATCATTTTATCTTGGAGTTCCCACGTAGCTTCTTCAGCACTGTGGTTCCTCCAGATTACCTTAACGGAAGGTATCACTTTATTGCGAAGCACTTGCTCTTTCCTGTCTACTATCTGTACAGGAACCTCTTCATAGGATAAATCTTGTGCAAATTGTATTGGTTCGTATTCGATTACATGCTTATAATCGGGCTTATACTGTCGTAGCACCGATATATGAAAGACATTGTGGACGTGGCCTAACTCAGGAGGTAAAGCTACCTCATAAGCGACCTCACCCACCCGTTTCAGTACTTCAAAGGGTCCAATGAATCGCGGACTTAGTTTACCCTTCTTTCCAAATCTGATTTTCCCTTTCCAGGGAGATACTTTGAGAAACACGAAGCTGCCGACCTCAAATTCGCGATTTTGTTGGTGTTGGTCAGCATACTTTTTTTGCCTGTCTTGAGCGGCTATCAGTCTGGCTCTTATTACTTGAACAATCTCAGCAGTTTGTTGCACCAGCTCGGGTCCTAATAGTCGACGTTCACCAACCTCATCCCAGCATAATGGAGTTCTGCATTTCCTTCCGTACAACGCTTCGTAGGGTGGCATGCCGATACTGGCGTGATGACTGTTGTTGTAAGAAAATTCGACCAAAGGTAAATGATCATCCCAGTTGCCCTTGAAATCCATGACACACGCTCTCAGCATGTCCTCCAACGTTTGAATTGTTCTTTCACTCTGGCCATCGGTTTGAGGATGATAGGCTGTACTCATTCGCAACTGTGTCCCCAAACAAGTTTGCAGACTCCTCCAAAACTTTGATGTGAACCGCGGATCCCTGTCTGACACTATTGATACTGGAACACCGTGCCTCGAGATAATTTCTTTGACATATAACTTCGCCAGCTGATCTAAAGTGAATCTGACTTTGATTGGTAAAAAGTGCGCTGATTTCGTCAGTCGATCCACTATGACCCATATTGCATCATATCCCTTCTGAGTAGCTGGAAGACCTACCACGAAATCCATCGTGATATGCTCCCATTTCCATTCTGGTATCTCCAAAGGCTGTAGCAAACCACTTGGTCGTTGATGTTCTGCTTTTACTCTCTGACAGGTTAGGCACTTCGCAACACACTCAGCAACCTCTCTTTTCATGTTTGGCCACCAGAAATGTTTGCGAAGATCTTGGTACATCTTCGTACTTCCTGGGTGAACCGAAAATCTTGAACTATGGGCTTCGGTCAAAATCTCTTCTCTGATCTTTAGTTCTGCCGGAACCCAAATTCGGCCTTCGAATCTAAGCAGTCCTTCAGTGTCAACTTTGTATTTAAGCTCTTCTCCCTCAAGCAATCTTTTTCGTATCTCAGCACATTCCTCATCTTTGAGTTGCGCGTCCTTCACTTTTTCCACCAGAGTTGGTTGGGTTTCTATCTGAATTAATTTTTCGGTCGACTCTATCGGATTCTTCACCTCTAGTTCCAACTTAGCCATTTCCTCCACGAGCTTCTCCTGAGCGGTTAACAAAAACAATTTCTCTCGACCCTTTCTGCTCAAAGCGTCTGCAACCAGATTGGCTTTTCCCGGATGGTATAGAATTTCACAATCATAGTCCTTGATTAACTCTATCCATCTCCTTTGCCGCATATTCAAATCTTTCTGTGTAAAAATATACTTCAGACTTTTATGGTCTGTGTATATTTCACACTTCTCCCCATAGAGATAGTGTCGCCAGATTTTCAGAGCAAACACCACAGCTGCTAACTCTAAGTCATGGGTCGGATACCCTTTTTCATAGTCTTTTAGTTGGCGCGATGCATATGCAATAACCTTTCCATTCTGCATCAACACACAACCAAGTCCCTTATGCGATGCGTCGCTATACACCACAAAATTTCCTGTATCATCTGGCAAAGACAATACAGGTGCCGAACTTAGTCTCTTCTTTAGTTCTTGGAAACTCTCTTCACACTTCTCCGTCCAAACAAACTTCACTGATTTTCTTGTTAAATTCGTTAACGGAGTGGCGATTCTCGAGAAATCTTGAATAAAACGCCTATAATATCCTGCCAAACCTAGGAAACTCCTCACTTCTGACGGTGTCTTCGGCTGATCCCAGTTTATCACAGCTTCGACTTTTGATGGGTCTACCGATATTCCGTCCTTATCAATCACATGCCCAAGAAATTGCACACGTTCCAACCAAAATTCGCACTTCAAAAATTTTGCATACAATTTCTCTTTCCTTAACGCCTCTAATGTCACCCTCAAATGCTCGACGTGTTCTTCCTGAGTTTTGGAATATACGAGGATATCGTCTATAAACACCACTACGAATTTATCCAAAAATAGTTTGAACACCCTATTCATTAAGTCCATGAATGCTGCAGGCGCATTCGTTAAACCAAATGACATAACCAAAAACTCATAGTGACCATATCTAGTCCGAAATGCCGTCTTTGGTATATCCTCCTGTCTCACCTTCAACTGATGGTACCCACTTCGTAAATCTATCTTTGAAAAGTACCTTGCCCCCTTCAGTTGGTCAAACAGGTCATCGATCCTTGGCAACGGATACTTGTTTTTTATCGTGACCTTGTTCAATTCTCTATAATCAATGCAAAGACGCATTGATCCATCCTTCTTCTTAACAAACAATACCGGCGCTCCCCACGGCGAAACGCTCGGTTGAATATACTTTTTATCTAGCAACTCCTGTAGCTGCGCCATCAACTCCTTTAATTCCACTGGAGCCATTCGATACGGGGCCTTCGATATAGGGGCCGTTCCCGGTGCTAAATCAATCACAAACTCGATTTCCCTATCTGGCGGTAATCCTGGTAAATCTTCAGGAAACACGTCTACGAAATCTCTAACCACTGGTATCTCTTCCAGCTTTGCACCTTCCTTTCGTGTATCAACTATGTAGGCTAGATACCCTACACAGCCTTGCCTCAACATCTTTCTGGCCTGCATCATCGTTAGACAACTCGCTTGTCTAGGCGATTTGCTACCATAAAACACAACCTTTGACGGAGTCATAAGGTTTATACACTTCTTTTGACAATCAATAACTGCCCCATGATTAGTCAACCAATCCATACCCAATATAACGGCAAACTCCCCAAGTCGAATTGGGATCAAGTTTACCGTCGTTATCTGACCCTTAATATCTATTTGACAGTTCTTGTGGATAAGTTTAACAGGAATTATTTCCCTATTCGCAATCTCTATGTTCATAGGGTAATCTAGTTCTTCCTGGGGTAATTCTAAGTTCTTAGCAAAATCATCGGATATAAATGAGCAAGTAGCACCCGAGTCAAACAATACATAAGAATTAATATTATTGACTGGAATGATACCTGACACCACATCCTTTGACTGCACAGCGTCCTGCACTGTCATGTTGAATGTCCGAGCAGTAGATCGGCTGGGCTGCGTCGGTCCTGTTATGGTCAGATTGCCACCACCTCCGTTGTTCCCCTTTCCAGCACTAGGTCCACCTGTTGCAGTTTTCTTAGGACAATCCCGTGCAAAATGATCCTTCAGTCCACAAATGAAGCATGCACCCTTCTTCGGATTAGGGCAGTTCGGTGCGACGTGACCCTCCTGTCCACAGTTGTAGCACACCCTTTTTCCCTTTAAACAAGCACCCATATGGGTCTTACCACAGGTGCTGCATACTTCCATCTTCTTCTTCAGACTACCCTGCTGACTTCCCGCAGAGTTACCTTCAGTCCACTTCCTCTTCTGGCTATTTCCCCCATGGTTTACCACTAGTCTTATAATCATTCTCACTCTTCTTCTTTCTCTGCTCCTGATTATATTTGGTCAGAGCATCACTGCCTCCTTCAGCGATGATTGCCTTCTCCAGAATCGCTGCAAAAGAATTTAGCTGAAACATCGAGACTCGACTGTACAACCAGGGCTTCAATCCCTGCTCGAACCTCCTGGCCTTGCGCTCATCTGTACTTACCTGATACGGCGCAAACCTTGCCAACTCATTGAACTTAGCAGCGTATTCTGGTACCGTCATAGTACCTTGCTTCAGCTCTAGGAACTGCACCTCCATCTGGTTCTGCACGCTTACTGGGAAGTATGTCTCGAAAAATATTTCTTTAAACCGCTCCCACGGTATTATACCCTGACCACCACGAGTTTTGTTCGCCTGCCACCAGTAGCTGGCTTCTGATTTCAGCATGAATGTCGCAAATGCCGTTTTCTGGTCTTCACCGACTCTGGCGACATCGAACACTTTCTCCATCTCCATGATCCATGTTTGAGCTTCAATCGGATTCATGGAGCCCTGAAATTCTGGAGGTCCGACAGCCTTGAAGTCTTTGAAGGTCGTGGCCTGCGCTTGGGGTTGGTTCGCGAATGCTCCAGTTAATAGATTCACCAACTGCTGCATTGGATTAGCGGTGGTTTCATCATTGTTGTTTGTAGATCCCTCAGGGGTCTGTTGACGGGTTGGTTGTCTTCTTGGCGGCATCGTACTGTTAAGAATTCTCGTTATTAGATTATTACTCAATTACCTAAACATTTAAGTCTTAACTTAAACATTTATGAACAACACTTAAATACATAACACATCTGATAAACTTTCACATTTTATTCATTAACTGCTTGAAAACATAATAGAGATAACATCGTAGTTATTTACATCATCTATCCTGAAATCACAAAGTTTCAGGATTACATCATTATTCTATCCCATTATATAAACTGGGATTAATCAACCTATTAACTCATAAATTTCATAATAACATAACTAATCATAATCTATGATGACATCCCACGACGTACAGCTTCCTGGCGTTCCTGCTCCATAATGCGTGTCATCATCCTACGATCCATCACATCTGGATGACGATTAGCTCGATCTTGAGCTCTGTCTATGGTAGTATGAAAAATATACTCCATCTCATCAATCTTGGCCTTCTTTGACCGCATTTCACACTCAACACGATCTGCACGATCAGCCTCCCTCAGCCAAGCTGTCTCCGCTCTCGCCCGCTTAGTTGACTCCTCTTTCAACTCATCTCGTACAATCTCATTCCTGGCTATCAACTGTCCGCGTTGATACTCAGACTGTGCTAGCCTCTGCTCAGCCTCTGCAAGACGTGAAGAAAGGTCTTGGATCTCAGCATCCTTCTGCTCTAGAGTGGTTTGACGTTCTGCAGCCTGTTCCTCTAACTCCTCCTTATCACTCTCTACATGAACCAACTTCCACTCCACGTCTCCAAGACGTATGTCTAGCTCCACGATCTCACTGCTCTTCTGCTCCAAAGCAGTCTGTCGCTCCGCCAGCTGCCTCTCTAATTCCTCCACTCTATCCTGCAACTCTATGTTGCGATCATACACCTGTTCGTACATCTGAACACCCAAAGTAGATAGTGATATCCCCTCAGGGTCTTCCTCCTCCTCCTCAGCCTCTTCAGGGTCCTCCTCAGGATCCTCCTCAGGGTCCTCCTCAGGATCAGTCTCAGGCTCATACTCGTGACCTGTAACTGTGATCAATGGGGATGGCTCCCTCTGCACTATCTGCTCGTGAACTATGTGAATATCTCGGGGCTCCTCCTCCCTAATCTGGCTGGGCTCTCCTCTATCAGTCATCCTGACAACAAAATTTTAAGGTTTTAATTACTAATCGATAATACTCGATAGTACTCGCGAGCACATAAGTTTATTATCAAATAAGCACATAGCACATAATCGTTTTACTGTCTTTTATGAATTTCCGTAATTCATTCCTTAGAACTCGATAAGAGTTTATCTCCACTATATTCTCTATCTTCTAGAAGGCTACTACCCTAAGGTTTTCCCCACCTAAAGGTTCATAACCTATCGGCTCTGATACCAACCTGTGACACCCTCAAATCCAGGTACTTAATTCTCACGGATTTGGTGTTCACTATAACATACATTCAAAACTAACTACCCAATAAAATAAGAATTAGATAAACTTAAATAAACATCTCCCAAAAATGGATTACATCTCCAAACTCTTAAACAAACAAATCCCAGGTTATCATAACCTTAATACATCAAATGCGGAATAAAATATAGTCTAAAACAAGTCTGGTACAAATGTTCATCAATTAAATAATAAATCTAGAACTATTTCTGCATCTTGCCCTTGCCCTTACTGGTGGACGGCTCGTCCTGCTTCTCGGGCTTAGCTGAAATGTTTAGTGCAAGAGTGAGCAAACAATTGCCCACAAGAATGATAACAATAACTTTTAATTGAAATAGAGTTCAAATGAGAAGCAATGATTTTCTGAAGTTAATCAATAAGTAATCAAAGTTTGAATATATATCTGAGGGTCTCAAGACCTCGAACTATGTCCTAGGTTAACAAGTATCTTTTACCGTAACCTTTAACAGTCTTAAAGACTATAAATGGACCTTCATCTCGTACTCAGGGGGATCAGCCCTTTGTACAATGTATTGTGCACAACCATTTTAACGCTAAGCGTAATAATCCCCTATGTTAGGGTTGTTCATCTCAGTTTATTATAAGAGTCCTTACCAAAAGGAACTTGGCTTGGAACAAGTTTAGATAATCTAAGTTTTTTTTTTTAAAACGCTCATCAACCAAGGACTAGCTGAATCAATAATGGTTTGCTAGTCTAGTTCTTCAATAAAGTTTATATTCGAAGTTTGAATGATAAACAATAACTTAATAAATAATATCTGGAACAAAATATAATTACTCAACATAATATCAGCCTTGCTTGAATAACAATAAGCTAAGGATAATTAATTCACTCAAAGGAAGTAAACTTGTTGAAATAATAACAAGCTTAAGAAATAAATAACTTGCTATAACAATTTAACAAGTTTAGAGAAAGAAAACTTGCCTCAAGCGTAGATTACAAATTAAATAATTCACGATCCTTAAATCAACCTATACAACTAATTATAAGATGGTAACATAAATTAGTTACAAAATTTATAATCACTTTAGGTTCCTTTTACCTAATTATAGTATCTCATTTAGCATACTTTAGACAACAAATGCTAAGTAGCAACCATCTTGGTAGTACATTAGTCACATTAATATAAGTTTAATTATGCATTATAATTTCCCCAGAAAAGAAAATAATAAATTAATTTTTTTTTTAAACAGTAGCGTTTCTCGCCGGGGCGAGAAAGAGCTTAACAAAATAGTCGCCGGGGCGAGGATGTCGCTGGGGCGGCGTTTGGTTTAACAATTTTGTCGCCGGGGCGACTCTGTCGCTGGGGCGAAGAAACCAGTTCATTTCTATCGCCGGGGCGATAGACTTGACTGTCGTCTTCCCCAGCCAAACATCAAATATGCTAGAAAACAAATACCCAACATGTTTTCTAAACATTTTAATCATTCTAACACATAATCAACCAAATTAAAACCCAAAATTTCACTGTTAAAACCAAATATTCATGTTCTAGCTATTTTAATAAAATCAACCACTGTAAACTCATCTTTCACTCATTTTAATCCATTCAAATTTCATTCTTTTTATTATTCATCGTATTAACACAATCAAAAGTCAATTTACCAATTAATAATCTAATTGAACATCAATTATCATATATATATGCCATACATGAAATAAAACTCTATAAAAACAAAGACGTCACTCTAAATCATGTTTTCATGAATTAACACCCCTAAATTGATTATTAATCAACATATAATCATCTAACACATGATTACTACTAATTACAACAATTATAATCACATATTTCATCTACTCTAGCAATTGAATTCACATACAGTAAAATAAAGCTCATATACATAGAAGTAAAATAATAACAATATAATGGAGAACAAAACTAATAACAATATTATGCATCATAATTTCCCCAGAAAAGAAAATAATAAATTAATTTTTTTTTTAAACAGTAGCGTTTCTCGCCGGGGCGAGAAAGAGCTTAACAAAATAGTCGCCGGGGCAAGGATGTCGCTGGGGCGGCGTTTGGTTTAACAATTTTGTCGCCGGGGCGACTCTGTCGCTGGGGCGAAGAAACCAGTTCATTTCTATCGCCGGGGCGATAGACTTGACTGTCGTCTTCCCCAGCTCGCGAACCAGTGAAAACTTAGGCCAAATTTGGCCAAAATTTTCCGAATTCTACCATCCAGAAAATAAATTAAATATACCCAAACATCAAATATGCTAGAAAACAAATACCCAACATGTTTTCTAAACATTTTAATCATTCTAACACATAATCAACCAAATTAAAACCCAAAATTTCACTGTTAAAACCAAATATTCATGTTCTAGCTATTTTAATAAAATCAACCACTGTAAACTCATCTTTCACTCATTTTAATCCATTCAAATTTCATTCTTTTTATTATTCATCGTATTAACACAATCAAAAGTCAATTTACCAATTAATAATCTAATTGAACATCAATTATCATATATATATATGCCATACATGAAATAAAACTCTGTAAAAACAAAGACGTCACTCTAAATCATGTTTTCATGAATTAACACCCCTAAATTGATTATTAATCAACATATAATCATCTAACACATGATTACTACTAATTACAACAATTATAATCACATATTTCATCTACTCTAGCAATTGAATTCACATACAGTAAAATAAAGCTCATATACATAGAAGTAAAATAATAACAATATAATGGAGAACAAAACTAAAAGAATTATACCTTCAAGCTATATGATTCTTAGTTTAGCACTTTTTTTTTTCTCACTCACAATTCTCAAAGCTCTCAATTTTCTCTCTAATTCTCTCTTCTTCTCTGTATTTCTCTTTTCTCTTTGAGCTCTGTTCTTTCTCTTCTTTCTTTTCTTTCTTCTTTCTTTACAACTGACGTTCTCTTTTTTTAAAAAAAAAATAAAAACTGATGAAATAATAAAAAAAAAAACAAGATAAAAACTGATGAAACGTATAATCTAATTAAGTCATCAGTTATAAAAATTCAAAAGCCATAAGGCTATGTTTGACAAACTAATTTAAAAATAACCCATTATTCTAACTAAAGGCTTGTTTGGTAAAACACAAATAATATAACCCATTATTTCCAAACAAAGATCATAGAGCCTTGTTTGGTAAAACTAAATTAAACACTTTCTCATTTATTCTAATAAATCATTATAACATATAGTTTTAAAATGTCACACTACTAACTTAATTGAACTTATTATTCAATTAAACCTTACCAACTCAAATAATAATTTCATTTAACAAAAACACCAAATAAATTATATTATTCAAATAAATTATTTATTAACATAAATCATTTATTCAAATAATTTTTTTTATCATCTAATTTAATTATTAAATTAAATTAGAATAATCATCACAAATCATATTCAAATAACAATTAACACAATTAACTCAACATAAACTTATTTCACAATAGCTTAATAAATCATCTATTAACTCAATAAATTAACAAAAATATTTATACAACTCAATAAATATTTTTATTAATTCTCAAAAATTGCATTCGTTACACAAGCCTTCCAAATCCACGCTCAAAGAGAGGAAATCTAGCCCTCCCAAGGTGAAAGATTCAATCTTTTGTAAATTTAGTATAGATCTAGGTTAGATCTAACTTATGTTGTAAATTGTTGTGCTTGAGGTGAAAGATTCAATCTTTATGTAAATTTAGTTTAGATCTATCATAGATCTTGTTTATTTTGTATATTGTTATGCCTGAGATTTGTTTTGTGTTATGATTTTGAGGCTCTCCTAGCATCCTAGATCATATCTAGGGATGTGTGGATCCTATTTATGGAATTATGGATGGTTAGAGAGGATTTCTCATGAATGTAATCTCCTCCTAACTAGCCGATGATATCCTCGTGTTAACTTATCGATTTTGATTTGGATTCAACTCCTTTTTACCGATTGTTTTGCTTGGGAGTTACTTATTATTGATTTTGGTTCACCTCAAAAATCCTAGATTCATATCTAGTGGTGAGGGGATCCCACCTTTTGGTTGGCAAGGGATTCTAATAAATTGAATCTCCTGATAGTCAATTTGGGATATATGTCCGGTTAAATCCTGATTACGTCATTGCTTAGATCTATGGAATCTTAGATCTACGAATTTCATTTCTTAGATTCTAAATCCTTTTGCTAGATCTCATCAATACGTAATAGTCCCTCTCGATGTTGTCTTCGGTTGTTCGATCTACGGATTAGAGTCCACGGGAGCCATTTTTCTAGATCTTTGATTCCGCTTTTAGATTTCGATGTATTATTTGTGTTGGTTCCAAATCATGTGAGCCTAGGAACGAAGTCAAGGCCCTTAAACATTGTGTTTAACGAGAATTGACTGAATGTTGACGATGGAAATATTTGACGGTTGTAATATTATGATTCGATCATTGTAAATGTAAATTCGGACCTTAAAACGATATTGAGGGTCTGCCCCCTTGAAAGTTGAATTTAAAGCCCCGTGATAGTGTAATTTATTATTGTAAGGTGCTTGGGGCTATTTAGATGGTTTTCATGCCCACAGGTACCTCCAACCTTATTTTGATGCTTGGTTTTATATTTCATCATAAAACGATAAAGATCTTATAAAATCGAATCAACCTAGGTTATTAGATTAATTTTAAGCTAAAATTGAAAGTAATGGAGGACCTCAATTCTTATTTGACGAAGGGTTTGAAAATAATGTTTTCTCTAAAATGTCACCCAAAAATATTTTATCAAACGAAAGCTAAAACGGAACCTTTTTCTTCAAATCAAATCATTCGTGCATAGGTTCAAAGAGGCTCAAACTTGCTTTCAAGATAACGCACATATCATAACTCGACCTTAGGAGACAACCCCAGGGTCATTTATTATTTCAAAACAAGGAGACAATACCCTAGACATAGCGCACACACATACACACATTTTGCCTCATAGCATTTAAGAAAAGCATTAAGAAAGCGGTAACCGTATTTTTACGAAAATCAAGGGGTGCTTAACACCTTCCCCTCGCTTAAGCAAGCCCCCTCTATGAATCTCGGTTGCAAACTAATTCTTCGGAGTCATATATGGGCCATCTCAATTGCAAAAATCCTAAAAATTCGGATGAGTTGGTACATCCATTAAAACTTGGCGACTCTGGTTAATTGGCCCGCCATTAAAATCAACCTTTTAAAAACCCCATCAGCATTTATGTCGACCTTTTCCTGAAAAATCACCCTTAAATAAATAAATCGAAATATAAAAAAGGGTAGGTAACACCCTTAGGAAAAAATTTCCTAGCGTGGACAATTATTTTATCCAAATGGATCAAACCACAATTAATTGGATATGCTGATGCAGGATACCTTTCTGATCCACACAAAGGCCGATCACAAATAGGATATTTATTTACTTATGAAAATACTGTTATTTCATGGAGAGTTGTTAAGCAAAAAAATTCTGCTACTTCCTCAAATCATGCAGAGATTATCGCAATTTATGAAGCGAGTCGTGAGTATGTTTGGTTGAGATCGGTAATTCAACATATTCGTGAGAACTGTGGATTCTCATAAATCATAAATAGTCCAACAATATTATACGAAGATAATGCCGCTTATATCACTCAAATTAAGGGAGGCTATATCAAGGGTGATAGAACCAAGCATATTTCACCAAAATTCTTTTATATGCATGAGCTCCAGAAGAGTGGTGATATTTGTGACACCCCCAAATTTAAGTACCAATACCCCGAATTTGGTGCTCACGATTAACAACATCCAATCACCTTTAATCAACATATGACAACTAAATGCGGAATGAATAATCATATATTGATCATTCCAAAAAGGTTTACATTGGGTCCCAAGGTCTATAACCTTAAATTCATACATCACGAAGTCCCAAAGATAGCTATTAAGATTCATGTTACATAAACTGTTATCTAAACAGTGCATTAAAAATAGATATATGAGCTCATCCGAAGCCTAGCACTTCATCTTCTCCTTGCCCTTATTTCTGCTCGAGCACTCGGGCTTAACTGTAATATTTCATGATATAGCAAGGGTGAGCAACGAATTTGCCTAGCAAATTAAAAGGAATAAGAGGTATATCATGAATGAATAGGAATAACAACAGTATGGTTCAATGATAAAAGAATCAATGAAACAACTGAACAATATAATCAAAGTTCAAATGGAGGTATGAAATTTGTTTATTTATTGCCGACAGTCAAAATAGACTATGAACACACTTTAAGGCATCAGATACATTAACTGACCCTTATTAGGTTACAACCGCCAGAACGCGTACATGAGGGGATCAGCCTCTTGTACCTATGAATATGCATACCATTTAATTCTGCTATGTATCGTCTTTCAGATACTTAGGTTACTCCCTCTTTTAGCAAGGGTTGTTCATCCCAGTCTAAGAATCCAGTCCCACATTAGGTTTGGATAGCTGTTAAATTACTTATCATGCATGTGTCTAACCGAAAGAATAGCTTAGACTTATCTTCGAACAGTTCATGAATATCATAACCTTAAATACTAAAACAATTCATCAATAGAACAGAAATCAAATGCACTGGGTGTGAATACCAATAATATCAATGTGGAATAACTTTAAAATAATTAAACCACTTAGCACATACTTGAGAAATGGAACTCGAGCTTAATTCGAGGAACTTGCATTATGAATTAAATTTCAGAACTAACTCAATATAGGGATTGAGTAAGATGGAACTTACAATAAGAAGCATAAGATTAGAATCTTGCCTGATTCGTTGTTTATAAATTACTCTACGATTCTGCTTTGCAAGTATCCTACAACAATTATAATTACTCTATGATCAATTATAGTTAAGCATCAATAATGGGTAAATTAGACTTACCTAAAAGGACTATCTATTAGTCCATTAAACCACCCTACGACCTGTTAATCTGCTCTATGATTTGTAGGGCTTCATTACTGCCAGTGGAGTCACTCTACGATCAGTAGTGTGACTCTACGATCACCAACATCTTGCTGACTTGGCAAAGTTATGCCTAAGATTAGTTAGTTGAACTTCGCAGTGCTCTGTTGTGACTCTACGATCACTAGAGAGGCTTATATGATCGACTATCAAAGCCTTATTGCTAAGTAGGGCTGTTATAAGATTGACTGGTGAAGCTCTATGATCGACGAGGATCACCCTATGATCATAGAGTTCACTCTACGATTGGTTGAGAACTAGCCAGAACAACTCTACGACGACCGAGTGGAACTCTACGACCGATAGAGTCCACTCTACGCTTGCTGAGCAATGCCCTACGTTCGTCGAGCGATGTTGTACGACTTTAGAGCAATACTCTACGTTTGCAGGGCAATACTCTACGGTTGCCGAGTGATGCTCTACGATCGTAAAGTATGTTCCACTGTTGCTGATTGACTTGGCTAACTCATGCCTTGACCATAAGGGCACTCTACAACCTGTGGTAAGGACACTCTATGATTGTACGGTCCGCTATACTGTATACTCAGACTCAAGGTAACTTTGTGATTCAGCTTAAGGAACATCCCTTGGCCGATTGGCCTGAGACCACCCAGTTCCAACAACATGGTTAATACCTGACTTATGGTTAAAAGGAACTCAACAATTTGTTTAAACTCAATTTCGCTTGATGTGACCGCTCACAAATGGTTTGACAGCAGTCTTGGGTTTGGTTTATTAGAAAGATCATTGCATACTCAGATACACTCTTTCTTGGTTTTACTAGTGCTTAATCATCAGTCCAACTGTTACTCCCCTATGGTCCATAACACAGTCAAGTAATCATCTAAATGGAAATCACAGAACTACCATTCTCATGGTTTAGCTAGAGTCTGGTCACGAACTCTACGGTCCATATATGAAAAGTGCAACGCTCTACGGTTACAACGGTGGAAGTATACAAACTGTAGATCTAACTCTGTAACTTTTCTGGGTGGAGGGGCTAAGCCTTCGCTACCCATTAGACATCATATACCCAACCAGACTAACTAAATAAACCAAAGGAAAGTCTAAGATCCATACCTCAAACTCTGCGATTGGTTCTCTCCTAAACCCTGCCTCGCTGGTTAGCAAGAGTTTCTTCTTGTAAGCTTATGCACTTCTCTAACTTACGATACTCTCTCTCTTTAATAGTAGTGAACAGAGTAACAAGCCCTGCAATGTGACTAAGGGGGTCGCTATTTATAGAGAAGCTTTTACCCCGTCCCTGGTTATTATCCAGCATGTAGGACCGATACACGACGGTATTACCCATTGGTTAAAAATATTTAGGTGAAAAGCTTACCGACTCAGTCCCAGCCATGCCCACAGTAATCGGCTGGTTAATCCTTTTTAGCACGTAAAGTGGGGTGATAGGCCATTGGCCTAGTGCGGCTACTTGTACTGTTGTGCTAAGAGTCAGGGATTTCCCACCCACGTGTCTTATCCCTCTTATTAGTAACCATGTAGGATTAACCCACCTGGCTTACCGACTCGGTTTGGTGGTTTTAAAAAAAATTTACCAGTATTGGTCCAAGGTATATTGGGATAGGCCTGAAACATAACCAGTACATTGGGTTGGTGTTCCCTCAATGGCCCACACGGTAACTCATAATTGTTTGGGCTCCTATCATAGATGCCACTTATGAAACTCAATTAAAGAAGTTACACTAAAGAAGAGCAATTAATCATTTCAAACACAAGACTCTCCCCATAGCCTTTAATGGGTTCGCCATGGCACCTAATGTAGCTTTATCGAGTAAAGTACATAATCAATTAAACTTTTTATGTTCAGTCTTAACTGAACATTTAGGTAATTTACTTATCAACTTCTTGATATTAAACACATTAGGCTAGCCCACTAATTTAAACAAATTTATTAGCGGAACTCCTTTTAACTTAACCTAGCAATTAGTCATATAGACCATTCCTCACACAAAAGTTTAAATTTAAACCGCACAAATTAATTCATTAGAAATTAAATTCTTTATTTATTCATAATGAAGCTTACAAAATCCTTGGTCGTTACATCCTCCCCCATTATAAGAATTTCATCCTCGGAATTACAAACTCAGGTTACTCAAAAAGATGCGGGTAATTCGCCCTCATCTTTTCCTCAAGCTCCCACGTAGCTTCTTCAACTGCGTGGTTCCTCCAGAGCACTTTGACCAAATGAATGATCTTATTCCTTAATGTTTGTCCCTTCCTGTCAAGTATCTGGATAGGAATTTCTTCATACGATAAATTTTTCTTTACTTGAATTGGTTCGTAGGATATGACACGCTTATAGTCAAGTTTATATGGTCGTAACATCGAAACATAAAACACGTTGTGAATGTGTCCCAGTTCAGGAGGTAAGATTACCTCGTACGCCACTTCACCAACTCACTTCAGAATTTCAAAAGGTCCTATGAACCTAGGGCCCAATTTCCCCTTTTTCCCAAAACGGATCTTACCTTTCTAGGGAGATACCTTCAACAATACCAAACTACCCATTTTGAAGTCCCGCTTCTGCCGATACAAGTCAGCGTACTTCTTCTGACGATCATGGGCTGCTACCAGTCGGGCCCTTATTAATTTAACCGTATCTAAGGTCTGTTGCACCATCTCAGGTCCCAACAATCTCCGCTCTCCCACTTCGTCCTAACACAACGGTGTCCGGCACTTTCTTCCATATAACGCCTTGTACGGTGGCATTCTGATACTAGCATGGTAACTGTTATTATAAGCGAACTCCACTAACAGTAAGTTATCATCCCAATTGCCTTTCAAGTCCATCACGACCGCTCTGAGCATATCCTCTAGAGTCTGAATTATTCGCTCACTCTGGCCATCAGTTTGAGGGTGATACGTTGTACTCATCCTCAACTGTGTCCCCATTCTTTCCTGCAAACTCCTCCAAAAATTGGACGTGAAATGTGGATCCCTATCGGACACAATAGATACCGGTACTCTATGTCGCGACACAATCTCTTTCACATAAAGCTTCGCTAACTGCTCCAGATTGTACCTGATCTTAATCGGTAGAAAATGGGCAGATTTAGTTAAACGATCTACGATCACCTAGATCGCGTCTAAACCCTTCCAAGTCAGTGGAAGTCCTACCATAAAATCCATCGTGATGTGCTCTCACTTCCACTCCGGAATCTCCAGTGGTTGTAGCAGTCCACTTGGTCGCTGGTGTTCTACTTTAACCCTTTGACATGTCAAACATCGACTGACATATTCAGCTACCTCCCTCTTCATGTTTGGCCACCAAAAATGCTGTCGCAAGTATTGGTACATTTTAGTGCTCCCGGGATGAACAGAATACCTTATACTATGAGCTTCTTGCAGAATCTCCTCTCTCAATTCTGAAACCATCGGTATCCAGATCCTCCCTTCGAACCTTAGCAGCCTTGTGCTATCAACCCTATATTTTAGTTCTTCACCTTCGAAAATTCGCTTCCTTATGCCATCACATTCTTCATCCTTCTCTTGAGCCTCCTTTATCTTATCTAGTAAAGTCGGACTCGCCTCCACTGAATACAGTTTCTCGTTTGACTCCATCGAATACTTCACTTCCAATTTAAGTCTTTCGAACTCTTTCACCAACTCCTCCTGAGTGGTTAGCATCAGTAACTTCTCTCTGCCTTTCCTATTTAAGGCATCAGCCACAACATCTGCTTTATCTGGATGGTACAGAATTTCACAATCGTAATCTTTGATCAATTCCAACCATTGCTGCTGCCTCATATTCAGCTCCTTCTGAGTGAAGATATACTTCAGGCTTTTGTGGTCTGTGTATATCTCACACTTTTCTCCATATAAATAGTGTCTCCATATCTTTAAGGCAAAAACAACTGCTGCTAACTCCAGTTCGTGAGTCGGATACCCTTTCTCGTAATCCTTCAGTTGGCATGACGCGTACGCAATGACTTTACCATGCTGCATCAGTACACAACCAAGCCCCTTCTGTGACGCATCACTATACACCATAAATCCCCCTGTGTTGTCGGGTAAAGATAACATAGGTGCTTCACTAAGCCTCTTCTTTAGCTCCATGAAACTCTCCTTACATTTATCCGTCCAATTAAATCTAACCGTCTTTCTGGTCAGATTGGTTAACGACGATGCTATCTTCAAAAAATCATGAATGAATCTCCGATAGTATCCCGCTAATCCCAAGAAACTTCTAATCTCCGTCGGCGTCTTTGGTTGCTCCTAATTGATAACTGCCTCCACCTTTGCTGGATCCACCGAAACACCATCCTTGTCGATGACATGCCCTAGAAACTGCACTTTTTGCAACTAAAATTCGCACTTCAAGAACTTCGTATACAGCTTCTCCCTTCTCAAAGTTTCCAGTACTATTCTCAGATGTTCAGCATGTTTCTCCTTCGTCTTGGAGTATACCAGAATGTCATCGATGAACACGACAATAAATTTATCCAAGTATTTCTTGAACACCTTGTTTATCATATCCATGAATGTTACTGGCGTATTAGTTAGCCCAAACGACATCACCAGGAACTCATAATATCCATACCGAGTTCAGAATGTTGTTTTTGGAATATCCTCCTCCCTTACTTTCAATTGGTGATAACCAGTCCTCAAGTCGATCTTCGAAAAGTACTTCGCTCCCTTCAATTGATCGAAAAAATCGTCAATTCTGGGTAACGGATACTTATTTTTAACAGTAACTTTGTTCAACTCACGATAGTCGATACAAAGCCTTAACGATCCATCATTCTTCTTCATGAACAGAACTGGCGCTCCCCAAGATGACACGCTTGGTCGAATATAACCTTTATCTAACAGCTCCTGCAGTTGAACCATCAATTCCTTCATATCTACCAGAGCCATTTGATACGGTGCCTTGGATATCGGTGTTGTTCCTAGTATTAAGTCGATCACAAACTCTACATCTCTATCCGGCGACAGACCTAGTAATTCTTTTGGGAAAACGTCGGAGAATTCCCTTACCACATGTATCTGACTCATTTCACCCTCTACTCTTCTAGTGTCGACCACATGAGCCATGTAACCTATGCAACCCTTCCTTAGCAATCTCTTTGCTTGCATCATCGTCAGACAACAAGATTGTCTTGGCAATTTACTACCGTAAAATACTACCTACGACTTATTTAAAGTCTCCAGGTGTATGCACTTCTTCTGGCAGTCAATTACAGCTCCGTGATTCGATAACCAATCCATCCCAAAGATTACGTCGAATTCTCCCAAACGAAACGATATCAAATTCACGCTAAGCTTAAATCCTCTCAAATTAGCACAACAATTCCTATGAATGTAATCTACAGGGATAATCGTTTTATTCGCTATTTCTACATTCATGGGGCTCTCAAATTTTTTGCGGGGTAAGCCTAATCGTTTAGCAAATTCTTCCGAAACAAAAGAGCAGGTAGCACCCGAATCAAATAACACATATGCATTAATATCATTGATCGAGATAATACCTAACACCACATCCTTCGACTCTACCGCATCTTGCACGATCGTGTTGAACGTTCGTGTCGTTGGTCGGTTTGCTTAACTAGCTGGTCCTCCAATGGTTAGCTTACTGCTGTTGTTGTTGTTATTGTTCCAGTTGCCACTAGTTGCCTCCCCCTTCCTCCTCAGACAGTCCCTTATCTGATGGTCTGACGCCCCACATGAGAAGCATCCCGCTTTCTTTCCCTTAGGACACTGAGGAACAATGTGCCCCTGTTGTCCACAGTTATAGCAAATGTACTTCCCCCTCATGCACTCACCCGAGTGACTTCTTCCACAATTGTTACACTTATTTCCTTTCTTAGCCTCCTCTCTAGACTTGTTACCTCCAGAAGATTGGCTATCACTCCACTTCCTTTTGTTCTGATTACTTCCTCCACTTCTTCCCCCTTTGTTACTGTCCTGACTCTTTTTCTTGTCTTGATTATACTTGGCCAACACCTCACTTCCTCCCTCGATAATGATTGACCTTTCCAACAGTGTTCAAAACATACCACTCTGCAGAATTGCAACCCGACTGTAAATCTAGGGTTTCAATCCCTGCTTAAACCTCCTTGCCTTCCTGACCTCAGTATCCACTTGGTGCGGGGCGAATCTGGCCAACTCATTGAACCTTACCGCATACTCAGCAACCGACATGTTCCCTTGCTTGAGTTCTAAGAACTTCACTTCCATGTCCGATTGCATACTCTCCGGAAAGTAGTTCTCGAAGAATAATTCTTTGATGTGTTCCCACGGAATCACTCCTTCCCCAGCACGACTCTTATTCGCCTTCCACCAAAAGTTTGCTTCACCCTTTATCATGAAGGTGGCAAATCCCGTCTTTTGTTCCTCGGCCACTCGTGCGACCTCGAACACCTTCTCCATCTCTTCTACCCATGACTAGGTTACGATTAGATCTAAGGTTACCCGGAATTCTGGAGGTCCTACCATTTTAAAATCCTTGAAGCTAGCCAAGTGATGCCCTGGATGCTCAACTATCGGTGGGGGTCTATTCTGCATCGCCTCTACCAATATATATTGGCCCGGCTCATTGTTTACAGACTCCTCAACCCTTTTGGTTTCGTGGCTGTCTTCTTGGCGGCATGATCTGCCACAAACTAAAACCTCAAATTAGCGCGTTGTGTTTTGAACCCTCACAGCAACGTTTTATTAGTGTTAACATAATAAGTTATAACATAGTATAAATCGCATATAATAACACATAATAATATTGCATTTATATTCATATACCACTGTTTTACTACAATGAGATCCAACCTATGGCATACTTCTATAAACGCTCACATCATAGCCTAATGGCTGCTACTTATCCCCTAATAAACAAAAGTAAGGATTTACAACATCCTACCCCTCTGATTAGAAACAAAAGTCGGGGCTTTATCACTATCCCATGCATACATCAAGGCATAAGGATTTACAACCCAATTACGTCCCTACTATAACAAAAGTGGGACCTACGGTCCTTATAATTAACGCCAGATCTAACACCTTAATGCATGCCATGATGAACATGCTCATGCTGACCTGGTGGAAATACTCCATCCATAACTCGACGACTAACTGAGCGACTGGACTCTTCTATCTCAATACGAGGCCTCTTGTCTCCAACTCTTGGGCTCATATAGGCGGCATCCAATGCCAACCCCAAGGTCTCTATCCTCATAGCCCTTGCCTCTAACTCTTTCTCTAGCTGGTCAACTTTCCTCGCTGCTCTGACCCAGGCATCCTCAACCCGAATCTTTTCAGCAATCTCTAGATCAAATTCAAACTTCATGGCATCATGCGCCACCTTCAGTTCTGCCAACTCTAACTCTGCCTGCTCCTTCTTTTCCCTTAGTTTAGTATTTCGGGCGACTAACTGATGGAGTAGTGGCCCCACATGCTGAGCCGACGGCATATACCCTTCCACTTGTTCCCTCAACCCCTTCACCTCATCCTCTAACTGGTAAGCTAGCTCCCTATATTGCTCTTCCATGAGCTAATGACTTAGGTTCTACTCCTCTAAATCTTTAACTTTATCCTCCAGTTCTAAGTTCCTGTCTGCCAATTGGTTTATCAGATAATCTTCGACTGGCAGATCCTCTGGCTCCACATGAGCAATGTGGTCCCCCTCGGACTCACCCTCATCATCTTAACTACCCGACCTCATCACCCTGCCCTTGACGGGTCCTCTGACTCAGTTCTGTAGTACTTGTCCTCCTCAGGCTCGAACTCTACTGGTGCAACTGGCTCCACTGGCCCATCTCCTATCAACCGCTCTGTGTCCACAGGTATATCTGTGAACTCCTCCTCCACAACTACCTGACTCGGCTCTCCTATTTCAGCCATCCTAAAAACACAGCAAAAGACTAACATCAGTATAATAATAAAATATATTCATTGATGAAATGAAATAAAATTTTATCATGTACAAATCGGCTCGATGAATTTCAACGAATCCATCTCCAGACACATACGACTCAATGAATCTCCTCGGTCCATGTCCTAGCGCACTCAATATTAGTTTAATACTAAGGTTATAACCTAGGTTTCGCATCCTAACGTTTATAACTTATGGCTTTGATACCAACATGTGACACATGAGCGTAGCATACAAATCAAGAATACGTGAGCGTGGCATACAAATCAAGAATACCTACAAAACAAAATGAAAATTATATACAAGTCTAAAAAGAGACCAAGTCGAATAAAATTGATATTGGTATAATTATTAGGAAACAATTCCCCGGCAACGGCGCCAAAAACTTATTGGTTGATTTAGCTATTGATAAACACACATGTGCAAGTATACACGGTCCACAAGTAATATATGATAAGATATGAGTCGAACCCACAGGGAATTCTGACAAATAATAACCAAGTACCAATTGTAAATCAATTTGATCTAATTTAAACGAAGAAGGTTTGATTGTTTGTTGATTGTTGAGTTCACAAATCAAGTAATGAGTAAAATGCGGTAAAATATCAAGATAGAAAGGTCTAAGATTACAATTTCCCCCAACACGTCATTTGAACCTCCTAACTCTCTCTTTTCAATCAGTTATAGCATACGAATTGACAACCGAGAAATCAAAATTACATAAGAGCCTCTGTCGATGGTCAATCACGAATCTTCCTAAGCGGTGCATAGGTATATGTCTATCCTATACACTATCAAGAGACTAATTTCAGGAATGATTAATAGACACGTGTCACCAAATCTAATTAGTCCTCTCTTCTATTACCAACTTTCACATCGGAAGTCATTAAGACTAGATTCTCAATAGGTTGCATGCGGTAATTAGGTATATATCTATCCCAACTACTATCAAGATACATATTATTGCAGATAATTAATAAGACACATGTCACTTAATCCAATTAATAACCCACAACAATCTATACTTTCGCATGTTATCATAACTAGGTCTTAACCTATAATCCGTTCGTCAAGTTCATATAGGTTCCCAAGGTAATTACGGGCCAAGCAATTAATCAAGAAGCAAAGGTTATGATAATCAATTCACACATGCATAACTAAAATCAATAGAGAGAGAATTCAATTCACATTAAGTATTGGGTTCCATTGCAATCTTAGAATAGAAGGTTAGTTCATGATAGCTACAATAAACATCATTTTCAATTGATACATTGTCAAATTCGAATTACAAAGGAGATGGAAATCTAGAAATGAAACCACTTTTGAAGCTATTCAGCTGGTGTTCCTTTGGTTGCTGTTGGTTTCTAGCTCTCCACCTTGGCCTTGCAATTCTTCTTGACTGAGTTCCTTGGCCTTTTGCTTGATTCAGCTTGATTTGCAGCCTTGAGCACTGTTGGTTGATGTATTTTGTAGCCGCCCTCTCTCTAGATGTCTGATATGTAGCTTCAAAGAGATTATATATAGCCTCCATGAAGAAACCCTAGCAAAAATCGGACAAAATGGAGCTCAGATCGCACTATGGCTGTGTCAGATCGCACTCAGCACTGCGGCATGCGCCCGCACGGCGCCTGGTGTGTGCGCGCCTAGGGCCCTGCCTGCCGCACGCTGGCTGCCGAGCGCCGCGCCGTGCGCCCGCACGCCCAGGCGTGCGCCCGCGCCCGTGCGCCTGCATGCCGCCCCACCTGCCGAGTGCCGCGCCCATACGCCCGCACGCCCATGCGTGCGCCCGCGCCCGTGCACCTGCATGCCGCCCCGCCTGCCGAGTGCCGCGCCCATGCGCCCGCACGCCCATGCATGCGCCCGCGCCCGTGCGCCTACCTGTCGAGCCATGCGCCTGTTGGCTGCCGAGTCCGCCCGCCCATGCTGCCGAGTGTCAGCGCGCGCCCGTACGCCAGTGCCGCGCGCCCAGTGCCAACGCCGTGCGGCACGCCGCCCAACGCCGTGCACGCGGTTCGACGTCGTGCACGCTCAACTTCCAATTCTCATCAAATTAAACCCCGAGCCTCATCAAACATTAATTTTCACCGTAACAACCATCGGGCACGAAAATCCAAGCACGGGCCCGCCCTCGTGGCTTGGTCGACGCCGAACGCCGTGCACGCAATCCGACGCCGCGCACGCCCAACTACCAAATGTTGTCAAATTCAGCACCGGGCGTCGCCAAGCACAAATTCCCATCATACTACCATTCGGGCACAAACTTCAAGGCACGGGCAATGAGTCAATCCAAACAACAATCCGAGCGGTCTTTATTTCAATTCCTATAAGCATAATAAAAATGCATCAAAGCGACATAAAACATGTAAAAATCATTAAAACTAATTTATGTAAAAATAAGATACAAATACATAAAAACCATATAAAATACCTAAAGACTTGCAATTTGTCAAGGCCAAAAGTACCTAAATTGTGTGTATAAAATACACTCATCAAATACTCCCAAACTTAAATCTTTGCTTGTCCTCAAGTAAACAGAGATATACTACTTTATTAAAATAGACACAACAACAACTGAATTAGAGGAAAGTGACTCCAAGAATTGGCCTCAAAGGAAAAAGATCAAAAGAGGGCCCAAGCATGTAAAGTTACAATTTAACAAAAATTCTAAGCACACGGCTACTCAAGATCTCTGCAGTGTGTGTGTGAGTGCATGATATCTGTTTATGCGAGTTAGGAAAGAGCTAACGCATGAACTCAACTTACGAGGGATTATACTATAAATCTACAAACTCATCATTACCTTGAGAAAATCAAACAAGACGACCACATAAGAAAAAGGGGGGGTCCCAAGACATTGATGCAGTAATGAGTAATCACATTGGTGAGTGCATTTTACACTCCATCTCACCTTACTAATCGCATGACCGTGCAATGTCTAATCACATTAGGCTATTCAGAGCTACCTACGTAACGAGTGTTTGATCAATGACTCCCAAACCAGATGGCTTTAGGGCATTAGGTGTAAAACACCCCAGAGGGTCTATTAACTCGAGTAGCAAAGGCCACGTAATTAAACTCGGTCAGTTATTATATATATATATATATCATTTTTCTTCTCTCTTTTTTTGTTTTTTTTTCTTTTTTGTTTTTTTTTCTTTTTTGTTTTTTTTTTTACGTATATATATTCCCCCAAACTTATATGAAAGCCTCGAATAACATAACAGGTTGCAGACATGAGTTCAGTACATTTCAAGTATAATCGCCCAAGCATAAAAGTAAATGAGATTTCTCAATACTAACTAACTAACAGGCACGCTGAAACGTGAGGAGTTAACATAACCAAGAGTAGGGGAGTTAGCCAGAATGTTAAGAAGTAACTAAGTCTGCTCGAGCCTTACTTTAGAAAGAAACACCTTAACCAGCAGAATATCATTGGCCATTCTTGAAACACACACAACTTGGACAAAATAAAATGACTAAATTAAACTAACACACACACCCAAACTTAAAGTAAACATAGTCCTCGATGTTTAAAATAGACAGAATTGAAATAGAGAACTTCACCGGGGAACTCAAGCAGCGTCATCGTCATTATTGCCATTTGTGTGACTCCCCCCATTTGCATCATCATCCGAATCAAAGCCATACTTTGGGAACATAGGTGTCATGGGAAATTGGACTGCATTGGGGCCGGTATTGGCCCCGCTGTTGTTGATCACCCGTGCGGCCGCGTTATAAAAATCGGAAGTGTAAATGCACAAGGAGTTGACTTGCTGAATGGAGTGATCAAGGCGGCGGGACATGCGCCTATGCTCATGCTCCCTCTCCTGTGCGTCCCATAGTCTCGCCTGCTCATTCTGTTGCATTTCAGCCCTCATCGCCTGATTTTCACGACGAAGCTCCCGCATCTCAGTAATAAGTAGGTCCATAGAAGAGCTAGATGCCTCGGTGTGCTCAGTGCTTGGTGGTGGAGTTCCGACACTTGCCTCGGGCTCGTGAGGATGTAATAACGGTAAGAACCCGGCTCCATGTGGCTCCGGTGCCGCCCCATTCCAGACCTTGTAGAGGCTAATAGCTAGGCTGTCAATGGGTGTCAGTGGTTGCTGAAGTAACTCATGGGCATGCACCTTAACTTTGCCCTGCTTGCACAACCCACACATCAGGGATGGGTGCGGTAACCCGCCTGAAGACTTCCCATTAACAAATTGTAAAATTGAGTTTCGAATCAAACGACCCACGCTAATGCTCCGCCCAGTCACCAAACAAAACAGGATAAGAGCCCGCATTGGAATTACTTGAGTTGCGTGTGTGGTGGGCCATAACTTTGCATTGATGAAGTATAACCATGCTTTCCCATATTTGCTTAAGTCGCCTTGGTGAAAATGCACTGGCTCACCCCTTGTCGTAGCCCAGCGAGTACCGAGTTTGCATAATGTTGTAATGATCGCATCCCAGTCGGGCTTACCGGCCCCATATTTAGTAAGGTCATCCTCACCATGGCTTTTAGGTAGGTTATAATATTCTTCAATGCTCCTTTTTCCAAATGAAACTTTCTTACCCCTAACCATTACCACATATTTTTCGGCTTCCAGTGCATTAGCGTAGAATTTCCTGACAAGAGGAATACACGTGGGCTCGGGCTGAGCAGCTAGAGTTTCCCATCCTCTTTCCTTAATTATTTCTGCCAACCCCCAATTGTTTGTTGCGTCAGGAAGAATACCCCGCTCAGGAATCAAAGATTTAGTAACCATGGTGGTGTGGTATCGCTCGGAGGCCTCCTCACTGACAAACTTTTTCTTATCATATGCCTTGGATGCCTTGGAAGTGGAAGATTCACCCCTTTGTCGTTTGGTAGCCATCTAGATCAGAGCTGCAAGCAAAACACTCAAAATAGCCAAGAATTCCCTCTCAGACAATTTGTCGAACAGTTGGCGTGCATTCCTTAAAATCACAAGTGTAAGTGCAATGGGGACTAGGCCAAACCCTCCACAAAGCCTTGCAATGGGAGCTAGCTATGTACCTGCTAATCAAAATCACCAAAACACAGCACCCAAGCAAGAAAAATTGGAAATTTATAGCCCCTTTTTACCTTATCTTGGAGAACATGTGAAAAACCAAAGAAATGCATCAAAAACCTTCAAATTGTTGTTCAAATCCAAGATGGAAGGTGAAAATGATGATGGGTTACCGCAATTGGGTGTCAATTTGAAGTAATGATGCACGAATTTTAGTTTGGGAACAAGGCATGCAAGTTGGCTCAAGAGTTAGAGGAGAGAGATATAAGAATGGGATGAAAAAAAATGAGCCAAGGTGGGGATTTAAAGGGACCAAGCCCAGCAGCCCAGGTGCGGCCGCATGGCCTTCTGTGCGCGCCTGCGCGCGCCTGGTTGCCGCCCAGCGTGTGCGCCTGGTGCGCGCCTGGCTGCCGGCAGCTATGCGCCTGCCCGCTCGACCGCCCAGCGCGCGCCCGCATGCTCCCCCCTGCGCCCGCGCCTGCTGCGCCCCGTTCCTGCCGAGTGTTGCGCCTGGTGCGCGTGCGCCCGCGCGGCGCCTGTTGCGCCCGCACGCTGGCGCCTGCCTGATGCTGCTGGCGTGCTGCTGCTGGCGTGCTGTCGCTGGCGTGCTGTCGGCGTTTCGCTGACACGCATCGCTCAATTGCCAAAATTGGATACAAATACCTACATGTGGCAACAAAATTATCAAAATTAGAAACAATTAATACTAAAAATCATCCTTCAAATTTTATTTTATTTTTATTTTTTTTTTGAAGAGAAAAAATAATTTGACTTAAGCAATAAAATGAAACATTGGGTTGCCTCCCAATTAGCGCTTGAGTTAAAGTCCTCAGCCTGACTATACCCCCTTCATATCGGATCAACGAGATTAATAGAGGTCTTTTGGCGCTCGATGTCGCCACCCCAATAGTGTTTAATCCTTTGTTCGTTCACCTTAAATAAATTGTTTGTCTTCTCATCCCGCAGTTCAATTGCACCATGCGGGAAAACATGGTTGATATAGAATGGCCCTGACCATCGTGATTTGAGTTTACCGGGAAATAGCTTCAACCGAGAGTTGTAAAGTAGGACGGGTTGTCCAACCTCAAACTTTCAATAGATTATCTTCTTGTCGTGCCACCTCTTGACTCTCTCCTTATAGAGCTTTGCATTCTCATAGGACTGGAGACGGAACTCGTCCATCTCATTGAGTTGTAAGAGGTGTTTCTCTCCCGCAGCATTCAAATCAAAGTTTAGCTTCCGGATGGCCCAATAAGCACTATGTTCAAGTTCCACCGGTAAATGACATGCTTTCCCATACACAAGCTGATATGGTGACATCCCGATAGGAGTTTTGTATGCCGTCCTATACGCCCATAAGGCGTCATCAAGCTTCAATGACCAGTCATTTCTATTCGGGTTGACAACCTTCTCTAAAATCCTTTTCACTTCTCTATTGGATACCTCCACTTGACCACTTGTTTGAGGATGATAGGCCGTGGCAATTTTATGGGTTACCCCATATTTAGCAAGAAGGGCATTAAAGTTCTTGTTACAAAAGTGCGACCCTTCATCGCTAATTATTGCACGCGGAGTTCCGAATCTTGTGAAAACATTTTTTCGAAGGAACTTTAGCACAACCTTGGCATCATTGGTGGGTGTCGCTGCTGCTTCAACCCATTTTGACACGTAATCTATAGCCACAAGGATATACAAATTGTTGAACGAAGAAGGAAACGGACCCATAAAGTCAATACCCCAAACGTCAAATATCTCAACCTCCATGATTGTGGTTAGTGGCATCTCATGACGCCTGGAAATGTTCCCTATTCTTTGACATCGATCGCATTTCAGCACAAACACATGGGCGTCCTTGAATAGCGTTGGCCAATAAAATCCCGACTGAAGCACCTTCGCCGCTGTTCTATCTCCGCCATAATGTCCTCCAAAAGCTGAGGCATGACATTATTGCAAAATACTTTCCATCTCAGATTGAGGTACGCACTTTCGGATCAGTTGGTCAGCACATTGCTTAAACAGAAAGGGTTCGTCCCAAAAATAATGCTTCACATCGTGCAGGAACTTCCTTCTTTGTTGATAGCTCAGCTCGGGCGGTAGGACATGGCTCACCACATAATTAACATAGTCAGCATACCATGGCACCTCATGTGTGATGGAGAAAAGTTGCTCATCGGGAAAAAATTCATTAATCATGACATCATCTCCCACCTCACGGTCTGCATTTTCCAGCCTAGACAAGTGATCCGCCACTTGATTCTCGGTTCCCTTCTTATCTCTAATCTCAAGATCGAACTCTTGAAGCAATAAAACCCATCGAATTAAGCGTGGCTTTGCGTCCTTCTTTGCTATTAAGTACTTTATGGCAGAATGGTCCGTCTACACAATGACCTTGGTGCCAATGAGATAGGCACGAAATTTGTCAAAGGCATACACGATAGCAAGCAATTCCTTCTCCGTTGTTGTATAATTAAGTTGTGCTCCAGTTAGTGTCTTGCTAGCATAATAAATCACATGAAAGACCTTGTCCTTGCGATGGCCCAATACAGCACCAATTGTAAAGTCGCTAGCGTCGCACATCAATTCAAACGGAAGATTCCAATCCGGGGCCATGATAATAGGGGCACTTACAAGCTTCTTCCTTAGTAACTCAAAAGCCTCTAAACATGCATGATCGAAGACAAATGGAGTGTCTTTCTCAAGGAGACTACACAGCGATTTTGCAATTTTTGAGAAATCCTTGATAAACCGCTTATAAAATCCAGCATGACCAAGGAAGCTACGGATTCCCTTGACGTTGGTTGGTGGAGGAAGTTTCTCAATGGTCTCAATCTTGGCCTTATCAACCTCCAGCCCCTTTGAAGATACTCTATGTCCCAAAATAATGCCTTCTTGCACCATGAAGTGGCATTTCTCCCAATTTAGTACCAAATTTGTTTTCACACATCGTTTCAGCACTTTCACAAGGTCAAGGCATAAGTCGAATGAATCTCCAAAAACCGAGAAATCGTCCATGAAAACCTCCAATCCTTGCTCAACCATATCGGAGAATATAGCCATCATGCATCTTTGGAAGGTAGCGGGTGCGTTGCATAGCCCAAATGACATTCTTCTAAAGGCAAATGTCCCATATGGGCAAGTGAATGTCGTTTTCTCTTGATCCTCGGGGGCAATGGCAATTTGGTTGTAGCCCGAATATCCATCCAAAAGACAATAGAATTCATGTCCCGTCAACCTGTCTAGCATTTGATCAATGAATGGGAGCAGGAAATGATCCTTGCACGTAGTCTTGTTCAACCTTCTATAGTCCATGCAAACTCTCCATCCAGTGACAGTTCTAGTTGGGATCAACTCGTTGTTTTCATTGGACACCACTGTCATGCCTCCCTTCTTTGGAACACATTGCACTGGACTGACCCAATGACTGTCTGAAATGGGATAGATGATGCCGGCATCGAGCAATTTGATAATTTCCTTCTTGACCACCTCCTTCATGACGGGGTTCAACCTACGCTGATGCTCAACCACAGGTTTGGCCTCATCTTCCAAAATGATATTGTGCATACAAAAAGCAGGGCTAATTCCCTTGATGTCGGCAATGGACCAACCTAGGGCTGTTTTGTACTCCCGTAGTACTCTTAGCAATTTGTTTTCCTGCACATCATCAAGTGAAGCAGACACAATAACATGCAAAGTACTAGCATTACCCAAATAAGCATACCTCAAGTGGATTGGCAATGGTTTGAGCTCCAAAATAGGTGGCTCCTCCCATGAGGATTTTGCAATGGTACTAGAGCTGCTTTGTCTATCTAACGGTTCAAATTGTTGCTTAAACTTGATAAAACGTGGGGGAACATTCAGCACATTTACCATCTCATTAGGAAAAAGAGGTTCACTCTCAAGTGATTCTCCTAGCAATTCTTCAAAAGGGTCAATTTCATAGTTTGCTGTGAACACCTCTTCCACTGCCTCGTCAATCAAGTCTATCCTGAAGCATTCATCCTGCACATTAGGAAATTTCATTGCCTTAAAAACGTTAAAAGTTACCTCCTGGTCTTGGACACGCATGGTTAGCTCTCCTTTTTGCACGTCAATCAAAGTTCTGCATGTGGCTAAGAATGGTCGCCCAAGGATGATAGGTATCTCCCCGTCTTCTTCAAAATCAAGGACAATGAAATCTGCTGGAAAAATAAACTTGTCCACCTTGACAAGCACATCTTCTACTATGCCTCTTGGGTATGTGAGAGACCTATCCGCAAGTTGCAATGTAACATTTGTAGGTTTTGCCTCACTTAATCCCAGCTGTTGATAAATTGAGAGTGGCATTAAATTGATACTTGCCCCCAAATCACATAGGGCCTTGCCAAAGAATTGGTTACCAATTGTACACGGAATTGTGAAACTCCCCGGATCTTTCAACTTTGGTGGTAACTTCCTTTGTAACACAGCACTACATTCTTCGGTTAGCGCTACTGTCTCAAACTCCTCAAGCCTTCTCTTTCTTGACAAGATTTCCTTCATGAACTTCACATAACTAGGCATTTGTTCCAATGCCTCAGTGAATGGTATATTTATGTACAATTTCTTGAAAACTTCCAAGAACTTAGAGAATTGCTTATCCAACTTTATCTTCTGCTGACGTTGTGGAAACGAGCATGGTGGATACATGGGGCCTTGCTTGCTCCCCACTGGTTTTGGCACTGGCTCCATTTCCTTCTTTTCTATTTCTTTTCTCTTTTCTTCCTCTTTCTCCCCATTTACATCCTCAACCACTACTTCAGCTGGAACCTCATTCATAACTTCCGGTAGCTCCTTCCCACTTTTCAAAGTCACAGCCTTGCAATGCTCTTTACCATCTCTTTTTGGATTAACTTCAGTGTCACTAGGTAAGGCACCAGGGGGACGGATATTCATGGCACTAGCTATCTGCCCAAGCTGAAGCTCTATATTCCGTATCAAAGCGCTATGCTGTGCAACCAATTGAGCCAATAAATCATCCCCACTAGGCTTTTTCTCCTGTTGTGGCAAAGGTGGGTTTGAGGCTTGTTGGTGTGATTGGGGTAGATGGTGTGATTGAGTTTGATTTTGAAATCCTGGGGGATATTGATGCCTAGGAGCTGAATATTGGGGTTGGGTATTATTGTTGTTGCTCCATGAGAAATTGGGGTGATTTTTCCATCCAAGATTGTAGTGATTTGAGTGAGGGTTGTTTTGTGGTCTATTGTAATTACCAACAAACTGTACAGATTCTGCATTGATGGCACATTGCTCGGTAGGATGATTTCCAACACATAACTCACAAGTTTCAGAAATGCTCTGCACAGATTAAGTTCCTAAATTTTTCACTTCCTTTGTGAGCACGGCTAGCTGTGCGGTTATTGAAGTGAGAGGATCCACCTCAAATTTTCCTGCTGCCTTTTGTGGCATTTTCCTCTCCGAAGGCCATTGATAAATATTAGCCGTCATGGTTTCCAATAGTTTGTAGGCTTCCGCAAAATTCTTCCCCATTAAACTACCACCTGCAGCTGCGTCGACACTTAATCGAGTGGCGTTGGTCAACCCATTATAAAAAATCTCAACTTGCAACCATTGAGGCAAACCATGGTGTGGACATCTCCTAATTAGATCCTTGAACCTTTCCCAAGCTTCATACAAGGACTCGGAATCATATTGAACAAACGAAGTGATGTCATTCCTCAATCTTGCAGTTTTCACGGGTGGGAAGAACTTTGCCAAAAATTTCTGGGCTAAGTCATCCCACTTGGTAATTGAGCCAGAGGGAAGCGAATGCAACCAACTCTTTGCCTTGTTACGGAGTGTGAAAGGAAATAATCGGAGTCTAATTGCATCATCAGTCACTTGAGTGTACTTGAATGTGTCACAAATTTCCAGAAAACTCACCAAATGAGCGTTTGGGTCATCATTGGGCAACCCACCAAACTGCAAACAGTTTTGAACCATTTGGATGGTTCCAGGCTTAATTTCGAAGTGAGTGGCCTCAATGGCTGGCCTAGAAATGCTTGAGTGCAAATCTGTGACAAGAGGCATGGCATACTCCCTCAAGGATTTAGGCTCCTCCTCAGCCATGGTATTTTGATTAGGTATACCCCGAACTTTGTCTCTTCGTAGTCTTCGAATATTTCGCTCGATCTCGGGATCGTAAGGAATTAACTCAAAACCACGTGAGCGTGGCATACAAATCAAGAATACCTACAAAACAAAATGAAAATTATATACAAGTCTAAAAAGAGACCAAGTCGAATAAAATTGATATTGGTATAATTATTAGGAAACAATTCCCCGGTAACGGCGCCAAACACTTGTTGGTTGATTTAGCTATTGATAAACACACACGTGCAAGTATACACGGTCCACAAGTAATATATGATAAGATATGAGTCGAACCCACAGGGAATTGTGACAAATAATAACCAAGTACCAATTGTAAATTAATTTGATCTAATTTAAACGAAGAAGGTTTGATTGTTTGTTGATTGTTGAGTTCACAAATCGAGTAATGAGTAAAATGCGGTAAAATATCAAGATAGAAAGGTCTAAGATTACAATTTCCCCCAACACGTCATTTGAACCTCCTAACTCTCTCTTTTCAATCAGTTATAGCATACGAATTGACAACCGAGAAATCAAAACTACATAAGAGCCTCTGTCGATGGTCAATCACGAATCTTCCTAAGCGGTGCATAGGTATATGTCTATCCTATACACTATCAAGAGACTAATTTCAGGAATGATTAATAGACACGTGTCACCAAATCTAATTAGTCCTCCCTTCTATTACCAACTTTCACATCGGAAGTCATTAAGACTAGATTCTCAATAGGTTGCATGCGGTAATTAGGTATATATCTATCCCAACTACTATCAAGATACCTATTATTGCAGATAATTAATAAGACACATGTCACTTAATCCAATTAATAACCCACAACAATCTATACTTTCGCATGTTATCATAACTAGGTCTTAACCTATAATCCGTTCGTCAAGTTCACATAGGTTCCCAAGGTAATTACGGGCCAAGCAATTAATCAAGAAGCAAAGGTTATGATAATCAATTCACACATGCATAACTAAAATCAATAGAAAGAGAATTCAATTCACATTAAGTGTTGGGTTCCATTGCAATCTTAGAATAGAAGGTTAGTTCATGATAGCTACAATAAACATCATTTTCAATTGATACATTGTCAAATTCGAATTACAAAGGAGATGGAAATCTAGAAATGAAACCACTTTTGAAGCTATTCAGCTGGTGTTCCTTTGGTTGCTGTTGGTTTCTGGGTCTCCACCTTGGCCTTGCAATTCTTCTTGACTGAGTTCCTTGGCTTTTTGCTTGATTCAGCTTGATTTGCAGCCTTGAGCACTGTTGGTTGATGTATTTTGTAGCCTCCGTCTCTCTAGATGTCTGATATGTAGCTTCAAAGAGATTATATATAGCCTCCATGAAGAAACCCTAGCAAAAATCGAACAAAATGGAGCTTATATCGCACTATGGCTGTGTCAGATCGCACTCAGCACGGCGGCGTGCGCCCGCACGGCGCCTGGTGCGCGCGCGCCCAGGGCCCTGGCTGCCGAGCGCCGCGTCGTGCGCCCGCACGCCCAGGCGTGCGCCCGCGCCCATGCGCCTGCATGCTGCCCCGCCTGCCGAGTGCCGTGCCCATGCGCCCACACGCCCATGCGTGCGCCCGCGCCCGTGCGCCTGCATGCCGCCCCGCCTGCCGAGTGTCGTGCCCATGCGCCCGCACGCCCATGCGTGCGCCCGCGCCCGTGCGCCTGCCTGCCGAGCCATGCGCCTGTTGGCTGCCGAGTCTGCCCGCCCATGCTGTCGAGTGTCAGCGCGTGCCCGCACGCCAGCGCCGCGCGCCCGCACGCTGGCGCCTGCCGAGTGTCAGCGCCCAGTGCCAATGCCGTGCGGCACGCCGCCCGACGCCGTGCACGCGGTTCGACGCCGTGCACGCTCAACTTCCAATTCTCATCAAATTAAACCCCGAGCCTCATCAAACATTAATTTTCACCGTAACAACCATCGGGCACGGAAATCCAAGCACGAGCCCGCCCTCGTGGCTTGGTCGACGCCGAACGCCGTGCACGCAATCCGACGCCGCGCACGCCCAACTACCAAATGTTGTCAAATTCAGCACCGGGCGTCGCCAAGCACAAATTTCCATCATACTACCATTCGGGCACAAACTTCAAGGCACGGGCAATGAGTCAATCCAAACAACAATCCGAGCGGTCTTTATTTCAATTCCTATAAGCATAATAAAAATGCATCAAAGCGACATAAAACATGTAAAAATCATTAAAACTAATTTATGTAAAAATAAGATACAAATACATAAAAACCATATAAAATACCTAAAGACTTGCAATTTGTCAAGGCCAAAAGTACCTAAATTGTGTGCATAAAACACACTCATCATCAGCCTCTTGTACCTATGAATATGCATACCATTTAATTCTGCTCTGTATCGTCCTTCAGATACTTAGGTTACTCCCTCTTTTAGCAAGGGTTGTTTATTCCAGTCTAAGAATCCATTCCCACATTAGGTTTGGATAGCTGTTAAATTACTTATCATGCATATGTCTAACCGAAAGAATGGCTTAGACTTATCTTCGAACAGTTCATGAATATCATAACCTTAAATACTAATACAATTCATCAATAGAACAGAAATCAAATGCACTGGGTGTGAATACCAATAATATCGATGTGGAATAATTTTAAAATAATTAAACCACTTAGGACATACTTGAGAAATGGAACTCGAGCTTAATTCGAGGAACTTGCATTATGAATTAAATTTTAGAACTAACTCAATATAGGGATTGAGTAAGATGGAACTTACAATAAAAAGCATAAGATTAGAAACTTGCCTAATTCGTTGTTTATAAATTACTCTACGATTCTGCTCTGCAAGTATCCTACAACAATTATAATTACTCTACGATCAGTTATAGTTAAGCATCAATAATGGGTTAATTAGACTTACCTGAAAGGACTATCTATTGGTCCATTAAACCACCCTACGACCCGTTAATCCGCACTATGATTGTAGGGCTTCATTACTGCCAGTGGAGTCACTCTACAATCAATAGTGTGACTCTACGATCACCAGCGTCTTGCTGACTTGGCAAAGTTATGCCTAAGATTAGTTGGTTGAACTTCGCAGTGCTCTATTGTGACTCTACGATCACTAGAGAGACTTCTATGATCGACTGTCAAAGCCTTATCGCTAAGTAGGGCTGTTATAAGTTTGACGGGTGAAGCTCTACGATCGACGAGGATCACCCTACGATCATAGAGTTCACTCTACGATTGGTTTAGGACTAGCCAGAATAACTTTACGACGACTGAGTGGAACTCTACGACCGGCAGAGTCCACTCTACGCTTGCCGAGCAATGCCCTACGTTCATCAAGCGATGCTCTACGACTTCCGAGCAATACTCTACGTTTGCAGAGCAATACTCTATGGTTGCCGAGTGATGCTCTACGATCATAGAGTATGCTCCACTGTTGCTGATTGACTTGGCTAACTCATGCCTTGACCATAAGGGCACTCTACGACCTGTGGTAAAAACACTCTACGATTGTAGGGTCCGTTATACTGTATACTCAGACTCAAGGTAACTTTGTGATTCAACTTAAGGAACATCCCTTGGCCGATTGGCCTGAGACCACCCAGTTCCAACAACATGGTTAATACCTGACTTATGGTTAAAAGGAACTCAACAATTTGTTTAAACTCAATATCACTTGTTGTAACGGCTCACAAATGGTTTGACAGCAGTCTTGGGTTTGGTTTATTAGAAAGATCATTGTATACTCAGATACACTCTTTCTTGGTTTTACTAGTGCTTAATCATCAGTCCAACTGTTACTCCCCTATAGTCCATAACACAGTCAAGTAATCATCTAAATGGAAATCACAGAACTACCATTCTCATGGTTTAGCTAGAGTCTGGTCACGAACTCTACGGTTCATATATGAAAAGTGCAACGCTCTACGGTTACAACGGTGGAAGTATACAAACTGTAGATCTAACTCTGTAACTTTTCTGGGTGGAAGGGCTAAGCCTTCGCTACCCATTAGACATCACATACCTAACCAGACTAACTAAATAAACTAAAGGAAAGTCTAAGATCCATACCTCAAACTCCGCGATTGGTTCTCTCCTAAACCCTGCCTCGCTGGTTAGCAAGAGTTTCTTCTTGTAAGCTTCTGCACTTCTCTGACTTACGATACTCTCTCTCTTTAATAGTAGTGAACAGAGTAACAAGCCCTGCAAGGTGACTAAGGGGGTCGCTATTTATAGAGAAGCTTTTACCCCGTCGCTGGTTGTTATCCAGGGTGTAGGACCGATACACGACGGTATTACCCGTTAGTTAAAAGTGTTTAGGTGAAAAGCTTACCGACTCAGTCTCAGCCATGCCCGCAGTAATCGGCTGGTTAATCCTTTTTAGCACGTAAAGTGGGGTGATAGGCCATTAACCTAGTGCGGCTACTTGTACTGTTGTGCTAAAAGTCAGGGATTTCCCACCCACGTGTCTTATCCCTCTTATTTGTAACCATGTAGGATTAACCCACCTGGCTTACTGACCCGGTTTGGTGGTTTTAAAAAAATTTGCCAGTATTAGTCCAAGGTATATTGGGCTAGGACTGAAACATAACCAGTACATTGGGCTAGTGTTCCCTCAGTGGCCCACACGGTAACTCATAATTGTTTGGGCTCCTATCATAGCTGCCACTTATGAAACTCAATTAAAGAAGTTACTCTAAAGAAGAGCAAGTAATCATTTCAAACACAAGACTCTCCCCATAGCCTTTAATGGATTCGCCATGGCACCTGATGTAGCTTTATCGAGTAATGTACATAATCATTTAAACTTTCTATGTTCAGTCTTAACTGAACATTTAAGTAATTTACTTATCAACTTCTTGATATTAAAATTAGGCTAGCCCACTAATTTAAATAAATCTATTAGTGGAACTCTCTTTAACTTAAACCTAGCAATTAGTCACATAGACCATTCCTCACACAAAAGTTTAAATTTAAACCGCACAAATTGATTCATTAGAAATTAAATTCTTTATTTATTCATAATGAAGTTTACAAAATCCTTGGTCGTTACAATATTAATGTCAAGTAGATACGATTATATGATAATTTGGTCTATATGTTCACTAAGTCATTACCAACTGCGACTTTTAAGAAGATGATGCACAACATTGACATGCGTCGACTTAAGGATATTTTTACTATGAACAATGAAAATTCTATGTACTCGTGAGGGGGAGTAAATTTTCTAAAGGATGTGTGCTGATTGTACTCTTTTTCTTTCGCTAAGGTTTTTTTCCAATGGGTTTTCCTTTACAAGGTTTTAATGAGGCAATCTTAAGGCACTAGAAGTTATATAAGAATATTGTACTCTTTTTTTTTAGCCAAAAATTTTTTCCGCGGGATTTTTATTTGGTAAGATTTTAACGAGACATATTCTTAGAAAGTGGTCATCCAAGGGGGAGTGTTAGAAATAAAGTCTGATTAGAATGTGTAAAGTTTGGGCAATGAAAAAGTTATTTGGGATGTGTAAAAGCTGAAATGTGTAAAATCTATTAGGGAGATATATACCCATAATTGTACTCAATATTACAACCTTTCTAAGGTTCTATATACATGTGAAATTGTTTTACTGTTATTGTACACATCTGAAAGATATCAAAAGAATTGTGAATGACCACTTGAATACAAGAGTTTATCGATATATATTTGTTGTTTTCTTCTTACTTAGTTTATCTATCATTTCATAATAATAGCAACAAGCTAACAGTTATTTGAGCGTAGTTTAATCATAGTTTATGTAACATTAGAAAGAAAAATAAAAGTCCAAGTTAATCTATATTTACACGTTTTTTCTTCGCTACTCTCACTTACCTACTTATATCTCTTTCCATTATCTTTTCTCTGTTTATCATCCTAAATTTCTCTCATATTTTTTTTTATCTTATTATTTTTAATGATTAATATTTAAAATGCCCAGAAACCTAGAGCGCATATAACTCCTTACTTTATTCCAGGGAGAGAGATAGGAATGTCCACTTATCCAAAGCCCAAGTAGTAGTTGGGTTGGGTTAACTGACCAGCGGGTTTAAGCATTTTGGAGAATTAGATGTATGGATGCAAAAATGGGCCGAATCTACCGGTTGGGTCCAGGCCATCCCAGGTCAAACTGACCTGACACTTGAACTGGCCATTCCGGTTGGTCCAAGAAAACTAGCCATTGTAGTATCATATATATATATATATATATATATATATATATATATATATATATATATATATATATATATATATCAAGAAAAGAGATATATTTATATTTTTAAGATTATAAAGTGACATTATATTTATTTTTGAGTCATCCTACATATTGTGATCGATTTGTGCACGTAATTGACAATTAAAAAATCGACGTAAAATATATATTATTTTCTTATATATTTTGTCATTACTATTCTACTATTATTTCAAATATCACAATACTATTACAAAATTCTTAACTAATAAGCACAAAAGTATATATAAATTTATCTTTAAAAGTTGTTGTTTTAAAAATATATCATTAATTTTAAACCGAGGAAGCATAAAGTAATTTAATAAATAGCTATAGAAGTATAGAGTGAACATTTGTGTTTTCGAGTCTCTTTATGCTACAGCCTACAGTTCATGCCTTCAATAACTAAGACACAAAGGATTCTTGTCAAGTCTAATTGAATACTCCTACTATACCTTTTTTTTTTTTTTTTGGTATTGTTGAGCAGAATTTAACATTCTTGTCTTTGGTGGAAATGAATCTCAAGACCTCCTCATACACCCAAGTCTTAGAGTAGTTTTTTTACCATTGAATCATGAGGGGCTTGGTTACTCCTACTATACTTGTGCATTGCAAAAACAAAAAACAAAGATCTATTACCCAGCTAATTAATTTCTTTAGTAAGCTGTATCTAAACTCAAATAATAATAAATCTTACAATTTGATTAATTTTAAATATGAAGGAATTAAGTTCAAATTTGTCATTGCATGAATATATTGGGAGTTTTTGTTGACTGCACTGAAGTCTTTAAAAGTAAACAAGTGGGATTACATTTATAAAATCTCGGACGATTCGCTAAGCAAGATATTAAATCCTTAATCAACCCAAAATCTTGATAAATATTTTGGTTCTCTATTTTTATTTGTTAAACTCTTGTTAATTTGACTAGGATTTGGCATATTATCGAACAAATTTATATATATTTATTGCAGATATGCTCTATGCAATAAAAAGATTTTGGTTAGGTTTCAAAATATTAACCCTAATTTCCAAATGAAGTCAAAAATCTGATTCTATTACATTAAAGAACAAAAACTTGAGAGTTTTTGGTAGTGCAAGTTGTATGTTATAAATTTAGTTGTAATCAAGTTAATCAAACTGCCATATATGCCAATCTGTCTTATTAAGTTATTATTCTTAAATTTATATGCTTGTAAACAATACAAAAAGAAAGAGAAAATGCTATATATTGCGAATTTATGTATCTACTTTTGGTGTCAGTGGATAAGAATTTTAGTAACTCTTTATTTTGCAGAGATATATGTAATATGCATGGTGGGCCTTTATAATTATATGTAATTACATGTATTGATATATTTTGTAATTATAATTCGACATAAAATTTTCATAATAGATAGTAAGATTTAAAAGAAAAGGGACAATTCTGCATAACTTAAAAACAATTTTGCACTAACAAAAGATAGTTATATATACTCCCTTCATTTCAAATTTAGGGATATATTTTTTTTACTGTATGTTCAAAATTAGAGATATATTTTTAATTTTAAACTATAAAGTAAGTGGTATAAAACTCCTATATAATATGTAATTATTTTTATTCAGGGCTACATTTCTAACCAATGTCAAGGATAAGTTAGGAAAAAATAAATATTTTTTTAAAAATTATCGTTTTATAAATATAACTCTAATTTTAGAACAAAGAGAATATATACTATAATTTTCATAAAAAACAATATTTTTCTTTCGAGTTTCAATAATTCCTTGTGAAACATGAAAATGGACTCGCAAATTTTTGAATACTAGGTTTAGATTTGATGTAGTGGTTTGGGAGAACATCCAACAACCAAAAATCAAACTTCTTACTAAGTTTTAGCCTTTGAAAGATCATGATTAGTTGGTGGCTGAATTTTCGCAACAAATTAATTAATTGTTACTATTTTTTTATAATTAAGAGGTGGTTCCAAAAATAACTATGGTCATTGAGGAGACCATCACCGGATTTTATGAAAATCTTAAAGCTTCTAAAGTTAAATATATAATTATAGATCATTAAGTCATTTTTTTATTGAGTATTTCAAAGGACCAAAGAATATAGTGATTGAAACATCTTCACTATAATGTCTATCACTATATATTACGTAAATGAACATTTTGATTTAAACGCGTTCAGTCATAATTAAAACCTAATATCTGTAAATAACGGTTTCTCTTATAATAGGTAGAAAGCATCGTTTATTGTTACAAAATCTCACAAGAAGCTAGATAAATTATAGCTTTACATGACAAGTTGGATTAGATTAAATTATTATTGTTGTTTTTGTTACTTGTTAATCAAAGACAAATTGAAAACGTATTCCAAAAGGATCCTAGCTAATAATGATCAATTAAGACTAATACAATATTCTCTTCTTGTTTTTTTCTGTTTTTCATAGTGTTAAGCAATTCCATTTGGTAGATTACTAGATTTGACGCCACAAACAAGAAGTGGTACACTACATGTGAATTTTTTTTTTCAAATTTTTTTTTTTGTGACAAATCTGGGAATAAGAGTAGGAAAGGTCCATTCGTTCAATTAAATTATCAGAATTATATATATATATATATATATATATATATATATATATATAGACACAAACACAAAAATTTTCTCCAGCAAATCGGAAAAGACGAACCAAAAATGAACCGGCTATAGCGACGGTTTTGTCCGTCACTATAGCCAGTCTGTCGGTTTTCAATGTTATGGCAACGGATAAAATCGTCGCTATAGTCGGTTTGTTTTTGGTTCGCTCCCAGCGGTTCGCTGAAAAGTCGGACTCTATATATATATATATATATATATATATATATATATATATATATATATATATATATAAAGTTGAGGAGTACTCACCTTATTTAAAAATAAAATATGAACTATAACTTTCATGATCTAAAAAGAAAAATAAGAATAATAATTAAGAAACAACCGTCACAGAATAATATATCTCGCACCCAATTAGTATATCTGTAACCGCTCATCATTGCAGAATAAATCAAATAAACTTGAAAAGAAAAACCAAACAAATAAGATAAATTTAGTTCTTTGTTAGTCCAAACAATGACAAATCTCTAAAATATATATTTGAAGGTAACAAGTGGTGCCATTTGAGACTTTTAAAGGAAGTGTTAGCTGTTCATAGGAGTCACTTCAAATATTATATGAAGGCTCCATGCATAGCCATTTATTTCATACATTGATTCTGCCCTCTCCAATTTTTTGCCTTTACGAAAGGACAAAATTATTTCTCGATATTTCGTCCAACATTATGGGCAGGAAAACCAGTGGCGAAACGAAACTACTTTAGAACCCAACTGCAAGTTATATATGAGCACACTACTACTACAGCATGCATGTTATCTGTTATTATGTTTAATATGATTACTATTTCAATTCCTTGTATTGTAATATTTTCGTCGTTTGTAATAATTTACGGTACTTTCAATATATTTCAATCAATTAAACTGTTTGATCTATTTATCTATGAAAATGATCTAAAGCAACTGGTTGTTATGGACACTATTCCAGCAACCAGATCTCCAACCGTCCAATAACAGATCTAATGACTTGGGCATATGGGTCAGGCTGCTAGTCCTTCTAGCGACCAGCGCAACTCCTACTAGCGATTAGGGAAATAACTAAATTACCTTCAACTTTATTTGGATTTTTAAAGTGGCCGCAGGTCCTACGAGCGGCCAAACAAAACAGCGCAGTAGAATAGTAGAGTATACAATTTTACAAAACATGGTATCAAAGATCAAACAGATGTAATAATCATTGTGGCAATTTTACAAACACTTCGCATGCCTGTGCAAATATTTATGCAATCAAAATTTGGTTAAATGTAGAATTGCATGTTAGAAATAGTGATGTAAGCGGAAAAAAAAGAAGGAAAAGACTGATTTATGCAATTGGAGGGTGATGCCGGTAGAGGCTATAGACTCGTGGAGACAGAGTAAAAGAGATAACGACAACACTGTTTGTTGGCAACTGAATTGGGTTATTATGAATTTTACTTCATGTTTTAGAAGACAAATCTATATTGGTTAGTGGAGTACGCCTAAAATGACAAATATGGCCAAAGGTGATGGCCTCTGTGTTAGATTTTTGTTTTATTTTGTAGGGACTTGGAACAAAAGGAATGGAAACTGATGGTGATGGGTCAAAAACCATTTTTTTTTTATTTTGTTGAACTGGTTGGGATGGGTGATAATAGTAATTGTGGTTGCTATAAAATGGATTTTGATCTACAAAAAAATGGGAGATGGGGTCGAGAGATGAGGTCTATTGAGGATCTAAGGTGACTACGGTTGTCATGGCAAATTCCAACGAAGGGGATGATTTATGAAGGAAATAGAAACTGTTAAGCGGAAGATAAACAAAAGAAGGGAGAATAAGGATCAAGGTTGTTAGCTGTGTGGTTCTGATAAAATAGTAGAGTAGCTCTACGATAGTAAAATAGCTCTGCTATTGAACTTAGATTGATTCCAAAATCGTGCAGTATAGCCTTGTAATAGTTGGAGCTGAAAATTTGTTGAATAAAGGCTGAAGTCATTCTACTATCGCAGAGTAAAGAAGTGCTTAAAGAGAACTCTAAGATCGTTAAGTGGAATACCAGTTCATAGAGTAAAGGCTGAAATCACTTTACTATCGCAGAATGACTTAACTTAGATCGTAGAGTAATGACTAAACGATCGTAGAGTAATGACTTAAGGATCGTAGAGTTATGACTTAGATCGTAGAGTGATCATGACTTAACGATCGTAGAGTCATGACTAAATGATCGTAGAGTAATGATTTAACGATCGTAGAATAATTACTTAACGATCATAAAGTCATGACTAAACGACCGTAAAGTAATCACTTAACGATCGTAGAGTAATGACTTAACAATCGTAGAGTAATGACTTATATCGTAGAGTTAGAATTTTTAAAATTTTAATTGTTAAAATTTTGTAAATTGACATTGAAAATCAAAGTGAGACTCTTTTGGGGAACCTTGTTTAGTCTATAAGTAAATGTATATATAATTGTTTGTATGTATACTAATGAGACTCTCATTTTAGGAGAAATAGGATGTTTTGTGTTATGATTGTTGATGAGATATGTTTGTATTAATGTTTAATTGTTAGGTATGTGGGAGTTGATGCATCAGAGGATGTGCGGTTGTTCTATTATAAATCGGAGAGAAATCCTACAAATTCTATGAAATAGGTACACCCCTTTACTTCATAATTTCAAAGTCTGGTCTCATTTAGCAATTTTGTGATCGAGTTAATTGTGGTTGCAACAACTAATTGGTTTCTGTTAACAACATCAATTAAAGTAGTTTTGATTAATGAATGTTGAAATGACGAAATTGTTATTATAAAAGTAGTCCTGCTATATATTGGGGGATAACTTTTTCTTAATTTGTTGATTAAACAATCTTCCTAATCGAATTGGTATTAAATTTGGTATAAAATCCAAATAAACTCGTGGACAACTTAGCCATTTCTCTGGTCGCTAGTGGGAATTGCATTAACTGCTAGTCCTTTTAGCGGTCGGGCCCATACTCAAGTCGATCTCGGCCATTAGATCTGTTATTGGATGGTGAGAGATTTATTTATTGGAATAGTGTATATAGCAAACGTTTGCTATATAGATCAGTCTCTATATATACATAGGAGTCGATCCACAGGAAATAGTAGCTATAGTTACATAGCCAACATATCTTTTACCATTCATTACAAGATTTAACGGTTAATATTTACAAAACATTAGACCCTTCGCAACATAAAAAGTTGTTTTTTTGTTAGTTCAAAATAGTGAGTTGTTTTCTTTTTGTAACATTGTGTTAAGATAGTTAAGTTGGTTTGCAAGACAATGTTATGGAAAGCCTTATCTTTATTTATTTATTTTCTTAAAAAAAAAACTGGCTGTTAGACTTGCAAGCTTTGGTATCCTATAAAATTTTTATAACCACTATTTGCTATATATCTGACTCCCTATATATATGTGCATTTATATATGTAAGTGTTGTCTTGATGTCTCCAGCTTTTAGACTAGGTCGTCTCATTCTATAACATCTAGTTCTTTGAATAATCGTAATGGTTAAGTTTGTCTCATAATTGTATTATTGGTTTTCCGTAGAATTTTTGCATAGATCATTGTAGAAAATTATCATATATAAGAAAAATTGTCAACTTTTCATTTAGCCTCTTAAATAATTAATAATAATACTAAAAAAAACTACTAATTTATCAAAAAAATTAAAATAACTTTTTAACAAGTGTAAAAGTAAAATTTATTTATTTTGGACATTGAAAGAGAAAAAGTAAATGAAACTCTAAATTAATTAAGTTGGTGCATGTGTGAATTCAAACAATTGCTGTGTGTGAGGAGTGGTCAGCATGCAAAAGTGCATTTGGTGATGGCCTAATATAGTGATTCTTGGATTCTTGCATAACTTTTTAAACTTTCTGTTTCTGTATCTACATAAATTGTGCACGACTTTTGATGTTTTTTTTGTTTTTTTTTTTGGTTGATAATACAGGTTGAGGTTGTTGTCTTTCACTTCCATGAAAATGACTCCATGAGTGGACACATATTTGGGTAATTATAAAATCTATATCCCAATTTAAATAGTTTTTCCCTATTTTTACCGGGTCAAAATCTTGTCATTTAGGTTATATTTAACTTAGCTAATATTTCTTTCATTTCGAAATATAAGATAAAATTTAAATTGTTAAAATTATTTTGATATTTTTTGAAATCAAATTAGTTATAATTTATTTAAATTTTGAAAAAAAGAAATAAGCATTGTAATTAATAGTACTTTTTATACAATTTATAATTTTTAAAATTGTATTATATAAAATTGAAAGAACTCATGTTAGTTTTGAATTTAAAAATATCTCAAATTAATTTTAAAAAATCAAAATTAATCCTATAATTTAGAATGAAAGAAACATTATCTCTCTCTCTCTCTCTCTCTCTCTATATATATATATATATATATATATATATATATATATATTAAGAGAAATAGAAACTTAATCATGCGAAAACATTCAATTCAAAATTAATTAATAATGGATGAATAATTAAATATTTGAGTAATTTTCATTGGGTGACATACCCCATTTATGTGACCTATACATGATTGAATATTTTTATTTTTATTTTTATTTTTGAAAATCTCACTTTTTGGAGAATACAATATAATTTAATAATCAAGTACATCATTACTATTGAAATATCAAGAACCAATCAAACCTTACTAAATAAGGAAGAAATAAACTCACAATCAAACAAACCGAGAAACAAGCTTCACATAAAAGGAAGAATTAAACTCACCTAAATGAAAATCGAACTTAACACCTAAATGTTGTACCTCAATTTTAACCACTAGACCAAGATCATCTGTATTAAATATTTATTATGATAGCATATTTAAGCATTCAATTCTTAACCAAATTAACCATGAATCTCATTTGAACTTTTAATTTGATTACAATCTCATATTTAAATAAACATAAATTAGAATGTAATGCGATGATATTTTAAGTTGAGTTATTTTTACATTTCACAATGTGATTGTGTGTTTGATATTTCAAAAAAATTCATTTACAAATAAAGATCAACAGCGCACAAATTAAGATTTATTCAGTTATTAATATTTTTTACGTTAATGAAGGTACTCCCTCGGTTTCTAAATAATTGACGATATACGTCAATGCACACTAATTAAGAAACTTAATTACTCCAATTCATTTGTCTATTCATCCAATAGAAAGGGGAGAGAGGATTGCACGAATATACATAAAAAGATAAAAGAGTTCAATAGAAAGAATAGAGAGAATTCTTAGGTCTTTAATTTTTCATAAGACTCCAATAAGAAGAAGAGAGAATTTTCAAGTCTTTAATTTTCTTTAGGACTCCAATAGGAAGAAGAGAGATGATTATATGGATATATATAAATTCCTCTAGAAATCCTATAATGTCAAATATTTGATATTGGGAAACAAAAAAATTGACCTATAACGTCAGTTATTTAGAAATCGAGGGAGTAGCACTTAGTGAGTTTGGATATCTAAATATTGCACTTTATTATTATTGTATTGCGTTTGAGCTGAGTTTGTTTGGTTACTAGCTAGCATTTATAACATTTCCGGAGATAGTAATTAATGTGATTGAACATCTAAATGCAATATATCACATTATTTTGAATGAGCTCCAAAAATAGATAATATAACTGTGTAATGTGTTTCATTGTGGTCTTATCCATGTCTTATTATCTTTTGGATTTGCTTAAGTTGGGTTTTAATAAAAAAAAAATTTGCTGATAAAAAGAAAGAAAAGAAATAAAAAGTAAAAAGTAAATAATGAATGTTACTGTGCTGTGCTAGCTAGGTAGCTAGCGAGGGAACAAAACAAACAGACATGACCCAACAAGACAAATACTCTCTCTCTCTCTCTCTCTCTCTCTCTCTCTCTAATCTCTATTATACCAGAGTTGAAGGATAGATATATGTAGAAAGCAGAAAGTGGTTTTGAGAGTGATATTGTGGGCTAGCCTGGTTGTAGTACAACCTAAACACGGGAGGGGAGGAAACAAGGCGCCGCTTGTTTTGGAACTCTTTTTGCATGGTTTTGAGTCATGTCGCTATCTTATTGTTGCCTCTCTCTCTCTATATATATATATCTGTACGTGCTGCACATTAATGAAGTGTGAACTGTGAAGAGTGAGTTTGTAATTATCTGTGGCTAGCTAGCTTGTCAATTTAAATCATCATCTCAACATCAAATTATTCATTTTACTGCTTAAATGTGACCTCCCCCTCAATAATATTCACTTATTAAAATGATCAACTACCCATTCATAAACGCATCTTCTTTGTGCTAATATATATATATAGTGAAGATTTTTGGATAAAAATAATGTACCCTTTTCTTAACGCAATGTAATATGGTTAGTATCAGTTTGTCAAACCTTTTTGTATCCGTCCTTTCGAATTGTTAATAAGCTTTTAATCCTGAGTCACACGATATGTGGATAAAAGATCATAGATTAGTTGACCAGATAAAGATTCATAATCAACTTTGATTATGAATCAATGCACAACACAAGACGGACGAGAGGCCAATTTCAATTATTTAATGCCCTTTCACATGAGAAAATGATATATAAAATTTATAATACGTGAGATAAAATAATATTGTATGGATTTCTTTTTAATTTTTTTCTATTTTATATATTTACGTACGTTGACATCTAATATTAATGTTGACATCTAATATCGATATAATTATATAAATTTGTCAGTTATATATAGTAGAACTCTTTCACATATTCTAGGCATGTAATTTTTGAAAAGAGCCAAGTAATATTTTCCTGTAATGCTATATCTAGTCCTATTTATAGTCTTGTAAAATATCCTTAAAGTTAGCAATTACTATTTGGTTTCAAATTTATAGGATCAGTATTAGCTTTTTTAAAATCAAATTAAAACATTTTAAACTTTAAATTGGTTTGATTTATTTAAAATTGTAAGACAATGAAACGTCTAATTCGTAATATTTTTAGATAATTTATAATACATATTCAATATTACAATGACTAAAATTAAATGAATGAATATTAATTTTGAGTTTGAAAATATTTCAAGTTAAATTTTAAAAAGTCAATAATTATCTTATAGTAAAATTAGGTCATTGTATCGGTAAGACTAGCAAGTAAATTTCAAAAATAAGATTTTTTATGTCGACTGAGCCACGTATTATTTTTCTTTTATTATTATTTTTTAATTTTGAAATGTTCCAAGTACATATAGTTGCAAAATGGGGCAAATTACCCTTTTGTAAAATAGAAAAGACCCAATAATATATTACTGATCGAATAATTAATTTGCCAATGACTTTTCTCGTGAATTCTCTGCCAGCTGGTTATGCTATATATATATATATATATATATATATATATATATATATATATATTGGAACAAGAGTATAGATCGTGTAATTATCTCTCTATAGGTAAAATATCATATTAGCTTAATTCTTTGTGGTACTTAAAAATAATGTGACATGATTTTCGAACATTAAATTAGAAGAAAATAGTCATTTCACATTGCCAAAAATAATTAAAACTTAAATAGAAGAAGAAGATATATTGGGAGGAATAAAGCTTTATTCGGGTTCCAATTTTTATTATTTACTGATTAACATAATTTGCAAGTCCAGTTGGTCTAAATGTTTTAGGTCAATCTCACAATTTTAGGTACCACGGGTTAGTTTAGATAATTTTATATGTAAACAAACTTAGCTTCCAAATATTTCACGGCTAACCCTTTTCCCTTGTTTTTCTTAAATTTTTTTCTTTGCCACTCATAATGCCACAGCAATAATTATGTGATCAAATGTCGCTAAGTATAAAAGTGTTAATAAAAACATATTTACTTTGCATAATTATTGCTCAAATATTATTAATAGTCTTTTTTTTTCCTTTCTTTATTTCTTCTGTTTTTTTTCTTTTTTTTCCTTCTCATTTTTTTTTCTCTTTTTAAAATATTTTTACTCTTTTTTGCTTTGATAACTAAAACTAAAATTGGTTAATTAACTAGTAAGACAACTAGATACGGATAAATAATTTATAAGGAGAGTAAAATATAGAGCTTCAAAGGTAGATAGATATGCATTATTCCTCATTTAACTTTATGAACTTGCATGGCATGCAGCATTATACGATCTCTATTGGCCAACTCTTAAAAATAATAGAGTACTACGGAATTTCCTCATAAACCACAAGCTCAAATCCAAATTATGATTGACAATTTCGAGTTGAAAGTTGGGTCGTTTAGTGGGCAAATTAATCCAAATATAGTTGAGAATTTCGAGCAATTATGACTAACGATTAAGCCAAAACTAAACCAGTACGGATAACTACACTTTACCCAACATTCCAATTTTATATTGAAGTCATAAATTTTTTCAAAAAATTTAATAAATTATGAGTTTTGTGGTAGTACTTGATAAAAAAATATTAAAAATATACGTAACTGATATTTTCACAAAGAAAATTGATATTTTTGAAGGCTCTCCTAACATGAATAGTGAGTGAGCCCCACCTTCATGTGAGTGAGACCTTGTAAAAATATTATTTTTTCTTGCGAAAATAATAACTCCCAAAATTTATTTTGTTTGTGATAACTAAGAATAACTATATTTTAAACATACAATGGAGGAACAACACTTTTGTCTATTACATTAGCAATAGATCTAACGTGGTAGTCTTGCAAAAAAAAACGTATCGAAAGATTCAAAAAATTGAATCTACATAAGAATGATTGAAGATTCAGTCATTGATTCGAAATTCGTAGACCTTTTAATAAATCTAAAGAGAGAATCTTTGATGTAGGTTGCATCTTTCAACCAAAGTTTAATGTAATTCTCTGGAAATGTTGTAATAGATCTCAGAGTCAAAAAATTTTATATTTTTGCCATGCAAACAAATTTTTTTTAATACTTTTTGTTACTGTTTTTCTATAAAATAAAAGCTTAAATTCGAAGGAAAAATCACAGAGCTTCCCATTTCAAAAAACAAGAAAGATGAAATACCAAAAAGCCTCTAGGGATAAGAGGAGTATATTTGTTATGTTAATATATTCCAAGACTATAACTAGATGTTACTTGATATATATATATATATATCCACTATTTTGAAAATTTTACTTTTAATAACCCAATAACTTAATTATTAATTAATGTGGTAAATTTTATTATAAGTATGTAACTAAAATTAAACATTCTTTATTAGTGGTCTTGAATTAATTATTTTTTATTCATTATTTTACTAATCTTGAAATTCGACTAAAACCATTGGCTCCTATACAAGTATGCGGCAATTAGCTTAATTAATTTACAAACATTAATGTGCTGGCAACTTGAAATATCCATCTTATTAATTATTTGTAGTTAAATATATAGGAACTCATAGCATGTGGCTTAGATTCTTCCTAGGGTTTGGGTTCATTGTCATTGCCAAAAATGAGTTATTAAATTTATTTTTAATAATTTAAAATGTGTCCTCCTCGCATTAAAACAAAATCTATTGGTCATTGTGTATCGTTACTCCCATTGTTTAATACAATTTGCATATTCTAAATTCTTATCTAGGGTTCGTTAGAACAGCAATAATTCCGTTTAGTACTTCCCTGAATAATGGGACCAAACTATTAATCTAAATCTTAGAATTTAAAATTAATGTGAATTTGCGTAAGTTTTGGAAATAACAAAATTTGTACCACTTAAGTTTAACAAATTTAAGAGTCTAATATATTTTGACCTTTTAAAATTAATTTATAAAATCTTAAAATTTAAAATTGTTATGATTTCATTTGATTTTACTTAATACAATCGCAATTATTGTAAACTATCTGAAAAAAATCCCTTTTGTTCTACAAAAGAGTCTCGGTTGAACAAAAAAAAAGTTATTTTAAAAAAAGAGTTTCGTTTCTATTAATGATAGTATAAAATGACACAATATCCATGTTTACCGTCAAAAGTACACGATCATATTTTCATTTTTAATATACTAAACACTCATAAATTTACAGTTAAAATGGAATTAAAAAAAAAAGAGTTAAAATGAAATTTAAAAAAAAAAGGAGGTGAGTGACTTAATATGTATTAAGTCTCTTAGAAATATATCCCTAAAATTTGTAAAAATTTGCAAGTGGTACACTTTTTTTGTTATAGAGGGAGTCTAGTTACCAAATTTAAATGTTTTCAAACTTACGTGAATTACATCAAATTCATGAATTGATTTAAAAATTCAAAATGGACTCTTTTTGAAATAGATGTAGTCTTTTTTAAATAGTTTGTAATATTTATAATTTATATTAAAATATATGATAAATTAATTTTGAAAAAATTAAAATGGGACTATTGTTTTTGTAAGATTGATGTAGCTTAAAGCTAGGTAGGGTGAAACCCTGTTACAAAATTTGGACGTTGTTTATGTCGTATCAGGAACTTTTATGATATTCTAGCTTACCTACCAGAAAAAATGGTAATAAGAACAATGAACATAATAATGGCATATTTTAGACAAACATGATAAATGAAGTGGCAAGATTCATAACTCATGACACTACTACTCCATCCGTTTTATTCATTATTTTTAAAAGTTAATTTAAAATTAATATAAATTTATTTAATTTTTATTAATATAATTATAAATATTAGAAATTAAGTATTTTATAAAGTGAACAACAGAGATGAGAAGAAATATGTACTACATGCACTATTTTCATCATGATGATTTAAGGCCAACCGCCCACACTTGTAGATCTAGCACTTGAGCCAAAAGTGCAGCTCTTTTTGGTTTAAAGAAAAGCCAAAAGTGCATTTGAAGGAGTTTATAGTAGTCCGTATATTCTTGTACTCGATAAGACACATGACATCGGGCAATATGATTATATTATAATAAAGAAACTCCTATATATATATATATATACACGCGCGAGAGAGCAATTTAAATTTAAAAGTATAAATATTTTTCGTTCTTAATAGTAGTAGATGAATTAAAAATTTTAATATTTTTTATAAATTATCATAAAATTGATTGTTCGAATAATGTCATAACAAATATAATTTATATCATACTTGTTTGTGCAAGTCATTTCTTGCACTCGTCCCAAAAGAATAGTTTTACAAGGTGTATATATATATATATATATGCAAAATTACCTAGTCCCTTAATAATATATACTACTTAATATATTGCTGTAATGCACGGTGAGAGAATGATACTAACCCTAGTTGGTTACTATAACTAAGAAGATTAATGGGTAAAATGATTGACAAATTGTATTAATCCCGTTACGATTCATATTCGGCAACTACTCTCTATTTTATAAAAAGAGATTTATTTGTAGAATAATTTTGTTTGATAAAAACATTTCATTTTTACTGATAATAGCATAAATTGATACAATATTTTTAAATTTATTATTATAATTTTATTTTTAAATTACACTACTAAATTAACAACTTATTATAGTGTATATATAAAATACTATAATAATATTTTTAATATTTATGAATTTTATAAATTAAATTATTTTTGTGAAATGGAAAAAGTATCATATAAGTCAATAATAACATTCCACCAACTCATTTGAAATTTCATGAAATAACAAATTTAATAGCTAGCAAAATGAGTGACAACTCAACTGTTTTATTTATCTTACACCATAGAGTGGGAGTGAGTTAGATTTAAAAGTGGGGGTAGGTCGATCTAGTAGTTGGTATATAGCAGAATTTTCCAAAAGATTGAAGGCTGGAGTTTTGAAGTTTCCCAATAGGGTTTGATGGTTGAGAGAAAAAAAATGAAAAAATAAATAAAAATTGAGGTCCTATTTGAAAAAAATGAAAAAATAAAAATAATTATTTTGTGTTGCTTTTGTTAATGCTGATGTGATTTTGTCCTCGTTTGTACGGTTTAATTAAAAAATATATGTTTATGTGTTTTTAAAACTGTGTTCATAATTTTTTAGTTGAAGAAAAGAAAAAAAAGAAAAAATTAAAGAAAAGAAAAGAAGAGTAGAGATAGAGGCGCCTCATTTTCTTCAACTTTAGCCTTGTTTTTTTCCCACTTATTTATTTATTTTCTCTAGTTACTTAAATTCCAAGAGACACTCTCATTTTATTTTCTCTTCTCTTTCTTTTTCTTTCATTAAAAATCTTCAAGACACTCTCACTCTTTTTTTTCTAACTTTTTTTTATTTTCTCTTCAATATAAAACTTCAAGACAGGGTGCAAAAGTTCTTATTGAGTTTTACTCGCCATCTTTTTTGCAAGCATTTACCTAAAACTCGATTTTTTTGTTTTTATTTTTTTTTGTCTAGAGTCCTGCTATGTGTTATAAAATTTTCATGTCAAATCACAATTGCAAAATACATAAGACATGAGAATGAATAGGTTTATAAGGATGGTTCATCATATTATATAGAAAATTAATATTTTCACGTGAAAAAATGATATTTTTACATGAGTCTTTCAAATATGAATGTCAGACCCCCAACCAAAAAAAAAAATGAATATCGGACCTTACACTGTTCATGTGAGAAAAATCATGTAAAAAAATTATTTTTTCATATGAAAATATAAGTTCCCTATTATATATACTCTTCAATTCCAAAATATAAAGTTATTATTGACTTTTTAAAATTAATTCAAGATATATTTAAACTCAAAATTAATATAAATTCTTTTAATTTTAACAAATAAATGATAAAAATTATAAATTATTTAAAAAAATTACGATATACTTTTAAAAACTTACTTTTAATAATCATCGACCAAACAATAATTATTCGCAATATATATCGGTTTCCCTCGGAGACGGGCAAGTAACAGTAGAAGTTTATGAATACAAAGAACCTGACATGGTCTATGATGCTAACTCCACCCTTTTCGGTTCAGACAGAAATGTGGGTCAAACTTTTCAGACCATACCAATATAAATATTAAGTCTGTTTGATATTACCAGATTTCGGTGAAAATGACATGGAATCACATAGAGAGAAAAAAACAAGTTCAGTCAATTTTTTTTCTAGTCGATTTATGAAATTTTAAAATTAATTATTAATGTGCATTTATTAGATTTTTTTTTCAACAACTATGGTTATCCGAATTTTTAAGGTTATATTTGTTTATAAAAAATATGTTTGAGATTTGGATTATTTATTTTAATTTAACACTATTTCGGATTATTTAATTTTTTAACGAAAAACTATTAATCCATTAATGTGAGACTATTTAAAGAACTAAAATAATTTAAAATAATGTTAAATTAAGACAAATAATTTAATACTAAATATACTTTTTACAAATAAACATGACTTTAGAGTATTCGACTAATAACCTGTGTACATGTCCCCCATAAGTCGTGCGCAAACAAATTCATAAGTTAATAATGTAAATTATTTATAAAAAAATACTAAAGACAAGAATATTATTTTAAAAATTAAAATAAATTTAACTAACAATTTTACCTTTTTGAGGATTTCGGAAATTAATTAGAAAAATTGTATGCGACGGACAGAGGATAACTAATAATTAAGGGCCACCTTCCTTTATTTGCACTCCTATATATATTAATCCACTTGCTCCAAGCTCCATATTATCAAGGTTCCTCCTCAGATTAATTAGCCCCCTCCTCCCAATTTCCATAGAAGAGAGGTAAAAACAGAGAGAAATGGAATATAATGGTCATGATTTCTTGGAGGAACTACTAGCTCTAAGAACTGACCCTTGGGCATTAGCTACCAATATTCCAACAGAAGCCAATGTTTTTTACACTACAAATTCACATAATGTTGATAATTTTCTTGAAAACCCTTTTGCCAAAATCCCACAAAATTCTTGTTTTGAGGATTTCTCTAGTATCCCCATTTGATCCTCAAACCCTAAATTGCTCCTCATTCAGTGAATTTTGTGCCCCATTTGGAGATGAAGCTGTTGATTCATCTAACAACATGCTTGATACTCCACCATTGTTAATTCCTTGTGAAGAGGAGTACTCTTTATTGTCAATTATGGATGATTTGGAGGTACAAGCTGCTAATACTTGTAAAGTTATGGATGATTTGGAGGTACAAGCTGCTAATGCTTGTAAAATTGAGCCAGCTCAATCTGCCGAAGTGCCCATTTTTAATATGGGTATGTGTTTGGAAAGAAAGACTAAAGCCAAGAAATTGGTTGGGCAGCCATCGAAGAATTTAATGGCGGAAAGAAGGCGAAGGAAGCGATTGAATGACCGGCTTTCTATGCTTAGATCTGTTGTTCCTAAGATAAGCAAGGTACATTTTTGTTTTATTTTTTTGAAATATATGAATTTCCATATTTTGATCGATTGTAGAATTTGTGTATTTCTCGTGGGTCCCGATCCATAGTTAGGTTTTTCAACGTATCCATGGGTGTTCCTCTGAAATGGAATGATGATGAGTTAAAAAAAGTCTTGTCATCCGCTATTCTAAATAGCGGATGGTGGAGTTATTTTTAGATTGTGGTCGTTCCATCTCCAGATGGATCACAAATGCGCCGGCTAGAGCCGATTTATAGCCAGCGCAAAGAGTGGATTGGTCTCCTTTTAATGAGGCTAATTAATATTTGCTTGTTTATCTCACTTGGATATTATATTAGATGGACAGGACATCAATACTTGGAGACACTATAGATTACATGAAGGAACTCCTAGAAAGAATCAACAATTTGCAAGAAGAAATTGAAGCTGGTTCAAATAATCATCATAAGCTAAGCTTAGCAAGCATATTCAGAGATGTAAAGCCTAATGAAGTTCTTGCGAGAAATTCGCCTAAGGTAAATAGTACTACCAATTTTGGTTAATTTCTTCATGAACTCAATAATTTAAGGCATTAATCATATTAATTAATATATTTTCTGTATTTTTGATGATCAGTTTGATGTGGAAAGGAGAAATATCGATACCCGAATCGAAATTTGTTGCGCCGGCAAGCCGGGGTTGTTGCTGTCGACTGTGACAACATTAGAAGCATTAGGCCTTGAGATTGAACAGTGTGTTATTAGCTGCTTCAATGATTTTGGAATGCAAGCTTCTTGCTCAGAGGTACAAATTTGAGCCCATTTAGAGCTTGTTCGGCAGACCAACTTATAAGTCATTTGTCACTATTTTTCTGTTTGGTAAAAAAAATTAAGCCAGTATTTATAAAACTTAAAACACAACTTAAAACAACTTATAAAACAATTTATATTTTAATTTTAAGTTATTTTAAAATAAGTCGTTGCTGAACGAACTCTTAATTGTTTTAGCTTGTCAGTAATGTCTTAATTTGATGGGTCATGACTTAGATCCCTAATCATTAAGTTGAAGGTTAAATTTTTGTTACGTGTTTTTCTCTTATTGCTAGACTTTATTTTTCTTTTATTGTGAGACTGTATTTTCTCTTTATGGTGTTGAGATTTTACGTAATTTATCGTACTTGTATTCATACCCCTACAAAGTAGGGGCATTCAATAAAAATAAAAATAAGTTGTTTTAGCTTCTAATTATTATCCCAAATTAAATAATTAGGCTTGAAAACACTTGATCCTATAACTTTCTTGAATTTTGAAAGTGAACCGTAATGTTTAATGTTAAGACAGTGAACCTTAAAGTTTATATATTACCATGTAATGCAAGGTGGCTTCAGAGGAGGCTCCCACATCAGTTTTCAATGATTGTAAGGTTTTGTCTCAAAATTCAGAGACGTTGAGCTTAATTGTCTTAAATATTAAACATTGAGGGTCACATTCTAAAATTAGGAACGTTACAGGATAAATAGTGTTTTTAAGCCAAATAATTATCACTATTTCATAATAATAATTTGACTAATGATTTTTAATTAATGTTTTTTTCCCCATGTAACAGGAAATGGAGCAGAGAGGAGGTATAAGTTCAGAAGATATTAAGCAGGCATTATTTAGGAATGCTGGATATGGAGGAAGGTGTTTGTAGGGGATTTTTCTTTTTATGAAGAATAAAAGGGAATTGAAAGCTTCTAGTGGATCTTCATTTATGGGATATTATAATTTTCTAGAAAACTAATTTGTATTTTTAGAGAGAAGAACAAATGAGAGGCTGCAGTGGATATCTGATTTTTGTCTTTAAATAAAAGCTTAAATAGTTTTTCTAAATAAGAAATTGTGGTTGGTTTTATCAAATCCATCTCAAGATCTATTATATATCATCTGGTTTTGTAGTATCTGCCTCAAATGACATGTACTAGGTGCAATTTTTTTATTTTGTTCATACCAAGAAAGGAAAATGTACTTTTAATTTTTAGGTGGGATATTATTAATGAGCATGTCATATTTGATTATTCAATTATATGGATATGTGTGTGTGTATGTGTGTGTGTGTGTGTATATATATATATATATATATATATATATATATATAATGGTTTTTATATCGAAACAATTAGGCATCATACCAACTCACAAAGTTTTGTGAGTTTTCCCTTTTCTTATTTCCTTTTTGTTTTCTTATTTGCCCTTCCCATCAAAAGTGTTAAAGATAAATGAAGCTAATGAACCTTCACAAAACTTTTTATTTTTATTAGCTGACTATAAATTTTTTACTATAAACTACAATATTAGGAGAGAGATTCTATTTTAATAAACCTTCACAAACTTTTTATTTTTACTAACTGACTATAAATTTTTTACTATAAGCCACAATATTAGGAGAGAGATTCTATTTTTTTTTAAATCGTTGACAGGCATAAGTTGACACTTAATAAAAAATATATTGTCAAACGAAGTTAACTAATATCTATCAACACTTTTAGAAAAAATAGAATCTCTCTTCCGTATATTGTTTTAAAGTGAAAATTTTTTATAGTTAATTGGTAAAAAACAGAAAGTTTGTAAAAAATTCATTAATTTTTAGCGTCATTTACTCAAAGTATTGATGAAAACAAGTGTGATTTTCGTTTACAATGTTAATTACAATATTAGTTTTAAACAATATGTTTATCTCCGAAAAAGAGAAACAATTAAATAGATAGAGAAATGTTATCCAGTTGCATCCATAGGGCTATTGACCAACTCCTTGAAATCATTAAGAAGAAAGCCCACGAGGGGAGTCAAAATAAAAAAGAAGAATTTAAAGTTTGGAATTTTTAACCTTTTTGGTTCAAATTTGACAAAATATGAGTGTTAACTTCTGAAGGCCCTTGTATCTTCAGCCTCCCGGCCCAACATGGGTGTAAAATGGGCCAATAAATTTTCCAAATAAAATTATTTGTCCAAAAATACATGATCTTACATTTTAGACAGAGAAAAAAAATTGAACAAAAAATTTTATTTAAAAATTAAAGAAGGACCTCTCTTCAACTCAATTATACCTTTTATCTCAAACTAGTATGGACCAACAAATTTCCAAATAAAAATTGTGTCCAAAATATATTAATTTTACTTTATTAACAAATAAATTTAAATAAAATTTTATTTGCAAGTTTGTTAAGTAAGGATCTCTCTTGAACTTCATTCAACTACGCATTTTATCTCGAACTAATTTTGGTAGGCTAGAACCAACTCAATAAAACTACACCTTGCCTAATACAATTTCGAAAAATATAAACAAAATCAATAATCTCTATTATCTATAGAGATGTCTAATGTCCTCAATAACTGGAAAATGGAAGTATTATCTTTTTTTTTTTCCAAGAAGAATGGATTGTAAATGTAAATTTCAAGCTAACGTGTTGGTTTCTATAAGCTCAATAATAAATTTTAATTTGAAAAAGGTTTAAATTCAAAATTAATATGAATCAATTTAATATTTTCAATACCATTATGATCTGTTATAAAACTCTCTAAAAGATTTATTGTTTTTAAAATTTAAATAGATAGATTGTACTCATTTTAAATGTGAAAAATTCTCAAATCAACTTTTAAAAAATTAACATTCATCTTATATTTCAGAAAAAAGGAAGTATTTATATTTATTTTAATTTAATTTATAATAAAAACACTTTAAAAGAAGTAAAGTCTAATAAAGAGTGAAACATTGGTTATCATAAAACATAGAATTGAAGTAATATAAATTTTCTTAATCAAGTACACAATCACAATTAGAATATTAATAATCAAGTAGGCTTTTTTTATAAACAATGGGACAAATTTCACATAACAAATGAAATAAATTCACACAAAAGTGAGAATATTCAAACATGAGCAGTTAGCTTAAAGTACATGCACTCATGTTGATCAGTGCATTTTGTGTCATTGCTCGTGGACCTGATTTTATTTGTCTATACTATCTAATTGACTCTAGTTATTACTGCTATATTGCTAAAACATTTAGTTCACAAGTAAAATTAGTTTGAATATTAACAAATTAAAAAATTATAAAATATTTTGGAGTATATAGTAGAAATAAAATGCTCACGAATTATAATATTAGGATTTGTCACATACCCAAAAGATATTATCATGATATTCCTTTTATTTAATAGTCCCATTAAATTTGACTTGTATTTATGTACGGATACTGATGCCTAGTTATGATACACTTAAATATTTATTTGTTTTTTGTTTGTAACTTTTGATAATTTTTAATAAATTGGAAATTTTATTAGAAAAAGATTAAGGTGGGTAAATAAGTTTCATATATAATCGTATATTTTTTAATATTTTATAATGTTTATGGCTTTTTTTTTTCTTTAAAAATTCTTGAACTCGGGAAAAAAAAAATAAAAATGGCAAATGAAACTTGTCTTAACCAAATCAAGTATGTTACAAACTACTTTCACAAAGGCATCAAAAACAAAAGACTGTAATGGGAGAAGTTGGCACTTGCTACATATTCTTATTTCCCCACCTGTGAAGCACTGTGGAGCCCACTTTGTGGCCTACAACATCTTGAAAAGTGGACCCCTCTTGTGTCTAAGCATGTGAGTGGAGGAGGTTTTTAATGGACATTAAAATTTGATGAAAAAAATGAATAAAATTGATTTGGAAGAGAATCTTCTAAGATATAATAGGATTATATGAAAAACATATTTTATGAAAATAAATTATTTTTATGTGATTTTATTAGTATGATTGTTTTTTTATTCATCAAAATACTATTAATGAGAGAGGACTATGTGAAACATATCATATTTCAAAATCTGTATAAAATATTTTCAAATTTAAAATTAATGCAATTTATTTGTCTTTTCGAAAATAACTTGTAATTAACAATAATTTTTAGATAATTTATAATTTTTATAATTATATTGTGTAAAATTAATTAAATTCATCGGGTATGACCAAATTTTTTACTAGAGGGAAAGCTATCAAATTTAAATATAAAAATATTTTAATTTTATATCAAAAAAATAAAATTAACAAAATATTTTAGGATAGAAGGAGACAAGGAGTAAAATCATATAAGGAGTGAGAGAGGAGAGATAAAGAAAGAGAGTAATGAGAGAGATGTTGAATTTTTGTTAAATTAGGGTAAGCATTCATTGTCTATCATAATTACTTTCATGGGCCTTTGTCCTTCCTAAGTAAACCAAAGTGGCTAACATCTAAGTATGTGGTGCGCACTACACACCATGTGACCAAGTCCAAGTTTAGCCTTATTGTTAGGGTGAGTATTCTGTTATAATCGAATCGAATTGTCTATTCATTTATAATCAAATATCAAATTTTATACAACTTTACTATCCGAATAAGTATCCAAAATATGTACTAATCAAATAACCAAAATTTGAATAACCAAATTATATTATTCGATTATTAGGTTAATAACTGAAATATGAATTTAATTTTACAAAACAAAAAAATTCATTTCAAATTTAACATTAAAGTTTTCAAATAATATTTAACCACAATCCACAACCATAATAATTCATAAACTAGTATGTTATTTTCCAGAGTCACAATAGAGATCTAGGGGAGGGGGAGTTGAATAGACCTCTAAAACTTTTTTGGTTTATTGAGAAGTATTACTAATTAACTTATTTACTCAAGATTGAGTTTGCACAACGGAATATTGATTTGAAAACTCCCCTTAAAGATATGTTAAGATCTCAGTTCTGAAACTTAGTTCATATTGAAGTTAACCATTCATCACATGCATTGAAGACACTAAATAAATGACAGAATATAAAAGACATAAAATAAATGACACACGAGAGTTTAAAGTGGTTCGGAGACTGAACAACTCCTACTCCACTCTTCTACTTCAACAAGTAGGAAATCCACAAAGAATTCGGTCATCTCGACCAGGACACTCTTGCCCTCATCAAGCCCAGCAGACTTGGCTATTTTAGTCTCAACGACAAGGACATAAAAACCTCTTCAAGTCCAGCAGACTTGGTAATTTAGTCACAAAGACAAAGACTCTCTAGCCTTAATTCGGTCATTTAAGACCATGACACACTGGCCCCAATTCGATCACTGAAGACCAGGATCCTTCGACCCTTGTTCCTGTTGTTGATGTTTATTGGAGGTGCTGCTGAGATGTCGTTTAGGCTCTTTTGTCTTCAGGTACTTAGCAGCTTGAATATGATCATCCTTCAGATATAGTTAAGTGTTGCAATGAAGCTCGACTTCTTCAGGTACTCAACATCTTCTTGTGAGCATCCGTGGTGCTGCTAAGCTTAGCTATTCAGCTCTTTCTTCTTCTTGGTACTTGACAGTTGCTCATAGTGAACTACTAAGATGACCGTAAAGCTCCTTCTACTTTGGTACTTAGTAACTTCTCATGATTGATGCCAAGTTGACGTTAAGGCTCTTTTTCTTCTTGTACTTAGCAGCTCATAACACTTCTCTTGTAATAGAGTTAATCTTCTCTACGTCTTCATTCTTTCAGCTCTTTGTGTTCTTGGTGGATCGTAGAGCGTGCTTCTTGCATATTTTCTCGTGATTTACCACTCTACGAATTTTCTATGTTCGTCCACCATCTCTTCAACCATTGATTATTTTTAACTGATGTTCTTTTATAGTCTATTGTTAATCTTTCCATTGAAAAATGTCCATTAGAGGTATTTGATAAGTGCATAATATTCGATAATTTTGATTACTTTGTATTTAGTTTTATTACATTTTTTATGTGTATATAAGTTTAATAAAGCATTTATTGATTTTAGGAAGAATTGGAGGTAAAAAGAGAAAAAGAGGAAAAATAGATCAAAATGGGCGCACAAGGAGGAAAAGAGAAAACGGACAGAACTCTGGGCCGTAACTCTCAAAGGCTGGAGTCGCGGCGCGCGGGGTCTTCTGCGGTCGCGTTGGCGCGCGTGGCCGTGCGACAGATTTCTCCTAGCGTGTTATTTTTGAGGATTTATAATATAATTTGGAACATTAATCCATATAGCTTAAGACTTAACCTAGGGGTATAAATACATTATATTAGTGAAGTTTGAGGCTACATCCTTTTCATCAGCTATCATTCTTTTCTATATCACTGAAAACCCTAGTTTTGGAGATTGAAGATTGAAGGCATGTCAGACTAAGTTTTTTTTATTTTAATTCTAAGGGATGTTGAACCTTATTTATAATTAATGATTTAATTGAGTTTTCATTATTTATCTCTCTTCTCATATGAAATTCATCTTGATGATCTGTTTAATGGTTGAATGCTATTTGATCTAATTGATTTAATTTGGCCAGTTAAGTTAATTCGATTAGTATTATCTGCTAGATTAATGAATAGTATTACGTAATTGATATTATTTCTAATCACAAGATAGTAATTAGTAATACATGATTGTTAGACAAAATTTTGAGTATTGCTAAGAATTATTCAGAAAAACAGGTTAAGCAATCCGAGGCTTGTTGTGATTGTTGCTCTGGAATAGTCTAATTCCCTAATTCTTAATGCTGCTATTATATTAAAATCTAGAGAGCTTATTCCAGGTTGTATGTATAGTTTAGAATCTTGCCTGAAGAGTTTTGTTCTCAATTGAGTGATAATCTAAGGCGGAATTTTGGTTAACAGAGGCTTATTATTAGTTAGGACTTATTAATTTTCATTGAAGATGGTAAATAATGTTATGCTTTAATTTATTTTGTTATTTTGAAAAGGTGATACAGAACCTTAAAAATTGAAGCTCTTTTATTCAATTTGATTTATTCTTCACTTAGTTTACTTTCACTAATATAGTTAATACAACCTTTAAAACCCCCCCCCATTTGTTTACTCAATTGCTAGAAGGCAATTATGAATTAGAATAAATATAAAATAAATTCCACTCTCTGTTGAGGATCCGACCCTTGCTTGTCACTATACTAATTTCCTGTGGTGTAGTAGAGTAGGGAAGTAAGGATTTAATTTTGGAGTATAAACGACATCTCCCAAATTTTGACGCCGTCTGGCCGGAAGAATGTTATTTATTTTTAATTTTATTCTATGTTTTCGTTTATTTAATTTATTTTATTTTATAGTTTTATTCCTTTTTAGTTTATGACTCGATCCTATTCCACTCTCTTAGAACTGGAACTTTGATCTGAAAAATAGAGAAAACTGGCACCGCAAGTTGAGGAAGGAAGCTCGTCAATCTAAATAGCACCAATTGGCAGACTCTGACAGAAGCTTCCATCCACCAGCCTCAACATAGCATTGGAACCACTAGTCAAAACAAATCATCACCACCGAATCGGAAAGAAAAAGAGGAGATGGCGGTGGCCAAAATAATAAACAGGACTTTGAAGGAGTTGACAACTCCTGATTTGCACCCAACAACCTTTATAATGCATTGAATATCCTAATTTTAAAAACTAGCTGTTTTTGAACTAAAATCCGGACTAATTCACCTTTTGGCCTACCTTTCGTGGTCTTAACAGGTGAAGATCCTTACAAAGTCATTTTAAAAGAGTAAAAGAGTTCCATGTGGTGTGCTTTCCAACCATGAATTCGCAAGGAACAAGCGAAAGACCAAATCCAAGCTAAGAGGCATTTCCCTTTTCATTGGCGGATTTAGCAAAAGATTGGTTATATTATCTTCCTTCCAGGATCATATACAGTTCATGGTGTGACATGAAAAAGCTGTTCTTTTGGAGAACGTACTTTCTTACTTCTAAGAGTAGCCAAACATAAGGAAGGATGATAATGTGGAAATTCGAACAGTTTCAGTGGAGAAACGTTGTATGAACTATTTGGTGAAAGGTTCAAAGAAGGTATTGTGCCTTCTAGCTGTCCACCTCACCAGATTGACGATCAACACCTGATTTAATATTTATATAAGGGGGCCTTGTACCGATGGATATGGGAGTATGAATCGATGCCGCTAGTGGGGGAGCCACTAGTAGATACAAGATACCAAAGGCCCGCAAGGGAAACTTGATTGCAGATATGGCAACAGGCCAATGCACAACAATATGGGAACTATGAATGTCTCAATACACCACAGAAGGGTAAGTAAGGTAAGCACAAATAATTTGGGAGTAACAGATATTCATGAAATTAAAACTGCTGTGGTTAGAACAATTAGCCCTACAAGTGAAACTTTCTCCAGTCGCAAAGGCCGTGAGTGGGATCTTTTTTACAGCCGAATCACAACATAGATGCTTAGCCCAACATTGCTAAGATGAGGAGTCTACACAACAAGCCAATTGCAAGATGGAAAACTATCATGCACAACCTCAAAAAGAGAGTATGATCCAAACTCAA